>MU551545.1:920013-993307 GCA_024362625.1 Silurus asotus | reverse complement strand
TGGGGGGGGGGGTTGCTTTAGCAAAAATCAATACAATTGATTAAGGTATTTTCAAGCCTGTCTTCCATAATTGGCCGAGGAAATACTGCCTCCTCTGTGACGGATGAAGACACAAAAATTTAAAACGAGAAAAAAAAAAAAAGAGAGAGAGAAAGAGAGGGAGAAGGAATGTGATAAAACCGAGGACTTGGACGAAGCCCAGGTTTTTAACTGTGTTTAAGGTGTGGCTGTTGAATTTGCTGACCAAACAGTGTGTATGCAGTTTAATAAAAAAAAAATCAAGAACAAGGGAAGAACAAAAAGGGGATTTTTTTTTATTCAGGTTAGCCAGCTTAGCGAGCGCCACATTTCATCCCGCTAGCTTTTAACAATAGTCTGAATGGGATTTCGGATGCTAGCAGCTATCTTGCGGGGCTGGAAGCGAGGCGCTAATTGAGGACAAAGCCGGCTCGGAGTGATAGACCGACAGAGGTGCTGACTCGGCTCTTCGGCGAGGAAAGACGAGAGTAAAGAACCGCTCGCCGATTTTCAATCCGGACGACTTTCCAGAGAGAACGCCAGAGGAGCGAGGAAGAAGGAGGAGGTGGAGGAGGAAACCGGCGCTCGGCATCAGCTGGGGATGGGGGGGAGCTTTACATGTTCTCTCACACGCTCCCGACCTTGAGATGTGAACAGCTGGACCGGACCGTGCAGATAGTTTATACAGTGATCTGACAGTCCAGAACGAAAACAGTCGCGCTCATGTATCGAGGCTCTAAATTTCCTAAACGTTTTTAGATGACGAACATCTGTGTGCTTATAATAACCAGCTTCTGCTCCTCGTACGATTGACGAGGTGGCATCAAAATGTTGAGACTAGTTTCGCAACACGCCAACAGATGACACTACAAAGCTGCATGCACAGTCACAGGGAGCACCAACAACTGCTGCTATCGTGCTTGATTACATTTTTAAGCAACTGTTTGTTATTTTCATCACAAAATATAATTATTATTGAAACGACGACAAGCCTCTCCTCCCTGATTTTGCTGCGTTTTTAAAGAATGGAGGCGGAGCCTAGCAACTTGGAGGCGGGACTAGTTGCTCCGAAAATCTATACAACCAAAGGTGGGGAAATCTTACTGATCCGTATTGAACCACATCTACACGTATAACGAGACTCAATCCAGCACGAACATCACTGTTCCACATCAAGACCTGAACTGAATTCAAATGTGTCACGCCTCCCTTTTTCCTTCTCATCCTTCACGTGTTTCTTTCTTCTTTCGGTTTGGAGACGTGGCCATCACGTTTAATATGCCTCTGACATTTCTATCCCGTTTTCATTGGCTTTCTTTCATCTTCCTGCGGCTGCCCTGGCCTTTCACTCAGGGTCAATGTGGTTTCCAGACCCCCGGCTCTGCCTGCACCACTTCATCAAGACTCGAGAAGGGGAGCAGGGAGGTCATGTGGGGGGGGTATATGTGTGTGAGGTAGGGTGGGGTGGCAGTAGGGCTCTGGGGGGTTGTAAATGTCCGAGGCATGAGGACGCTTCTCTTCAAGTAAGAAACTCAATCCAGGCGGTGTGAGGCCTGGAGCTGATGAAGCATTCACTAATCACAGTCACGGCAAACGCCAAGACGTCTCCAGTGTCCAAACGTCAAAAAATGAGAGGAGAGGAAAAAAAGAAAAAGAAGCGCTTGGAGATTTTGTGCTCCATCTGGGGAGACATATGGGGCTCGGCGGTCAGCGTCAATACGAGATGTGACGGAATCTCGGTGTCTCTGATCTGGCGTTGAGCTTTCACTACCACAAACTGGACCATTACAAGAACAGAGGTTCACGTGTCAAAAGCATCGATTAAATAAATACAGAAAAACAAATAAATCCTTTAAAGATAAAAAAAAAAACCTAATAAAAATGCTAGAAATAGTAGTTCAAATATTTGCATAATATATTTAGCATTGCATTATCGTATAAATTAATTTAATAATTTAAATAAACAGTCATTATTTAGATAACAAATGAAATTAATTCAGAGATTCACTACAAATAATTAATATACAATAATATAAAATATTCCAGAAATATTTAAACACAATTGGATTTTTTTTTTGTACTAAAATTTTTTTAATTATAGAATAAATGATAACTTCTTTATTAAATAATTAATAATATAATATATTTTTACAATGACGCTTGATTGCAATACAATGATATTTGATTTACGTTATTTATTCAATGATTAGATAATTAATTATGATAAATATATAATTTCTTTTACTTTTTTTGCACTTTAATAATTTTTACAATGATATTTGATTAGATTTGGTCAGGGTGGGGTGGGGGTGTGGGGGGGATGGTGGGAGTATCTGCAGCTGAACCCACTTTGGTTCCATCGTTGCTCTAATGCTAATCCCCACCCCCTTCCCTCACCAAAGCAACCCCACCACTTCCCCAAAAGCCCCACCCCCGCCTCGTCAGTGTCCTCCATTAAAACCTTTTCTTTGTCCCCGAGACATTCCACTGATAAGGTTGTTTAGAATTAGCAGGACATTTACGATCTCAGCCTGGTTTAAAACTTTCTAACACAGACAGTGAGAGGAAGCAGACATGCTCCATCTCTTCATAGTCATTCTTGCGCTTGCTCTTTCTTTCTTTCTCTCCCTCCCTCTCTCTCTCTCTCCAGAGTAGTACTCACTGCCCAGAAAGGAAACAAAACAAACAGTTATGAGCGACTAAGCAAACATCTCAGAAGCACAGCCATGATGTAAAGCAAACACACTGCACTGTTAACACCTTCTAAAGCTGAGTAAAGCTCTGGCACATGAACCCCCTTCCTCTTTCCCGATGCATCTCGGCGTCTCGAGTCCGTGTAGCAGCCGGGAATAAAACCGGCGGTTGGATAAACATTGCAGACGGAAAACCTCACGTTTTTATGGCAGATTGAATTCCGTCTGTAACACGGGGAACAAGATTACCTCGAAACCGGAATCAGGAAAACCGGGGACTTGCACGGCATTAACACGGAATTCAGAAGAGAAACAATTCACATTTACTGCGTTCTGAGCGATCGTTTTATTCCTCTGTTCATCGCTACATGTAACGCCGTGAAACGTCCACATGCGAAACTGCTCAGGAAATGCAAATCACCGACACTGGAGATTTCTTCTGTGGAGAGGCGTATCGTTACGCAACACGTGTATACGCTGCCGTCCAAAAGAGTCACCACCTGGATTTAAGAGGTAAAAGCCTTCCAATAGATAATTACTGCATGGATCATTATGTTTCAGCTGGCAACATTTCCAATATCTCCAACTGATGCAGTGAGAAGCTTCTCATGTCCTACACCACCATATTGGAAGACGCATCCACGCCTACGTTTAATAGTGAAAGTAAGAACATTCCCACATGCACAATGTGAAGGAAACTCAAGGGCTTGAGACTAAACAGCTGTCGCTTTTGGAAAAACCAATTATCAGTGCGGCTATTCGGAAAAAAAGGTTTCAGTTTGCTAGGGAGCATAAAGATTGGACTTTGGTGCAATGGAAGAAGGTCATGTGGTCTGATGAGTCCAGATTGACGGGTTCATCAGGGTAAGAAGAGTGGAGGATGAACTGATACACCCATCATGTCTGGTGCCTGCTGTACAAGCCTGTGGGGGCAGTGCTGTGATCTGGGGATGCTGCAGTGGGTCAGGTCTCGGTTCAGCAACGTTATGTGACCAGAGAATGAGGTCAGCTGACCACCTGAATATATACCGAATGACCAGGTTACTCCATCAATGGATTTTTTCTTCCCTGATGGCACGAGCAGATTCCAAGATGACAAAGCCAGGATTTATCAGGCTGAAATCATAGAAGAGTGGTTCAGGAAGCATAAGATCAGATTCACACATGGATTTGGCCACCACAGAGTCCAGACCTTCACCCCATTGAGAATCTTTGGGATGTGCTGGAGGAGACTTTGCACATCAGTCTCACTCTCCCATCATCAATACAAGATCTTGAAACAAGCGCATTGACTTCTGATTTGATTTTCAGTCTGATCAGGACTCCTTCTGACACGACCAATCAGCAGGAAGTATTTCAGTTTGACAGACAAAAGTATTGGGACACCTGACTTTACAGCCGTTTCTGGGGGTTTTTTCACAATCTGCTCCCACAATGTTGGACATCTTCAGATGCTGCTACATGAAATTTGTCCTTCACTTAATCTAGGAGACCCAAACCTGTTCAAGCAGGACAATGATCCGGTGCATGGTCCAGGCCATCTCCATCAAAATCTGCTTTACATGGGTTGGAGTTTTAACAGCAGAACATACCAATCTTATGGTCAGGTGTCCACAAACATTTTCCAAAAATATTGATTTAATGATTGGTCTGATATCTGGGTATATAAAGGAGGCATTTTATTCCTAAAACATCTTCGCTTGTTGAGGCAGAAGTACGTTGTATATTTATTTAGGAATCTGTTTAAACGCAAATTATTATTCGAAAATGTTCCGTCCTGAATATTGGCTTCGGTAAGCAGGTGAACGTCGTCGAGCCCTGGTGAGATGCAGGAAAAAGAGAAGCTTATGAATATCTAACATGCAGGGGTGGGGCAGGTACGACATTCGTTCAGCAAGTGTGTGTGTGTGTGTGTGTGTGTGTGTGTGTGTGTGTGTGTGTGTGTGTGTGTGTGTGTGAGACAGAGAGAAAGAAACAAAGAGGCTGAGGGACACAAGAGGATCCTCTGCGACTTGATGGGTTTCCTCCTGAGGGACTCGAGGTCTGAGAATGTACTTTTACTCCTGCGTCCTAGTGAAGCCTGATTAAGTCCCAAGATGGTGGTTAAAAAATAAAAGGGGTGTGTGTGTGTGTGTGTGTGTGCTCGTCATAGACACTCAGCAGAAACGTTTACGGGAAATCCAAAAAGATTTTTCCAGAAGAACAAAATATTCCTTAGGATTTAGACTCATTAGCACACACACACACACACACACACACACACACACACACACACGAATCGTCTGGTCAAAACAAACTGATATCTGATCAGTACTGAGCACTGGGTCTGCTCGTGCATGGCCAGGACTGTCATGATGTAGAGGAAAAGCTCCTGGGCAGCCGGAATAAAGAGTCCGTGTCATCAGGTTCGGCTATTAAAAGCTCAAGGTCACTCTCCTGGTTCGGTCTGATGAGAGGAGGGAGGAAAATAAATAAAAACGAGGCTGCGGTGAAGGCCAGCAGTCACCGGGTGAGTAAATAGGTGATTAGACAGAGGGCAAACACAGAGCCGAGTCCATTCAACCGAGGACGACGTCCTGCAAACATTGCACACGCAAACACAAACACGGAGTAAGAACGCTTCACTCGGCCTGGTCTCACCCGATAAAAAAAAAAAACGCAGAACAATAATTTCCACGTAGCTGTTTCAATGTTTGGATTTGTGCTCCAGAGATCCACATCACGCTCGATGCACCATGACTACAAAGTACTGTAGGACGATGGAGGTTCATAACTGGACTCCATATTGAGCTCAAACACGCGACTGGCTGGAATTTTGCCATGTCCAGTTGTCCCACCTCAAAGATATCGGACCTTCAAAGAGAAGATGGGACACCACAAGGATCCCATTTCTAGTCCCTTGAGCAGGGCCCTTTACCCTCAAATACTCAGTTTGGTGGATTAAAGCGTCCACCAAATGCTGTTGATGTAAATCATGTAAAAAAAAATGTTTTGCCTCCATCATTGTAGTAACAGTTTGGGGAAGAACCACATATGGCTTGGAAAGTGTAGCAATGAAATGTGGATATAATGCGCACAAGAAATGTAATGCTCACAAACAGACAAGAACCTTCAAAAGTCAGCCCAGATACCTACATGTAGCCTGGTATAGGTGGTTCTTGTTTGTGCTTATTGACAAAATCAATCTAATTCTCCAAACACTCACCTGGTGTCGGCTACTCTCGCTCAGGCTCAGTAAAGGGAATCCTACTCGATATCCCAAAATCATAAATGACTTCCACTTAAATATCCAAATGATAAGCTACAATACCACATGATCTTGAAAGAGCCGGAACAAAACTTGCAGTATCTACTGACCAATAAATTCTTCCTTATGTTTAAGCTCATGAACCTACAATTTAAAAGGAATAATGTGTGAGAAACCAGAATCTGGAAAAGTCATTTCAAGTTTGGACCACCTCCAGGAGAAAAGGAATTACACAAGTACGAGATCTGATGAAGTGTATTAAACACGTTTGAGGAGCTTGAGGTATTGTAGAGGGAGGAACCCTTGTGGGATCTGGGTCATGCATAATGGGCCGCTCGTTATTGGAGGGAAAAAAAATACAGCACAATTCATATTCAGAGCCGTCCAAGACAATGGCTTCGGGAAACGTCACTTCCTGAATCGGGCCACGGGGAAAAAAAACGTGTGGGAAAGTGGGGACCGGAGGATCGGGGGGCGAGGGGGGACGTGGGGCGCTTATGAGAACGAGCTGTGAAGTGAAGGACTGCATTGTTACTCGGTGTGGATTCGAAGCAGAAATGAGGTCAAGTGACTCGTACAGCTTGGCACGACGACGCCTCTAACATCTGCCGTAATACAGATGTGTTCGCATGTACAGATTCCTGTTTTTAGTCCAACCATTCCGACACCTAACTCCCCCCTCGCACATCCAGAATAACGCTTAGTAATGCTCCCGTCTATTCTGAACATTTCTTCGCTTTAATGCCTCCTCGACTCGAATCGCGAACCCGGTAACGTTGCATTCCGAGTCTCGCGCCAGGTGACGCGGCTGAATGGAGATAGAAACGAGCGACGAGAAAGACGTCCAGAGGAAGCAGGTTTTGTGCAGCCGGTGTCGAACGGAAGACTCTGCCTTTGTCTGCGTTGTCACTTGGCGGCATTGTGCGCCACCGAGACGCGTCCTTCCGCCTTCCTTCTCTCTCCCTCCGAGACAATGCGCTGCCACAATGTGCCACAATCATGGAATTAGCGGCGTACACGCCGCGGCGCCCCGGAGCCTTATTAACACAGCATCGTTTGACAGAAAGTCATTTTCGAATGCGAATCTCTTTTTAGCGTATCAAAAGGAGACTCTTTGCTGTACCGCATGATTGGGATTCTTTCTCTTTCTTTCAGTCAGGAAGAATCAGAGTCGCGGGAAAATAAAAGCGGAAAATGCACTGAAGAGGAGGAAGGGCATGAGATCCGCATTCACTCTCTAAATGAGCAAAATGATACCAGTGAAAATCTAAATCTGGTTTTCTGTTGTTGGTTTTTTTTTGCCCTACTTTTTAGACATTTTTAGTCACATTTACCCTCGTCGATTATTCCAGCTGCAATCCTCGTTGTCCCATTTCTTTCAAAAAGATATTATCACCTGGCGCGCACCGCGCGGTCGACTCGAACTCACGGATTTATTTAGAAAGTTTTGGGCTGATAATAATTGTAATAGACTCATTAATACAGTAATCTGGCATTTACTCCATAAAAACAATCCCATATAAGTGCTTTGGTCTCTTGTGCTCTCCGCGAGACACCGGGAAAATCTGCCAAACATTAGTTATGTGGCAAATGCAATTCCGTGAAAAAAACAAGGGGGCGCCAGATTTCAACCGCGCTAAAGCGGGGGATTAGTGTATCATATATTAGTGTATTAATAGTTTCGTGTGCCGAGAGTCACATTCGAGACTTTTCATGTTGAGATGATTAAGTAAAGAGTCTTGTGATGAAAATGATATTAGGAACATTATTGTTATAATAAATCGTAGCACTTTGGATACATTTGAAAGCTAAAACTTTTGTAATTAAGTTTAAAGGGACATTTTTTCTTTCATATTTTACTGAGTGCATCTGTAGAGATTTTAGCCTCAGACTACAGGAATCATTTAAGATTTTCTAAATTGGTCTCAGACGAACTAAATCGTGGCTGAAACCGTACAGTGTGCACCTGGATTAAAACAGCTGCGTGACTTGGAAGGAACCAGTAAAACCTTCCGAAACCTTGTACACCCCCCTTCCATTAACGTCCGTTCAGACCACGAGTCAGTGGCGATACCGTTTTTTTGTTCAAATACAAATCTTTTTTTCCATTTACGAAACCCAACCCACTCCAATCCCGTGCCGACGTATCGTTCACTATTTGCAAACGTAAAATAGTGACTGGGTCTTTTATGAGCGCTGTCAATTTCACCTAGGCTGAAAAAATAATCAAAAGAGCCGTGCATCCAGTATCGGCAGACGAGGAAGAAAAAAAAAAGTACCGAAGACAAATTTCCTCCACATCACCTGAGCTGCTGGATCATCGGTTGTGAAAGATCAATTACGGCCTGTCAGTTGGAGTGATAGAGTGGAACTTAAGCAGATAGCGCAGACACAGGAAAACACACACACACACACACACACACACACACACACACACACACACACACACACACACGACTCCGAGCTGAAGAATGAACCCCCATCAGCCCTCACCCACCCCTGTTCCTCCATCCTTTCCCTCCATTCACTGATTATTTCTGGAAAAATGACCTAGTTCCAGGTGGCTCCAAAGACTCAGAGAGAGAAAAAAAAAAAACCTCTTTCACCCCCTGCCCCTGTAGCCTTCTGATACCAATTCCACAATCCTTCAGTAGACACATCAAACACAAGGATGTACTGACACAGAGCAGCTCTCTCTCTCAACAGCTTGCTTTCTTTCTCTCTCCTTTCCTAACTCCTGCTCTGTTTCTTTCGACGTCTTTCAACAAATTGTACGAGAGGTGCTGCAAAATCTCCACACGTGACAGAGCCGGCACGCTGGAGACCACGTTTGTTGGTGCTGCAGATTTTCGGCTCTTTCCACTTTCTTGTGCTCTGTGTCTGTCGCTTTCCCAATGCCTGTCTGTCTGTCTGTCTGTCTGTAGCTCGGTATCTCTCTCTTCCAACGTCTCTCTATCTTTCCACCAGTTTCTGAGAGAATCTGTGTCTGGGGTTTCTACACTTTTTTCCATTTCAAAATTCTATATTTTTCCAGACGACTTTAACTCCTATTTATTTATAAAAAATTTCATTTTGTTGCCCAAAATGCATTACAAAATTTCATGTAGAGTCAGAAACCGTACCACTTCAAAGATATCGGACCTTCATAGAGAAGATGGGACCCCACAAGGATCCCATTTCTAGTCCCTTTAAACAAGGCCCTTTACCCTCAAATACTCAGTTTATAAATAAGAAACAGAATTTGCTTTGGATTAAAGCGTCCACCAAATGCTGGTAATGTAAATCATGTAATATACTTTTTTTTGTAGTAACAGTTTGGGGAAGAAACATGTGGTTTAGTTTAAACTAAAATATGCAGAATTCCCTAAAAAAAAAGTTAAGACCAAATTTAACATCTGAATTAATGATTTTAAACTACGTATGCGTTACGTTACAGTCAGTGTCACTACGCTGTTGTTTTACAGTAATTGCCGGATGGTTGTGGTTCCTGTTGCTCAGACAAACGAACACCAAAACACGTTCCGACACGCAGCGTTTTATTAAAACTGCAATTCTAAATTGAAATTTTGATCGTCTACAATTTTCAGATTTAAACTGCAAACCTTCGAACCAACAGCAACAGAAGGATTGTTAAGATGAGATAAACCTTTATTCGTCCCACAGTGGGGAAATTTCTATCATTCGTTTATGTGCAATTCAGCAAGAAACACAAAACACAACTAAAGTCCACACGTGAAAATCTTTCGTTAGTTTTGTCCTTCCATCCACATGGACACGCCACATGGACACGCCGATCTCAGTCCACCAAAACGCAGCTTTTTTAAAAACGTTTTTCCGATTTGAAATTGACGTTTTAGTGTCGCGGTGTGGACTGTGCGAATTTTTTGTCATTGCCGTGACGTTTCAAAGGGCGGGAAAGTAAATAAAGTGGGGCGTAAACGACCCCGAGTTCAGGAACGGTTTCAGACGTTTCGGTGAGGATGAGCGACTTTTTGGGAAACGATTCAGAACGAAAAATGGTGTGAGCGTTTCGGACGGAAACGTGTACAGACAAAAAATATTTGTACAAAATATATTTTAGAAAATTTTACAGAGAAATAGTGCGGAGACACAAATATTTTTCAATACTCAGTGTTCTTTTTTTCCACCCCATAATAATCCAGACCTGGAAATCACTCTAATTTAATTCCACACTTTTTCATACTTTTCCAAAATGTGGAGGAAACCTGAGTGCTGGTCTCTCTTTATATCTGTCTCTCTCTCTCTCTCTCTCTCTCTCTCTCTCTCTCTCTCTCTCTGAATTAATTTGTTAAACAACAGAAAGACTGAATGATGGCGTTTTCCGCTTCCGTTCCGCTTCGGCTGCAGCACATTTTAAAGGCTGAACGGAGACGAAATGAAAAATCAGGTAGCAAATTTCATTAAAAAATTTATAAAAAAAAACTAAGAATGGGGGAAAAACCCAATGATGGAACAAGGACATGAATTCAAACCCATTTCAGTCTCTTATTTCATGAGATTGTTTCTTTTTCGCGCGTACGCAGAAACACACTCCGCGCCAGGACTTTCCCAATTTGATACGGAATTGGTGGTGGCTGCTGTCGTATGGGAGGGCAGAGCGGAGAGACGAGGCTTTCCACCATCTGTCTCTTCCAGTTATTTTACTGCCTCTGACTTGATCCCCTGAGTTAGCCAAAGCTAATTACCTTGGACAAACCGTATCCATATCTAAACACTCACAACAGATTGCATTCCATTATTGGCATGCCAGACAGGCGCGAAAGCTCCCGTCAACACACCGAGACGGACGGAGCACCAACGGCCAAATCTTGATCCCCGCACGCCCAGATGCCACGGTCACGAATGTGAACGCCCGCCATCGCGCTTGTGATTTCTCCGGCAACCGAACGGGCCAAATCTGGCAACGGATTTCAAACGACAGTCCATGTTTGCGCACTCATCCGCCATATCCGAGACATAACTGGGCAAAATATGCTCAGCCAGTCAGGCTGCAAGTGAAACAATCCAGAAGGTACTATTTGCTGCATCCCAAGCACCCTTTAGAGACTGCCAGCATACTTGGGGTAAACCAAAACCAATCCGGTAGTGATTCCAAGCAATGAAAAATCAACTAGAACTAAAAACAAAAGTTCAGCTGGTTCTAATTTGGGCCCATTGTGGCTTTTGAACGTGCAGTGGAAAAATACCGAAAAGGTGAACATGCCTTCACAGCTTGTGTGACTTTTTAGACCTCATATAAATCAGTACACAGACGATAACCTCTGGATCGAACTGTAATGAATGGAAAATCTGTGTCACCCAGATGAAAATGGTTTAGTCTGGTTTCTCAAGGTTTTCTCCTTTCAGGGAGTTTTTCCACTGATCACCATTATTCACATCATCCACTGAACATTTTCCCCAGCGCCCATCTACTGAGCACCCAAACAACCAAACACTGATCACTATCGAACCCAGCACTCGTTCACTTATCACCATTGTTCACATCAACCACTGAGCACCCACTGTACCCAGCAACCATCTACTGAGCACAACTATTCATTGACCACCACTGATCTTAAAAACCAACCACTGAGCACCAGTTCCTCAGCACTTATCTACTGATCACCATTGTTCACAATGAAGAACCAATAATCACCACTTTCAATCAATTATTAATCACTAACTATTATTCAATTCATTTTTATTTCTATTGTGCTCTAAAAGCAGCTTCACACAGATAATGTGCTGATAAATGAATAAAGTTTGTCCATAATGAGTGACTGTGGTGAAGGAAAAAAATCCCAGAGATGGGAAAAGGAAGAGATCTTGAGAGGAACCAGACTCAAAAAGAGAACCTCCTCTTCATCTGGATGCTTAACGATGCTGAGGTGTGCAGTGATGGAGATTAAATGCCAACTGTAAATTCCATGTGCAACAGTCCTCTTCATGCAAACGTCCATCCTTCCCTAAACCACCATCTCATTTTGCCTGCACTCTTAAGAGCAGTGATCGTTTGTGTACATCAACAGTCCATTGTTCCAATAAACCGTAAGAAATAATCCATAATCCAATCATTTCCATGCTGATAAAATACTTCCTACAAAAGATCATTGAAAATAAAAAACGTTGCACTGCTTGAACTTATCACTTTCTCTTTTACAAAAAAAGGTGACAATGAATCCAGTCTTCCTGGATACTGGATTTGGGGGGAAATCCACACTCGTCCACCAGTAGCATTTGCTTCTCTCCGTGTGCTGCTTTATTAAATTACAAATCTGTAATCGGGACATGTGATGGTGAGACATTAACGAAGGGATTCTTTCCCCATTTCTTTTGCAAAGACCCCCTCAATTTAGCAATTTGCAGAAACAGAGCGCTCATTCAGCACGGTGCCACGCTCGTAAATCAGCCGCCTCGTTTGCTGCGGCTTTTTCCACGAAGCCCGAGAGCCACTGGCCTCCGAACCGCAGAAGTAGAAAAACACACGATGCTGCAGGAGTTTAATTACCAAACAGTGATGGCAGATCTGATATAGCGATCATAACAACCGAGTGCTATACTCTCACACTGCCTCGCTAATGACTATAAAGCATTTCCCTCCGTCTTTGCTACCCATTCTCTCTCTCTCTCTCTCTCTCTCTCTCTCGCCGTACCATTAAACATGCACGTACATTCCTTAGATGGCATAATGCGTAGTTTATTAGCCGCTTTAATACCCGAGTGGGCCGGCGATCGGCGTGGCAGCCGAGGCTGGAAAAGGCAGACGGAGGTATCTAATGGATCGTTTTGTTTTTTCCGCCGCACGGCTCCGAGGTTCGAGGCGAGTACGAGAGGAACCTGAGAAGCGAAGAGACGCAGCACACGTGGCAACGGATTGATTAAACGTGTCTGCTAGGTGTAGATGTGAATGCTAGTTGTAGTAGCAAAACCGACGTGAAAGAGAGAAAGAGATAGACGCCATTTTCTCTCAAACCAAAGACGAATTTGTAGGGTTGAAAAAGATTCCAGTAAATTTCAGGAGACCTTCAATGGGAATTTTGGAAAAACATTCTAAGTTGAAAACTTACTAGGAATTTACGCGAATTAAATAGAAAGTCATGGGATTAAAAGAGAAGTAGACTGTGTTCATCGTTGCCCCTGCATGTGCTCCCGCGTTAGAAGCTAGCTTCTTGAACCTCCGCCAGCTACGAGCAGGTGCTTGAGATCCGCCCTCTCGCGCGCAGGGCGCCTGTTCCTCGTGACCTTTAACGAAGTTACCAAGCCGGCCATTAAATTATGACAGGAAACGAGCAGATAAAAGTTACACGACGTTGCAGGTGGCCCTCGAACAGCTTGATCCCAGAATGCATTGCTCATAAACACAGCGTGGATCTGGAACAACCAGGAGGCAGAGTTAAAGTGATTAAGAGACATTAAAAAATTAATTAATAAAAAAAAAAGGGGGCCAAGCACCGGCACTTGAAGCAGACAGATGACTCCAGCGTTTTTTTATATTTCCTCTGCAGAGACGACTTTGTCTCTAAAAGCCCATAGAGAAAGACGCCGCCCCCCAGCGTTTATCTACCAGGGTCTCTTGCACTTGGGTGATTCTGCCTCTTCAACCAGCAGATTTGGGCCATTATTCACTTTCCAGCAGCTCACATCTCTTCACTCAAACACCCCCCCTCCCCAGCAGCATCTTAATCAGAGCTGCATCTGGCACCAACACACACACACACAAACACAAAAAAACAGATAAAGTACATTTCCAACATCTGGATCTTATTCTTCTGGCTACGCTCGAGTTTCAACTGCCTATAGAAGGACAGTAGACGTTGTGTCCAAACGATTTCTAATAAAACTTATTTAAGCCAAGAACATTTATTTTCTTGTTCGTCATACAAACACATTCAGATTTATACCAAACACACACACACTTTCATGTTCCACACTGTAGTTGAACCCATTAAGTATAAACACTACAAAATACAGTCACATAGACTGAGGGCAGAAGATCTGCTGTGTGTAATGGAGGTGAGGTAGTAGCCAAGGCATTGGACTTTGGATCCCAAGAACGTGAGTTCAAATCCCAGCTGCCACTCCTGGGCCCCCTCATGCAAGGCCCTTATCTGCTCAGTTGTATGAATGAGATAATTGTAAATCCATTGGTATGTCTGGGTGTGGTGGCATAACATCTCTTCACTTCCAAAACCTGTTCCAGCATTACAATTCACCTGTGCATGAAGATATGGGCTGCAGTGAAAAATCTCCTGCTATAGAGCATCACCCAGGCCTCCTCAGCTACATCAGCACCTGACTTTTCTAACACACAACCTGGCACCTGAAGGAAATCTCCACACAATATGGTGGAACATCTTCCCAGAAGAGTGGAGCTCGTTATAACAGAACAAATCTGATGATCATGTGTCGACAATAGTGCAGGACAAATATTAAATATAAATACTTATTATGTAGGTGTTGGGTTGAAAGTCACACCCAGGTGAACATCAAACACACCCAGGGTTTACACACACGTCTATAACGGAGACGTTCACCTCTAATAGACCAGCTTTTTGTTCCCCGTCTGAAAGAAGGAACGTTTATCCTTCATGTGGAGATTTTCTGGATTGAAGAGATTCCAGCCTTAATATTTTACACCCACTTACGCTAATCAGGAGCTTCAGGAGCAGGTGACCATCACGGCCAACGGCACCAGGATTCACAAATGCCCCCGGTGACACATGGCCTCCTGCTTAAGAGCTTTATTAAGCTTTATTGGTCTCCGGGGCAGAGGGGAGCGAAATGTCAAAAAACGGAAAGAGTTTCTATTAAATTCAATGACATTTCAATGGCATTTTTAACGAGGCGAAAGGTCAGACATCGATGAGGCTGCATCAAACCTCGGTTTAAAGTTCAACCCATGCGGGCGAAGGGCCACGGACCCGAACTCGGTTTCGTCTAACCATCGCTACACATCAGTGACGTGCTGCAGAAACACACACCGGCATCAGACGGCTAATCGGAGGTAGAACGTTACGATCTACTAAGAAAGAACCGTCAAAGAATTTATTATTTTAATGTCTGAGAAAGTGATAAAATGGACTGAAAGTATTTCTACATCTTCGGCCTCGTCGATAATCTATAAATATCAGGGCTGTCGACCCATTCAAATATTTAAATCGCATGTCATTAGGAAACTCGTGATTCATCTCAACTTAATCGCACATTTTTATCCGTTGTAAATGCACCTTAAATAAACACTTTTCAAGTTTTGAATTCTCTAATCAACATGTGCACGGAGAAATATTGAAGCTTTACGCAAAAGCATGGTTATTATTTTAACTGAACTTTTGCTATGTTTCCACACGGACGGTTTTAATCGCTGGACTTTGCGATTGCGGATTTTGGTGCTCGATTGGAGTCACGTCCGTAAAACAAAAGTTTAGCGATTAGAATAATTTTTCGGTGGAGTTTATATAAAAGAATGTTTCCGAGTAAAAAATGGACGTCGTGAATAAACGTGTGTTGCGTTGAAGGTTTTAATTTTTTTTTATAAATACAAGCTGCATTGACGGCGTGTAAAATCAGTGCCCTTAAAATTAATTCGTGTTAACGTGTTTTTAACGTGTTCACGTTGACAGTTCTAATAAATATACAGTACATGCATCCGCAATTAAAGAAAGCAAACTGCTTTTGCGAGATTTTAGTAGGTCTTCTGATCTTTAGTTTACTTGGAATAGCTACCAAACGTACACTACGCTGCCAAAAGTATTAGGACACCTGACTTTTCCCCAGACATACATGGTTCTTTGCCCAAACTGTTGGCACAATGTAGAAGGCACACAATTGTACAGAATATCTTTGGATGAAAGAGCATGAAACTTTCCTTTCGCTTGAACCAGGAGAACTAAACCTGTTTAATGCTTTCCATGGGTTGGAGGATCTTCTGCTATTGAGCTCTGACCCTCAACCCCACTGAACATGAATGAACTGGAACTGACTTTACAAACACACTTCTTTATAGCTCAAAGAAATCTCACAAACCTCCACAAAATCTAGTGGAAAATCTTCCCAGAACAGTGAAGGCCAATAACAGCAAATGGGATGTTTCAAAATTCCTACTTCTCCACAAACTTTTGATGTCTTCACCCTTAAAATTCAATTCTGCAGTGAAACATCTACGAATTGGACGTATCCATGCGTTCAATCAATTCCAATCAATTCTAATAATTGAAATGCCACCCAAAGCAGGGCAACTATATTTCTAGAACATTTCTATTTAAGAAACAATTTTGTTTTTTGGTTGTTTAACACTAATCACTTTTGTCAGGGGAAAACACACTGTATTATAGAACACCATTCAACAACCGAGTCTGGAAATCTGAAGACCACATGAAACTAATCAACCATCCAGCAGCGGCACCGTGATCATGTCCAAGCGATAATCAAAACACGACCTCTTCCTCCGTACTACATCAAAATAACCCCTCCCCCGTCTCTCAAATCCTGCACCAAACACGTAGAACCGAACGTTCTGCTTCACATGCGACACGTCTCTCTGGCTCGTCCCCCGACAGCCGATTTACAACAAACAGATTTGGCGATGATCAAACGTGGCTGAGAGTCCAATCGGCTCGTAAATCAGCGCCAGGGCGCGGCGCTCTCTGATTTATACCGCGGAATTAGCTCCGTTCTGGCGCCCAATCACGGCCACATCTCCAGATGACCAACGAAGGTCAGATCTGAGTATCGTACCTCATCCTGAAGCTGATGTCAGGGTGCAGAGCGAAGGACACGAGGAGAGGGTCTGGTGTGTTGTAGAGACACGGCCGGGATGCCAGTTCGAGACGATAAAACCCTGCGCCGGAATGGAGTTTAAACGACTCGCACTATTACGCTCATGTCAGTCCATCATTACTAACTTGAGATTTACTGCCATGAAAATGAGACGAACTGTGAGCAAACGGCGAGACGCCTCCGTGGGCAGCGCATCAGAAAACAGGGAGAGCTTCGAGTGCATGTAGGTTAATTATCACAGAGCTCTAGATGCAATAAAGCCCCAGATGAAGCTGTGTAATAATCAAACCAGGAGACCTGCATCATGTTCGAGTCTCAAAATAAGGTCCGGGACTCATTTCCAGACGGAGGTTTCGTAAATTTCTAACCAACAACTCTAGTGCCTTGCTGCAATATGTTGCCCAACAACAAGCGACGAAGAGAGGTGAGGGGGGGTGTTGCCTGATAACCCTAATGAAACATGAGGACATTTTGACTGAACTCCAAATTAACCAGACCTCAATCCCATAAAATCCTGTGTTCAATTATCTGACCCAGTGGAAGATTGGGCTAAAATGAACAGGAGACTGGTGGAATCCTTCTGCAGACAGGATTAGAGTCGTTATTAAAGTCAATAGGGGGCGTAACTAAGCATTGGGGAACAAACGAGTCTTGAGATTTACTTCCTTGTTGTCCAGGGAGATTAGAGAATGTGTACAGTATTATATTATTTGTGTTCTTGTTCTCTTGCTTTAACGTGTAAACAAGATTATATGATAAAAGGTCAATAACTGAGGCAACTTCCTTGTGTGTGTGTATAAACAAACACACATTTATATACATGTATATGTTGAGATCGTTTCCTAGGAGCCAGAGATGGTTTTGAAGGTCCGGATTTCAACTTTGACCCACTATGTTTAACACGTGCGATCATTTATCGTCGTAAAAAAAACACCGCCGTGTGAAGCGGGATGCGGCCTCTCGAATAAAAGTACATAACGGTTTCCGCCGCACGCCCCCCGCAGGAAGGAAAGGACAAGGTCAACCTCAATAGAGGCGGATTTATCTTGTGATATATGGCAACCACCTCGAGAGCCTTTTAGCTGTTAAATATACTGTACATTAAGGCTACATAAAAACGGCCTTATCAAGAGTTCAAGTGCGCACATCCTCTCGGACGCACCAGAAGCGAAACTGGTGAAACATAGCTGGAGAATTCCATTTAAAAAATAGCCTTGGGTTTATTTCCCAGAGGTGAGATTACGAGGAGTCTGTAGAGGCCACGTGGCAGATAGCAGGTGCGATGGGGTGGGGTGGCAGGGGGGAATGGCGACTTCTGTTTATTTTCATTTCGGACGGTAGAAATGACCCTGCCACGGAAATTCACGCTGGGATGATAAAGCAGATGTGGTCTTCCGCAGAAATCTAAACAGAAAAGGTGAAACTAGGCATAGCCTGGTACAATCCATTCTGAACATTTTCACCTTGTTCCGCTCCACCGATTCGGTCCGGCTCGTCTCCAGTGCTGACCCATTTGTGCAAGCGCCGAGCTTCAAAGCCAATCTCCGGAGCTTTGGCCACTGTCACGGCTCCTCTGCAGATTTTCACAGCCCCTCGCTCTCGCGTTTAGACGTCGTCGTCCACCGTTCGCACTAAAACACGAGTGGCGCAAAAACAATCCGGGAAAAAGGCTATTGTGGAATAAAATCAACACGCAAACTGGCTCAGTGCCAATCAATAGTCTGTTATTTACAAATATACAACAATACAGAGATCCAGCACAAAGATTTCGAGCCCAAAAATGGCCAAGAGTGGTGAAGATAGAGGACTTCTGATCAGGTGGTCATGAGATCAAACCCCACCACTGGTAAGCCCACCTTTTAAATTTGGTGGCAACTAACCAATACTCGTAATAGAGAAACCAATTATTTTTCGGTGTAAAACGTTTTGAAATGTGAGATGCGACAGATCACTGCGAAGTAAAATTCATGCATCATCACACGGTCAAGTGCAGTGAACAAAAAGGAGCTCGAAAAGACTGGATTTATAGCAATCATCTGGAACATCAGGATGAGGATTGTTTAGCTTCGGAGGAGAAATGAGCATAATTAGCGTTTTATAAGAAATGTTTGATCTCGCATTCTTTACATTCCTGATTTCACATCATTCACAATCCCTGTCGGTTTGTTTGTCCTGTTCCTCTACAGTGTTATTAAATATGCAGATGATCGTGATGATGAGACGTCACGTCAGCAGGAAAGCTGCAGCTTTGGGCAAAAACGTGGAGATAAAGAGTCGAGACATCCGGAGAGACCAGAGGGCGAAAGACATGACACGAGGGTTAAATCACAGTTTCAAGGAGTCTGAGATTATCGTCAGGAGCGTAGGGAAAGTGAACGTTTTTTTCTCCCCCCGATAAAATCGGACGTGTTTACCAGGAGATTTTTTTCCATGGAAGTTTAAATGGGCATAACTGCTTTGCTTGAAATACATGATGATGATGATGAGGAAGAGGAAGAGGAGGATGAGGGCAATCATCGAGATGAAGGGGACAAACAGTGCAACAAAAACACCAAAACACGTGACCAGGCCGATAATAATGATATTTGTATGGAGTGTGATAGCGTCTCGTTCTGTCTCCGCACCGCTCTGCAGGGACAGGAAGTGCTGACGGCTCATGGGTGATTTCCGTGCGGCCCCGAGTAAAGAGGCCTGCTTTCTTTCTTCTCCTGCCAAAACAAACAGGCAGAGGCAGAGAGGGAGGCAGGGAGGGAGGCAGGGAGATATGAGGCAATTACCCAGCCTGCACCAGCGCCTTTCAGGTGGATTAACACACCAAACCGCTGCATGCTGTCAAATGCGCTGTTAGGGAACCGTTTAACGCTATTACGGCGTTATTGTTCGGCCAGACGTGATTTATGATCTCGGACGATCTTCTGCACAGGCTACCGAAGAGCAGATCTCCGGCAGAAGGTCGGATCATCGTTCCATCGATTGCAGATGTTAGGACGAAAACCCTGCTCTGTATTTGCAGCTTTTGATGTGTAGATTAACGGCCACGCCCACACAGACACTAATCAGAGCCGTACAGACACACACACACACACACACACACACACACACACACACAGAAACACAGCTGGATCTTTTCAGGAAGGGGAAAATCCCCACAGGTTTTACGCGTACATACTCGGATGATTTGTCGTTTCATCTCCTGCAAGTAGAAGCAAGACGACGGAAAACAAGGTGCTCCCCACTAAACCCCCCACCCCCCGTTCGGGTGGTAATTACAGTAAATGCCTCGATAATTATTATACGATGAGGAAGAAACGTCTGAGAGTTCGTGAGATGTGCCGAGGGCTAAATATTTACAAAATAAATTCGTGTCGAGACTCTAGCGAGATTAGACATAGCGAAAATCTTTTGTTCGAGCTTTAGCCAATCAGAATTTGTTACAACTTCCAGGATGATCATGATAGGTTGGCTTCAACAGGCTGCCGCTTGTAAAAAAAAATGCTCTAATTGCTGATTTCAATAAGCTGGCCCTAGGAGAAATGCCCTGATTGGCTGGTTCCAAAGTGCCCATAATATGTCGGCTCCCATAGGCCAGACTTCGTATAAATGCCCTGATTAGCTAATTCCAGGATGCTCATAATATTCCATCTCCAATAGGCTGACTCTAATAGGATTGTCCTGATTGGCTGATTCCAGGATGCCCATAATACACTGGGCATAATAAACCCACCCCAGTAAAAGTGCTCTGATTGGCTGGTTTCAGAATGACCATAATATGCTGCCTCCAATAGATTAGCTTTATTAGGTCTATTATATGCTCATGATAGCCTGGCTCCAAAAAACACCCTGGAAGAAATGCTGTAATTATCTGGATTTCAGGATGCCGATTATATCTTGGCTCTAATAGGCCGATCCTAAGTGCCCTGATTGGCTGGAATCAGGATGCCCATAATTGACTGGCTACAAAGGCTAGCCCTAGAAGAATTGCTCCGGTTGGCTGATTCCAGGATACCTACGAAAAGTTGGCCCCATTAAGCTGACCCTGAAAGGATTTCCCTGATTGGCTAGTTCCAGGATGCTCATGTTAGGCCGGTTTTAATAGGCTAGTCTCAGTAGGAATGATCTGATTGGCTAGTTCCCGGATACTCATGATAGGCTAGCACCAAAAAGCTAGCCGTAGTAGAAAAGCTCTGATTGGCTGGTTCTGATAAGCAGGTTCTAGAAGAAATGATCTGATTGGCTGATTCCAGTACCATCACAATAAGCTAACCCTAGTAGGATAGCCGGTGTAGACTGACTGGCCCTGCCAGGTTGAACTTGATTGGATGGCTCTAGCAGGGCATGCTCTGATCGGCAGCGTGTACCACGGGGCAACTTCTTGCACTCAAGTCGGCGAATAAAACTTCAATACCCGTGTGTTTGAAACAGTTCAAAGAAAATGATCACATTTGTTTCATCATTTATTTCAAATCCAGTGAGTGAAGCAGACGCCCATAAATTCTCCCCCACAATAGCTGACGCAAAGCCTGCATTAATCCCAATCCATCAACATTAGCTTATTGCAGACACTGTAACTGTGATAAGGAGCACGATGTGATTAATTATGCACCACCACTTCTCCCGGAATGTAGACCACTCGGCAACAAAAGGGAGAAAAGAACGCCAGCGTTTCCGCTCCGATAGCGCGCTTCCCAGACAGACCAAAACGATTCGACCGCAGATCGACTGGTTATCACGACGCACCGTTCGGCCCGGGGCTTCAAAGAGATCACGCCAAATACTATATACACGTGATTTCACAGCCGCAGACACAAAACCCGGGACTTCAGACATCATCCAGAGACTCGAGAGATCTCCAGAATGTTACCACATCGCACAGAGGAACACCGGCTACAGAAACACAAACGCCATCCATAATAACAAAACAACACTCAAAGGCGTGACCTAGAACATCCCCGGGGGCTGAGAAGAGGGTAAAATTCTCCCAGGTGGGCATCTGGAGCGTATTTCACCTTCAGAAACTTTTACAGGTGGGAAGTAAATTACAGCATTTATCACATACAATACATTTCAGTCGCATACACAATTTAACGTTGATATCACAACGTCAGTTTTTAACACTGCTTATATTTTGTTCTATAATGCTAACGGGGTTTCCCAGGGAGAACCTCCCAAAAAAAAAAAAAAAAAAAAAATGGACGATGCAGAAAACGCACAAAAAGTGAAGAATGCAGCGGCGCTTTATTCCTGTAAAGATGCTTTATATTGGTCACGTACTTTTTTTTACTACACACAAATTCTTTCTAATCAGAAGTCAAACAGAGACCTTGAGGTGTTAATACACAACTCCTATGCACATGTGCTGCATGCGTAAATTCTGCCACGTGAAGGTCATGTGACTGTACACCATTAATAATATTGTGCTACCAAGAGGTTTGTGCCATTATTTCCCTGTGTGTGTGTGTGTGTGTGTGTGTGTGGTATGTGAAGAGTGACTTTTCCTGCCCCTTTTTTCAGATTCCCACTCCCAATTGATCAGGTTTAACCTTCAGTACGACAACCCGAGGGACGTGCTTAGACGTCTCATTCTGGGTTCTCGCGGGGGTCAGAGGTGATGGTATGGTCCACAGCCTGAAACTTTCATTACACTTACAAAATCCCCTAGCGAGCCCGGTCTCCATTTCCTCCCCATGTGCCTCTCTTCTCCACCTCCTCCAACATCTCCTCCACCCCCTCTTTTAGCTCGTTGACATGCCTGAATGCCGACAGTCCGAGACGACGCAGAGTGTGTGTGTGTGTGTGTGTGTGTGTGTGTGTGTGAAGTATTTTCATAAACTCAGCAGTGACCGTATTATTCTTTAAACATCCCCAGCTGTTCCCTGCTCACAGATATGGTGACTCATAACGGTGGTCTTTTATTATTGCTCCCGGTGTATGTGTGTGTGCGTGTGTGTGTGTATGTGTGTGTGCGTGTGTGTGTGTGTGTGTGTGTGTGTGTGGAATGAAGGGTGAATGCTTTTCTGCGGGTTGCAGTATATCCCATTGCAGAAGGAACAACATGTGCAGCGGTATAATAGGATTAAATGCAATTCGACCCCCGTAAAGCTTGCTTGGCACATTCTCACTCTCTCACTCGCTCTGCCTTCACGGACTTTCACTCGCACCTGTGCTTGTGCTCATACACACACACACACACACACACACACACACACACACAGAATTTTATGAGGACCAGTTTCGGACCTACGAAATCGCACGTGAGGTTCTCGGCGTCTTTACCTTTTTGAGATGTCCCGTACGCGTCCCGACGAACACCACCGTGTGATCTCCGTAGGTGTACGCGGCGACCGAGGCCATGCCGTCCGTGCGCTCATCGTACAACGGCGTCCCCTCGATGACCCGCAGCCCCCCCAGAGGTTGGTTCAGGACCAGGCCGCAGAAATCGTCACCGATAGGCTTCGGCTGCGGAGGAAAAAAACGAGAGCAGGAGTTAAAACCGTATATGAATAAATGCGTAAACCCTACGATCATCATCATCATCATCATCATAATAATAATAATCCTTCACACTTCTGCTAGATTTTTGGGCCGTTATCAGACCACCATCACCTCCACAACCTGTACAAATATAGAGGTGGAAGATTTGGTGTTGATTTGAAGCAGGGAAGGTTGGAGAGTTATTCCGGAATGTGAAAGGAATCCTGAACCAACAATTACATACTGCAACACCGTGCAGTTCCGTCTGGACTGCGGCTCATTGGAACCCGACTTCAAGTGTTATTTAGAGAGCAAACAGTCGTCTGGACTGATTTCTATTATGGAACAACCTGTCCAGACACCGCACCCCAACTCAACATTATAACGATGTTCCCTTAGATCTTGTGTAATTTCATTCAGCCACAAGGATGTGTGTTCGTACAGTCAGGTAGTGATGCAGGTGAGAAGTTGAGGAGGTTCTGGGGTGCAGGCAGAATTAACACTCATTCATGTTCAGCAGGGTCGGAGCTCTACAGCAGGAGATCTTCCGCTCCAACACCCATGGAAAGTGTATCTTCAAGTGCACATGTGAAGTGTCATGCTGACAGGTTTGAGTCTCCTATTTCAAAAGGGAGAATTTCATGCTACAACGTTTAAAGGCGTCCTAGACATTTGTGCGCCTCCGACTTTGTGTTATCAGTTTGGAGAAAAAAAACTGATGGCTGGTGTCCCAATACTTTTGACCAAAATCATTCCTCTGTGTCGAGTTCATGAATCTGTTCGTCTGTCGGAAAAGTGGGGACTCGTTCTCTAACCCCTGATCCCACGCCGTGCTGAACAGGTTAATGATCGGGTTTATCAGGCGAGTCTCCTGCAAACATTCAATTCAACTCGTTTTTATTTGGAGGACACTTTTAACAACGGACGCCGTCTCGCAGATTTCCACAGATAAAGTGATTATACAATGTCCAAGTTTGTTCCTTATAACTGTAGGGTTTGTCCCCACCGTGTTTTACCTGCAGAAGAAGCCAGAAAGCGTGTGAATGTTCATATCTTTTGTAACAAAGGAAAACGGTCACCCAAATTGTTTCAAATATAAACGACGAAATGACGTATTCAGTTTGTCGCGGTTTTATTCATCCTTGGACTTCTTGTTAGATTCTTTCTACACAATTAGGCATTTAAACTGTAATAAGGTGAAGCCACCTGACCCTGGTTTTTACTCTCACGGCTGAACCCGAACGTTCTGCTCAGGAAAGTCATTAATTACAGGAAGGAAAGAAAATAATTTATATTTATATTACGGAGAGACGAGTTCGAGGGAATGGTGTTGAGAGAGTGACAAGGTGATTTCACCTGCTGTCACTTCTCCTCACATCTTATTGAAACTCCCACCTTTCCTCGTCCACACACACACGCACACACACACAGCGATTTTCCATGAATATCTTTATGCTGCTGATGAAACCTGAGTGACGGCGAGCGCTATGTCGCTTTTGCTACGTGGCAGTGACGAGGACACGTGGACACGCCGGGTTGTTACGTGCAAGTCAGGAATATTCACTCACCCACAGAGCCACAATAACTTAATGGGGGGGGGGGGGGGGGATTAAGAAAGAGAGAAAAAGAGGGGGAAAGCAAGGAGAGAGAGAGAGAACAAACTGAACCAGGATAGAAAGAAATTTAAGATTCAATGAAAGAGAGAGATAGATTGAGAGACAGTGCACGTAAAAAAAAAAGTGAGATTGAGAGATTAAGGAAAAAGAGAATATGTGTGAAAGAGAGAGAGAGAAAGACCAAAAGAGGAGATAGTGAGTGAGAGAGAGGGCACAAATGTAAGAGATTGAGAGATAGAGAGAGAGAAAGAACAAATGAAAGCAAGATAGATTGAGAGATAAAGAGATTGAGAAACTGAGAAAAAGACAGATTAAGACAGATTAAGAGATACAGAATGTGAGAAAGATTGAGAGAGAGACAGAGTTAGAGAGAGAGAGAGAGAGAGAGAGAGAGAGAGAGAGAGAGAGATGTTGAGGCGAAGAAGCACAAAGTGGAGATTAAAAATGAAGTCATTCAGAAGCACAGATGCGAGTATTTTGTGATTATAGATGTCACACACACACACACACACACACACACTACAGACATGACATCATCCCTCTGTGTTTCTTGCTCCTCACTCTGAACGTGTTTGAGGTGGTATAGAAGAGCTCCGGCTCCTACACTGAGGGACGACGCCGGCACTTCAGGAAGACGTTCATGAAAATCGATCACGTTAGCGAACATCTGCAGGACGGCTAATGATGATGTCATCGAGCGCCGCCTCGCTCCCGAGCCGCTCCTGTGAGCGATCGACTCCCTGTGTACGTTTAAATCTCTCTCAACTCTCTCCATCTCACTGTCCTTATCTACAGCCTATGTCTCGTATCTCACACTCACGTCTTACTGTTCTTCTGAAGACCTTCTGCTGACATGTTGGATGCCGCTACCTGATCAATGCAGAATTGCCCACTAAATATAACACGTACCCTTACCTCAGTTTTCCTTCTGGGGACCAGCCAGATGTTTTCATAAGGTTCAAATGCTGAGATATTCCTATCCGTGTGGGGACCGTTGGGTCCAACAAAACAAATGTCCTCACAATGTGAAACAAAAAAGTCAGCTATCAATATCATTGAGGACATTTGTCTTGGACCAAACTCTCCCCACACATGTGTGTGTAAGGCAAAAATGTGTGTGTAAGGCAAAAATGTCATATCTTCGTGAGGACCAGACAAATGTTGAGCTTTATTGAAAAAATCAGTCAATAATAAAAGACAGAGGGTGGGGGCTTTTTTTTCCATCTTAGTGTGGACCCACATGCATAAAATCATAAATAGATCAAAACTGGTCCCCACAAAGAAAACTTTTTTGTGTATATAAACACACATCTGTGTGTGCATGTGTGTGTATACACATGCATATACGTGTGTGTATCTATGCGCCTTTTTTAGTGGGGTTCAAACAATACATGAAAACTATTTTGACCTTGCGACGACCGGACACCCCCCACCCCCCCCCAATGTCGTACACCGCTAAGATACAAACACGCGCACACACATACAAATACACAAACACAATATCCTAGTGGGGTGCAACATAAAATGTCCTCATCTACTAAAAATGATATTCATCTCCTTGTGGGGTCCCCATTAAGACAGAGAATGTGTATGAACACACACACACACACACACACATACACACACACACATTACACACAATATATCTATATCTTAGTAGGGTGCAACATAGAAAATAGGAAGTATAAATATAATTGTGGGGTCCCTACTGAGACAAACACACACAAACACAACCATACAATATATTAGTAACATAGAAAAATGTCCTCACAAGGTCACAAGACACACACACACACATTATACACTATATATCTATATCTTAGTAGGGTGCAACAAAGAAAATATTTATACTTCCTATCATTGTGGGGTCCCTACTGAGACAGAAACACACACATTCACAAGCATACAATATATTAGGAGGGTAACATAGAAAAATGTCCTCACAAGGTCACAAGACACACACACACACACACACACACATTACACACTATATATCTATATCTTAGTAGGGTGCAACATAGAAAATAGGAAGTATAAATATCATTGTGGGGTCCCTACTGAGACAGAAACACACACATACACAATCATACAATATATTAGGAGGGTAACATCGAAAAATGTCCTCACAAGGTCACAACTCCATGTGGGGTCCTCACTAATACCGAGAATGTGTATGAACACACACACACACACACAGCTAAGCAGTGAGGTCAGCTTGCCCTCCTGATGACATCACCTCCTCTAATACACTAATAACCTGCCAGCGTTTTATCCCCAGGTGTTTTATTTGAAGCCCCACTCCCTCGATTCCGTTCGATAATTCACACACCACCATTTCGATTATCTATTACACTCATCCCTGAAGGTGACACAGCGCTTTTTTCTTTCTCGCTAGCGTCTCCGTTCTCTTTTTCAGAAGTGATGGAACTGGAGCTGATCCTGGACTCTGCTGTTGCTGCCTTCGTTCTTTGTTCCAGTGGCCATCTTGGGGGATCGAAGGGTGTGTCAGAGGGCTGTGTGTGTGTGTGTGTGTGTGTGTGTGTGTGTGGTTTGGCAGGGAGGGGTATGCTTACAGGAGCGCCTTGTGTTTTTCCCCCAGTCCGAATGCTTATGAAGAATAAATGCCGTAAACGAGGCGAGGCCGGGCGGCTGGCACGCACAGCCTCATTACCAGTTGCAGGGTCGCTGCCGCACATCCGAACCGCCTAATAATACGTGCATCAGTCATGGGGAACCCTGGAGCTACTTCATAAAAACAAGCCCAGCCACTCCTCCATGGAGGAAACAGGTCACTGTGCACTCTCTCTCTTTCTCTCTCTCCCCCTCTCTCTCTCTCCATCTGTTCGGCTCGGCCTTGAAGGTGTTGTGCTATTGTTCTCGGCACAGTGCGCCGAGCGACACAAATCATTGTCTCGATCACAATAACGAGCTCTTTGCAGAACATTTCCCATGACCCGGTTCCAGATTCCGGCTCTGTGCGAGTGTAATAGGATGCTGATGGGAAGGAGAAAACCTCGGGGTGGGAGGGAGAGCAGACAAAACTCGAACCAGAGATACTTTAGCAGACAGAACAATGCCACTGTTCGCTGTATAACACGATAGTGATTGTGTCGGGTAGGTGGTGTGTGTGTGTGTGTGTGTGTGTGTGTGTGTGTGGTCACGCTATATTACACCAATGGGCGATTTAGGGTAGTGTATTTGTCGAAGTGCCCATAAACTGGAGAACCCTGAGGAAACCTGTTCCATCATGGGGAGAACGTGGATGAACCCACACAAAGTGTGTGTATATGCACATAAAATGTTATACACACACACACAGTTTCTTACAAAAGTAAGTACACCCTTCAAACTTCAGCAACTATATAATCTCATAAAATAAATCTAAATTTCTGCCAACAAAAGTAAGTACACCCTCAGTGAACATGTGTCCAAAGTGCGAATATTGTGAGAGAGCACATTGTTATTCGGCGCTGCTTTAATTCTCCCGGGTGTGGAATTCATCAGAAGGATCCTCTTCCACTCCTCCATAATGACGTCACAGAGCTGCTGGATGTTACACACATGGAGCTTCTCCACCTTTCGCTTGAGGATCCCCACAGGTGCTCAAAAGGGTTCAGGTCTGGAGAAATACTCGTCCACTCCATCACCTTTACCATCCTTTTCATCTTGGTGGTGTGTTTGGGGTCGTTATTATATTGGAAAACTGCCGTTCGGCCCAGTTTCTCAAGAGGCTTCATCATGTTCTGCTTCAGAATGTTACAGCAAATGTTGTCATCCATGTTTCCCAGTACCAGCAGCTTCCATGTAGCCCCAGACCATGATGCTACCACCACCATGCTCGACTGTAGGCAACACCAGGGTGTCACCACACATGCTGGACATCATCTCAAACAAGTTTATCTTTAACCTCATCAGACCACAGGACATGGTTCTGGTAATTCATGCTCTTGTACAGGTTTTCTACATGTTCTCTGATGGACCCTTGTGAGATCTGTTCTGAGTGGAATCTGTCTCAGAAAACCTCTGTATGACCCTGACCACTGTACTGTAACTCAGTTTCAGGGTGATACTGATCTTCTTACAGCCTCGGCATCTTTGTAGAGAGCAACAATCCTAATTCTCAAATCCTCAGAGACTCTTTACCATGAGGTCCATGTAGAACATCCAGTGTTCAGTATGAGAGAATTGGACTCAAAGCACCCCATTTAAACTGCTCTAATACCAGATACACACATTTGTATGGTTCTGACAAAAACGTGACCATGATGAGTAGAACATGAGGTTTTTGTGAGATACAGTAAGTGCACACATATCGCACAAATTTCCACGACAAAACAGGTTTCCTCTGGGTTCTTCAGTTTCATCCCACCTTGCTAAAATAATAACATGGACAAATTGTGTCAACTCATTGCCCCTGGGTGTAAAATTGCGAGACCGTTCTGCCCAGATACACACATTTGTATGGTTCTGACAAAAACGTGACCATGATGAGTAGAACATGAGGTTTTTGTGAGATACAGTAAGTGCACACATATCGCACAAATTTCCACGACAAAACAGGTTTCCTCTGGGTTCTTCAGTTTCATCCCACCTTGCTAAAATAATAACATGGACAAATTGTGTCAACTCATTGCCCCTGGGTGTAAAATTGCGAGACCGTTCTGCCCTGTAACGGACCACCGTGCCGTCCTGAGTGTGAAAGTAGAAAGGGTTTAGTGATCATGACTGCACGAGTGTAACCTCCACATGTACACTACAGGATCACACCTGTACACCTTCTGAACACGACCCATCAAAAATACCTGCAAAACTCGAATTAACACCTATTACTGAATACGCAAAAACTTGAGCAAGAAGGAAATATGCTTTATATACTATACAAACACACACACACACACACACACACACACACACACACACACACACACACACAAAAACACTGCGCTGATGAATAAAACACTGCAGGAAAACCAGGCCGAATCCTACAGCTACAGCAAAGCTATTAAATATTCATGTGTTCTATAACAAACTACTGCAAATAATTTATAGTTCAAAGCCTCTGACTGGGAAAACAGAAGCACACTGATTTATTATATGCTCACTCATTTCTATGGATTTTATATAAATGGTTCATAAGCAAAAAAAAAGGCCAAAACTATCAAACAAACAAACAACAGAGAAACCGGCTGGAGCGGTGATCCGAGGAAACACGGATCCTGACTCACGTGTGTCCGAGTCAAATCGAGGACTATATAATACCAAATATTATGGTCCATAATGTAACCATGAATTGGTCATTCTGGATATACATTCTAGACGCAAAAGTATTTGGACGTCTGGCTTTTTTCATATACCATAATGTGGTTCTTCTCCAAAACGTTTCCATAAAAGGCACGCAATTGTAAAAGGACGTGATTTTTTAGATGTGGTAGTATGAGATTTTCCATTCACTTGGACAAATAGGAGACCCAACCCTGTTCCAGCAGAGATGGCATTCGTTATCTGCATTAGCATGAACCCTAATAATCTACTATTCGATCATAATAGCATACAAGAAAAATGTTTTTCCACCTATATGTGGTCTCCAAACTTATAGCACGAAGCTGGAGGAACGCAATTTTAAAGGATTGTCTACTGATGATGCAGCATGGAATGGGTTCCTTCCCTTCGGGTCACTACGAGACCCAAATCCAGCTTTGGCAGATGTGCTTTCCATAGGCTGGAAGATCTTCTGTTAGAGAGTTATTGAACACCTTCGGGATGAACTGGAACGTTGACCGCACCCCAAACCTGATTTCGCTCGCATTCATCCTTGAGGCTGAAGGAATCTCCACAAAATCTAGAAGAACATCTTCTCCGAAAAGTGAATTTTATTATAAGAGGAAAATAAGGGTTTATGTGGAATAAGATGGAATGGGATATAAAATATTGCCATAGATACAGCATCATTTTCCAAAAGCAGTTGAACATTTCAAGTTGTCAAACTGCTGAATGACAGCATTAGAAGAATAAAAAAACCTCATGCTCCTCCTCAGAAAAGCAGATCGGGACACGTTTCCAGGCCGTACCTCGTTAAAAGCGTATAAAAATACTCCCGCTTTCCAAACTGCGAGTTTGGAAAACATATTAGAGCTGAGGTTTATAGCAGCAGCTGTTTGCAATATTGCTGGATGAAGTAATATCGCGTCTCGGAGAGAGAATGGGAGCGCGAGCCGGAGAGGAAGTCGCAAGGCCGCGGCGTGTCGTGGCTTTCTGTTTACTGAAAAGCGCCGTGCCGAACGGGATTTGTAGACGGTTAGCTGTGGAAGGAATCCAAAGGCGAGCCTCCAGGCAAATAAATAATATGAAGTCATAACCACAGCTGTTATTCGCCTCCTTTCTTTTGTTTTGTTTTGTTTTTCTGCCGCAATTATACCAGACGAAATATTTACCCTTTCGGTATCAGCGCTGCTCTTCTGAGATCCTCAGGTGGTGTTTGTGTCATGGAGATACACTTGACTCGAATGTTTCAAATGTCATACCGTGTTTATCTTCGGCACGGAATTGATCGGATTCAGCCGTGTAATGGTGGTCTCTCGCACGCAAAACTGATCAGACGCGCATCGGATTATAACAAGGGCACTGATTATCAGATCCACAAATTGACCTTTTTTTCCAAAAAAAAACAACCAAAAAAACAAGTTAAGTTTATTATTAATGTAATTTGCTAAAAACATTTTTAATAAATGCACCAGGCCAGAAGCTACCATTAAAATCGCCTTGACAACGTACACCGACGCACCACCTCCTACTTACAGATCTGCGTTTTTAAGAAGAAGAAAAAAAAACCCACATCTATTAAAGTGAGCAATCGAATAAATTGGCACAAATTAAACAGATTAAATCAAATGTATTACATTAAGTTAAGTTCAAAACTTTACATTTGTTAGCTGCAGATGTGTAAACAAGTGTGTTTTTTTACATTTAATATTAAATGTAATTTTTTTTTTTACAATTGTACATTTTTTTACTATAATTGTTTAAAATATTTTCTATATAACTGTTTTACTTATTTTAGCATTTTAAAAAAAATAAAAAATGTATTCGTTTGATTTATTTATGAATTGTCACAAATTTCTCCTTTAAAGAGAAATTCTTGAAGTTGTACCTAAAACGCGGAAAAATCCACGTCTAGACGGTGGTAAACACAGCGATGACAGGAAGTCGCATCGATTTCACACATGCGCAGTACAAATCGTGTTTTTGGAGGCACTATGAAACTTTCCCTTCACAGACCCAAACCTGTTCCTACATGACCACATGCACAAAGCCAGCTCCATGAAGATCTCATTTCCATGGGTTGAAGTAGAAGATCTCCTGCTGTAAAGCTCCAACCCTATTGAACACCTTTGGAATAAATATGAACGCTGACTGCACCCCAGACCTCCTGACCTCACCTACATCTAAAAACTTTCTGGCTGAATAAATACAATTCTCCCACAAGCACACTAATATCTAGTGGAACATCTTCCCAGAAGAGTGGAGGTTATTATATGGTGAGGTGTCTACAAACCTTTGGCCATATAGTGTGGGAAAGAGAAGCCAAACAACTTTAAGAAGTTTGTAAGATGTCCATTTGGTACGTGATGAAAAAATGCATCATATTTCACGTCTAAATAATACAAGGGAAAAAAAGCACTCACCGTGTGGATGCAGAAAATCTCCTTATTGAGCAGCCAAGGCAGAGACAGCGTTCCCTCTCCACGGTAGCAAGACTTGATCCTCTCGCGCATGGCCAAGTTGATCTGATGGAGGGTGAACAGACACAGCACGGTCTCGCGAGGTGGATTTGCCCTATTCTTCTGGCCTTGCGAGAACACCACAAAGAGCACGTCCTCATCCTCGGACAGCCCCAGAGCCTGGGCAAGCGCTTTGCCCGGACGGTGCTTGTACGCGGCCTGGACCAGGCGATATTCCACGCCGTCCTTGGTGCAGCCAAGCGGGAACTCGACGTACGAGTAGAACTCTGTGTCATTGGAGCACATGCGGACGATCTTGGAGGTGAAGAATTTCTCCCCCGTGGCGTCCATTTGCGTGAGCTGAGTGTCGAGTTGCAGGGTGAGAAAGTAGATGTAGGTCCGACTGGCAAAACCATAGACGTAGTAGATGTCAAAGGCGGGATAAAGAGACAGCGTGTCTGACGGAATCTTGATCTGCGACGAGACAAACTCATCCTGGTACGCCAAACTGAACATGCTTGCGCTCTCCTCGTCCTCCACGAGTTTGCGGCTGGACAACGTTGGAAAATATTCGGACTTGCCGTCGATAGCAGCACCGATGAACAAGCGCCCATCTCCCTTCTTTCTTTTCTTTTTTGGATCCTCCTCATCGCCCACTACTACGCCAGCCATGCCATCCGCCTCCCGAGCTCCTGAAAGGTAGTGTTCCTTGCGCAAGTGAGGCTCACCGAGCTTGAACAAGTCGCCCAGCCGGAGGAACTGGCACACTCCCTGCCAGATGGTGCCACAGGCGACCAGCCGGTTGCTAGCATAGTCTATCAGCAGTAGCTTGTTGATGTTATCGGAAAGTTCCAACTTGTTGGCGCACGACCGGACGCTGGGTGGTGGGTAACATTTGGAGTTGTCCTCGATCGGACCAGTCTGGTGTGAGCGGAGCTCGATCAGGTTCCCAGACAGCTTGTAGATGTGATTCACAGCTCCTACGTACACTTCGCCGGTCTTGCGGTGGACAGTCAAGTGAGTCAACCTCGTGTCCTTCACTTGGAAGGTGGTCATTTCCGGAGGTTGCTCTGTCGGGGTCATCGGGAATGGGGCGACCATTCCTATGCCCAATACGACGAAATATGTCAGGAGCCACATCAGCATCATGGTTTCAAAGCTTTTCTTCTGTAGAGGAGGGATGAGACGGAGCTCCTTCCCTCAAACTTTTCACAGATTTACTTTATGTGGTGATTTCAGTAGGTCATGTCTAAAGGAGGAGAAAAAAAAAAAAAAAAGATGGTCTGGTTAGTTTTAAAATGGAGTATGAGCTGAAAAGTGCAGGCAGGCATTATCTTTGAAAATTTACGGTAAGGTAGATTAGAAGTTTTTATGGGGTGGCATAAGATTTATGAGGGGTGGCAACAATGAAGCAAGCATCCTCGCATGGTTCTTGTGGATTCCAGGAATTCTATACATATTCGGTGACAATCTAGTCACTAGTGACTTTTGATTATCTTTAGAGCTGAAAAACTAAGAAACTGGTAACACTACAATACCAAATGCTCTGTTTCACGTGTCGTCGCCTGTCAAAGATTTGGACAATCCTGAAGACGCAAGCTACTGAACAACATACTTTTGAATATAGTTTAGAGTTACGCTGTTAGTCATTAATACACGCTAAGATGACATCAAAAATAACTATAATAGTATATATTCATCCCTGTATTTTTATACAAATTGTTCAAAGAGCCGGACCGAGTCGTACGTGATCAGTAATCCGGCAGGTTTTTTTTTTTACATGAATTCGATCATTTTTAAAACGTATTAAAAATAAATAACACTCCCTGTAAAATAGTACTGAATATGATAAAAAAAAAAAAACAACCAGTAATGAATCATGAAAATGTGGTAAATAAAATAATATTAATTAATAAATAAAATATATATAATAATTGCTATATATAAGTTAACGCTCTCCATGCAGCACGCAGTTTCACATGTAAACAATACAAAAAAAACAGTTTGTGGTGTCAATAATTCGCCCTCTAGAGGCCGCTCTTGTAATGACAGACAACCGGAAAAACTATCTGTATGGATTTTTGTTGAAAGTTCAAGCAATCAGTTATCGGTGCCTTGACTTCTATTATTACATAAGTAACTAACAAACATTTTATTTTGAAAGCCAACCTTTATTATCAAATACTGATATGAGTAAAACATTTTAAAAATGTAATTTTAAATGTTTAGAGGGCCATTCCAAATGCGGGGGTGGGTCGTAGATTGGGGATCCTTGCTTTGATAGAAAGGCGAGAATTCTTGTCATTATTTCCGAGGGTTTTTTTTGTTCCAATGTAATCACATTAAAGCACCACTACTGTGGGGTGTCTAAACAAAATTTGCCACAACAATAGCTAGGTCTTCGGGTACTAATAATGTCTCAAAAATAATTCCTCCCAAAAATACTTTAAGGAACATTGATGAGAAAAAGCAACAGAGGGTTTTTTATTTTTTTTTTAAGTAAAACCACAATCAACCTGACGGCATACTCATGACAGGTCAGAGATCAATGGCAAAAGCGGCTATATTTTTATACATTTTGCATTACTTGATTACCAGTATAATTTAAAAACTTCAACTTTTTCTCCCCAATACTTTTTCTTAGGGTGGCAGTTGCCACCCAGTGCCACCCCGGTGGATCCGCCACCTGAGCTAAGGGAAAAAACATCTTTCATCCCTGTTTTTATCAGATTTTCCAACACTTTAGCAGGAGTCTCATTCAATCTGTTTTGCCTGCGGCCCACTTTGGTGGCAGCAATGCCTCGGAGTGGACAGCTGGGATTGGGGTAAGGGGGCCTGGGAGGGGGTGGGAGTATTGATCGACTGGCTTCTGTTGATGCCAAGCTTAGTCAATCCCTCTCCTTGAACTCAAGGGTTCGCTAATAAACCTTTACAGGAATCACTATCACTAATCCACAGGACATTCGTTAATCATTCGTGAGGGAACACGGGGTCAGGAACGAACTACGCTCACTGGAAATTTATACTGTATTTTTCGCTAACAGGTCGCAGTATTTAGCAGAAGAGTCCTGGAGATCAAACCCTTTGCTCGTGACTCTCCACTCTCTCAAGAGCACAGAGGCAGAAATGAAAGCTTTCCTCACCTACTCGCTTTTTTTATCGCTTTCTCACACACTGTTACTCGGTCACTCCCTCTTTGTCTTTCATTCTCATCTTTTTTTCTTCGCTCCGTCTTTCACCATCTTTGTCTGTGTTATTTTTCTCTCTCTCAGTAGAGAAAGTTAGGGAGGGTCAAGCTGAGCTCACACAGGGAGTATGAGCCTTTCCGCAAACCTCAGATTCGAACAGTTTGAAGTTTCAGAAGGACTTTTCTGCAGCTGGCAGCACCCCCTTATCCAGCCTTCGATTCGGGCTGGCGAGACTCAAACCCACGCCATTGCCAAGTCATTTGGTTTTAGTTCTAACGTTCCTTCCACAAGGTGAAGTAAATCAAAGACGGCAGATGCTGGCAGCGCGAATGAATTCCAGCCCTGCAAGATCCTATCAGAGGCTGCTCTCGCCTCGGCCACAATTCTTTTCCGCCCAGGCTTTATAAATAGTCTGAAGAAAAAAACCCAATCCGATTATTCAACCGATTCTACACGCTAACGTGATGGGAAGGGGGTTGGGGGGTGCGTTCGGTTAGAAAATTGCCGGGGCGCTAATCAGGATAATGCGCCGCTGGCCTTTAGAGCGCTAATAAACCCTAATTAATCCAAAAACAACACTCTTATGAGCTCGCGTTCCTGTAATTTAGACCGGCAAATAGTCCAAGAGAAACGGTTCAGCACCAACGCATAGCCAACCACTTTTGGTTAGTTTGGAGTCGGAGTTAATTGGACATTGTAATCCAGTGATGGATCGTAACGTGTTTCCCGAGGAGCGCGAGGACGCCGTCGAGCCGCAATCAAGGTGATTTGATTAGCACAGTGGTGGCGCATGCTGGTGCCAGGCGGAGAACGCAAAATCGCCAAAACGTCGCCACTTCTTTCCCGAAACGACGGCGGCAACGACGGGCGGAATTTAATACATCTTAAAGTAGACCCCCCCAATCCTAATAAGACTATTAGCACCATTCTGTGTTGTGCATCTAGTTTACATGAAGTTGAAAGTCGCTCGCTGGGTGGTGAGCTTGTTTAATTACATCTAAAAAAACACAAAAAAAAAAAACACTAATTGCTCCAATATTAAGTCATTACACATTTCTAAACTCTTATTAGGAAACCTACATAAAATGTGAGGAAACAGGTTGTGAAAAATAAATAAATAAATAAACACTTGTATCACAAATACAACTGTTTTTTGTTTTTGTTTTTTTTAGACAAATGTCCCCCCACCCCCATTGTCTTACCCAGAAGATCTCACCAGCCCGGGTGAGATTTAACTGCTACTCGATCTTCTCCAGCCATCAATCACCAGAAGAAAGAAACGAAGACGGCGAACACTAAAACCGAACCCACAAGTACTAGGCTACATTAAAAGCCATCACATATTACAGGCTCATGTTCAGACCTGGCGTCGCGTCGAGGCCATTAGATACGTTAATATATCACGAGTACGTTGGAAATATTACTACGGGTTCACGACACCTGTCATCCACGTCCATAAAAACAACCAGGAAGAAGCGGGAGCAGAAGGATAAAAAAAAAAAAAAACACAAACACCTCAAGAGTGCGAGAGAAAGATCATCTAATCAAGGACTCCAAAACACCAGTCTCTTCACACCACTTTTGTAATGAGGGTCAACAGCACTTGATTAGAAAGAAGGTGGGGGATGGGAGGAGGGGGTGAGGAGGGTAATACAAGAAAGAAAGAAAGAAAGAAAGAAAGAAAGAGCACTTCTTATGGGATTAGGAAGCAAGTCTCGCTTTTACACGCTTGTGCACACACCGATTACACACAAATACCAATTGTGCAGAATACCAAAAAAAAAAGATATCTGGAGAAGCCCATGTTTGAAGTTGGGCCATTATCATGGATTTGTCCAATTCAGTTAAAGAGTTTCCAACAGCGATGGGCCTTTAATCTGGCGTGCCTTGGCAGATGGAGACCCCGTCTTCCCAAACTCCAAATCTGGCCAATTGTCTTCTCATGAGAATAACAGGAGGACAACATGTCCAACTCAGTCCTCCAGGTGGCAGATCCTTCGGGTGGTACGTGCCACAGCTGGTATTTGAACCTGAAATCAATGTAGCATGTCCTTGGCATGTGTTCAGACGTATCCCTTTAAGACCTTAACCGCAAGCCGGCTGCTGTTTATTCCCGGTGTGACGTGACGTGACGTGACGACTCGTTCACCCTCTTCAAGGTGAACCTACGCTTTCGCCTCTAAATGTCCTTTCCGTCACGTACGCCGAGGAAACAGCGGTGGACTAAAAGCAATTCTTTACTGTACTTAAGTAGCTTTTATGACGCTCTAAATTCACTACGTTTCGGTCGTTCCTTTTTTATTTATGAGCAGATAAAGAATTTAACTGGTCAAACACGCAGCAAGTCACCAATCACACGTGGATTCTTTCCTTTGTAGAAGGTTTCGGGCTCATTTGACATAATGACAAAAATAATAACAGGAACATTATGACCATAATAAACTTTGTACTTTGGAGACTTAAGTACCTTTAAAAGCAAATAATTTTATTCCAGAGACGGTTTAAAACGGAGTCACATTTAATCTCTACTCGAACTCAACTACTTCGTCCACCGCTGGTTTACACGCCACCAGACGACATTTTCATCAATCTGGATACATCTGGTGGGGTTGCAGAGCAGATCTCGTTTTACTCATCCAAAACAAACAGGATATATTCTGTAGAAGATCTTCGTTTACACGGCCGGCCTGTGGAAACCGAGCCAAAGTTATGAGCGAGGAGGGATCAGGGTTTAGTGTCAACATTACCATAACAATCAGTGGCGTGTGAGTCCAGGCAGCAGGTTCGGCTGTTTAGTTGTTAACGAGCTTTCGATTGTTTCCATCTCGACAAAAACCCCATCCAAGTGCTATTCTTTCTTTTATTGTTTTGCCCGCTGACAGAAACCAACGTTAGAAACACAATAAAAAGCATTTTTGTACACTGGTGTATCTTCTGGGAAGATGTTCCACTAGATTTTGTGGAGATTCTGAGGAAAGTCAGGTGCCGATTCATGCTCATGTAAATCCACGAGATCTTTCATTCCACCCATGGAAAGCAGGACTTGGGTCTCCTAGTTCAAGTGATCAAAGAAACTTTGTGCCTTCAACAGTTTGTAGAAGAATCACATGTCTGAAAAATTCAGGTGTCTCAATACTTCAGCCATTTGGTGCATCGTTTTCTGCTCTAATGACCAGCAGATGATGACGTGTCATGTAAATGCAGATGATTGTAATCTCTGCTGTGTTTTTACACCTGGAGAAGCTGAGCCTGGTGTTTAAAACAAAACAAACAAAAAACATTGTTTCTGCAGTCCCCCGTCTCCGTATCATGACGTCTACATGTCTAAAACTGATGCCACGGCTGACAGACGTACAATTTTCATAAAGCTCTCTTTCACTATGTGTAGACGGAGATGACGGGGTTGAAAACTACATCTCAGCACTGATGCACGACTCGGGGATTGATGGGAACTGGAACGACACGGCACATTCTCCACATAATCATCACAATTCTTCTCTCATGGCCATTTGGTTTCGATGCAAACTTTCACACAGACCAAAATAAACCCGAAAAAAACAGAAAGGCAAAAAAATCCTGCTTATTTGATCCTGAAACGGTTCCACGTATAGTTTTTTGGGGGATGAGTTACAGTCTGGCGAGACGCTCGGGTTCGAGCGAGCCGAAGAGGGTCATAGCCTTCGTATCGAGTCGAGTCTAGAACTCGTGTAACGTGGATCCTGTGACGGAAGAAACAATAGTCCTCGGCACGGTGAAGCAGAAGGGTCACGAGAGGCCGGCGAGGGAAATCACTTCGAGCTCTCGGATAGCTTCCTCTTCTCTGTTATCCTAGTGTTGGGTGTCATCCTGCAGGAGGCCGGGGGTCAGACCTTCAATTTCACTTTCTCCGTCATTTAAACGAGCAACAGGAACCCAGTGGCTCTGCAGGCCCTGTTTTCAGGAGCTGATATGTTCATTTGAACTTGTTGTCCAGCACTGACTGTGCTCAGGACCATGGTGGACATTGAGTCTCTGATAGGACATGGACAACTCTTACATGTGATGGAAAATGGCTTTCATTGGTGCTTACAATCGTATCTAATGGGAGCTCAGTAGGTTAGATACAAGACCTCTGATCGAAAGGTCATGAGATCAAATCCCAGCACCACCAAACTTGGAGAAACACTTAGAATTGATGTATTGTAGAACTGATATAACGTTGCTCAGGATAAGACCACCAACGTTAAGACAACATACTCCTGAAACACAGCGATCCATCTAATGCTTTTATTTAAACAAGTCTGAAAAAGTATTTCCACAACAATCCTCACACTCTCAACAAAATCTGCCATTTTTCCACCGTATCGCTCGCCCTTACATGACACTGATACTCAATTACACCACGGATCTCTCAGTAACAGAAATGACATCATTCACCATCATGAATTCCAGACCCCAGGGATGTAACGGTACACAAAATCCGGTACGTGCCTCGGTTTTTAAATCCCGGTTCGCCGAAATGCAAAACAATTTAATTTAATTTACGTCGTTTATTATTAATAACATTTGCGAACATCAACAGTTTAAAACTATTTTTTATAAAATGCCTGGTTAAAAAAAACAACAACATAAAATTCATTCACTTTACAGACTTTCACAGATACGGACAAACATGTCCTCAAAATTTGAGTCGAAAACAATTCAAACCGTAGAAAAGCCGCGAGCCGGTCGCACACCGTAACGAGTCGACATGATACGCACTGGACTCCGGCCAATCAATCTTTTTTCTTTTTACGTTAATTCTTTTATTATTATTACGTTTTATCATTTTTTTTTAATTACTTAATAAAGTATTGTATAAAGTATTTCGATTTGTTTGAGTATATTTTATTGTTTATTTGATCGTATTTATAGCTCTTACATCATTAGGAGATTTGCCATTTTTACCAAGTAAATAAATAAATTAATAAAAAATGGCAATAAATAAATAAATAAATAGTGACCCCTAAACTACTGCGCTGACCGATAGGCGGGAGAACAAACACGCTAAATTTACGCGACAGTCTAGCGATACGAATATTTACTCCATTTAATCAATATGATAATTTTTTATTGCATTCATTCGATTTGTTCTGATTTTAGATATTTTATTTTTTGCCAGTGTGAAAGACAGTAAACTAAATTGCGGTCCACTTAAGTTCGTGAGGGAACTCGAATAGTAACCATGTACAATCAGTGCAGATGCACACGAAAGTCTGGCACTGAAATGCGTCTGTAGAAATACGTGTACACGTTACACCCCTACTATACATCATCTCAGACTGCGTCTCCTTTACACTAAACACAATGCAAAACCGGAACTCCAAAAACAAATACCAATGATGATCATCCAAGTGTACTTCATTTAGAATTATAAAAAAAATAAAAAAAAACACGGACCACCATTTTTCATGAAGAACCCGCAATCAGCTGAAGCCTTTGCCATGATCAAGCAAGAAGGTCCGTATCGCTTCCATCAGCATGTGCCGAGCTCGGGAGCGTAACCTTTTCCTGCTGTGTGCTGGAAAAGCGAAAAGGAAAGAAGGAAGAAAGAAAGAAAGAAAAGAAAGAAAGAAAAATCCACCTGTCTGCGTTAAAGCAAAACAAAAGATCTCATTAAAGATACAGACAAGGACGGATCCATCTTTCAGCGAGGGAACAGGAAGGTAGGGAGAGAGGGAGGCTCGGAGAATTATGGAGTCCTAAAAGAAAAAAAAGAGAGAGAGAGAGAGAGAGAGAGAGAGAGAGAGAGAGAGAGGGAGCAAACCAGCCAGCGACAAGGTGACTAAGAGACGAGAGACGTGCCGAGCGAGCAGAGACAGTAGCTATTGTTCAGTGATCACCACCTCCAGTGCCTCAACATGTCATCTCGACTCAGAGCTGCACTGTCAGGATGAGGCCGTGTTTGATCCCACCATGCAAACTGACAAAAGCGAGACACACCACTGCCATCTTGACTTCCAGTCCTGCAAGAACCTGGAGCACCCTGGGAGATGGCAAATCGTGGGAGGTCCAAATGACGAAGACGATGCCCAGTGACCTCTGGCATGAACATCAGATTGGACGGAATGAAATGCTGCACCCACAACGGTCCTTTGTGGAAAGTTTTGGACACCCCCACATTACGGAACAGCGACAAAAATGTGACTCGGCAAAAAGCTCGATGGGGGCTTTGGTGTTGCTGGGATTTTAAACCCGTGACCCCCTGATCAAAAAGTTCAACATCTTACCCACCGAGCTTCTGGAACAGGAAAACATTTCACACATCAGCATTGGTGATGCTTGGGATTGAACCCAGGACCTCATACATGCAAAGCAGGAGCTCGAAAACCGAGCCAGGATTGAATTTTTGATTTGCCATTATATTTTAGAACTTGAAGGAGAAGGTTTGGACCCACCAGCTTCAGGAGAACAATGACAAAACGGTGGCGCTGCCAAGAAACGTGGGTCTCCATAAAAGGCAAGGTTGCGCTTTTGTGGTCGCTGCAGTCTAGTGTACGAAGCCGCGTTCCATTTCGGTTGAAGAGATCATATTGTTTCCATGTAATTTAGCGGACAGTGAGGGGCACGCTGCGCTGAGATCACTCGAGTGCCATCCACTTACCCGTACTTCTGTGTGGTCTAAAGCGAGCGAATTCACATAATATAGACAAAATGTAGTAAAGGGTCAAGATTGTGTACGTTCGGGTTCTGGGCAGTTTACCCACGACGCTCGGAACGGACGAGGGGAAAGATGGCAAACTCTAGTAGACCTGACACTTTTTAAAGTACAGCCTTATGGAGAAATTAATTTCAGGAGCTCCAGCAGGTGATCTTCCACTCCAACCCATGTAAAGCAGATCTTGGTGAAGCAGGCTTTGAGCACAGGGTTTGCATCGTCATGCTGGAACGGGGTTCGGGCCTCATAATTCAACGCGACCGGAAAATTCATGTGTCTCGATACTTTCTAGAATATTTATCAATTATATTTGAATGCGATGAATCGCGGCTCAAATTAGCGGATCTTATGAGCAGTTTTACGAACGAACTGGATTGTTCTAGAATATTTCCAGACGATTCCACGATCACGCCGCATCCAACATACAAGCCAAAGTCCGATTTCACGGTCGATATTTTCTCCTCCGTTTCTTTTCTCTCTGCGATGATGAACAGTAAACCGGACGTTCGCAAAGCTGTCGCAATATTTTTGCTCCAAAATCATGATATTGCAATCAAACCACCTCTGAATAATTTTGTGATCGTTACAGAAAAAATAAAAAAATAAATATTTATAATTATAACACTTAATAATAATAATAATAATAATAATAATAACTAACACTAACAGTTCCGTAATGACTGAATAATCTGTAATAATTCACAAATACACAAACACACAAACAAAAGCCCCTAACCCCAGAAGCTTCAAACACCCCTATAAACACACACACACACACACACACACACACACACACACACACACACACACTCCACCAGCCTGTCTGAAAGAATACTTCCAAAAGGTTGGAGACGGCTGCTCTCACACTCAGTTCTAAAATCTAAAAGCATAATCACACACACACACACACACACACACACACACACACACACACACACACACACACACACACACTATTTTTTCCATCTTACTACCTCGATAACATTTCCAGCTGAAGAGAAAAAAAATCACCAGGGATCTCCTGGCAGATCTCATCCACCCTGGGTACTACAGGAGTACGGTTACACAAAGCATCAATACTTCCACAATACTACAGTGTGTTGTGTTACCCCTGTAGACATGCTAATGCGTCTCGCACAAGGAATTCACGTGCGTCCCTTTATAACGCAAATAGGCCGTTTAGCTTAGAAGTGCTTTGGAGATGAAATGAGTGTAGGTCTCATTTACATGAGCTTTACGAGAGGAGATCTACTACACAACGCTGCTGAATCCGATTGGCCGAGGAGAAGGTGTGTGTGTGTGTGTGTGTGTGTGTGTATAAAGAAGGTAAATGTTTGTGATCATTAACTAGGAGTCTACAGTGTCGATGCTTTCCTTTTTTTATTTTTTATAATTATTTATGAGACTCCATCCACATTTTCCTTCTTTATCCACATCTTTAAGAAATCCATCACTTCGATATACAATAATCTATGAAAATCTTTAACACATTATGACTTGGACCACCTTGTTGTCTATTATTTTACTTCTTACTCACGGTATTCAAATCGACCCTGAATTCGTCTGAAGCGGAGATAAACCTCGTACAGAGGGATGCCTCGTCCTGGTTTCAATACTGCAGCCAATAAAGTGAAAAACGGTGCATTGAGGAATACGAGCACGCGTCCTGATACTATTTGGTCATCGCGGGTCAAAAATGACGCTGTTGTTACCAGCGTATCAGAGACACCGAAACAGGCCTGGGGGGGGGGTGATGACATCATCATCATCATCATCATCAGGGACGCTCCTCCTTCAATTTAAGAGATATTAGATCATTCACACTGGAAACAGAAGCTTCAGGACCAGTTTAATCCTCACAACTATCACCCTGAATACTTATATTATATATAAATACATGCATGTGTGTGTGTGTGTGTGTGTGTTTGTTTTGTACAGCCTTTTTAACATTGGACATTGTCCCAAAGCAGCTTCACAATAAATAAAGTTATAAAATTTTAATTGATATATTAATGTTTATCTCCAAGCACCAAGAATAAAACTCCCTGAGATGGTATCCGGAGGAAACCTTGAGAGGAACCAGACTAAAAAGAGACCCCATCCTCATGTGGGTGTCACAGAACATCTAGTATCATCATCACACACATTTTTCACATTTCAGATTTTTATATGTTTTAATTGCTTCACAGCCCATAGTGTATTTATTTATGGAACCTACAGTAGATATTCCACTGCACGTTGTTAATGTGACTCCTGTTTGCTGTGAAGGCACTATGCTTTGAGAAGGACAGTTCGTGTTGATGCAACACTTTTCTCGCTGCTTTGAGGTTCATTTCATCTGCCCTGATACGAGTGTGAGGAATCTGCAAGAACCTTATGGATCAATAGAAAGATCATTGGTGATTATTATAAGCGTCTTCAGGGTGGTGTGTGTGTGTGTGTGTGTGTGAGTGTGTGAGTGTGTGCGTGTTCTCTCAGTTGGTTCTTCATAATGGTACGTTTTAGAATTCTCTCTCTCACACACACACACACACACACACACACACACACACACACACACACACACACACAGCACTCCCAAACCTAAAATGCAAGTAAACAGGGATGTGACGGTGATGTTTATTTGTGATTAGAATGCACGTGATGGACAGACAGACAGAATCACCCCTTAAACCTGGGATGGAGGTCCTACACGTAGAAATAATAATAATAATAAGCAAACATACAGGATGACCACGTGACTCGAGGTCGTACAGATGGGATCGAGGTTCGGCCAGGCTGAGGAACACTGGAGGAACCGTGAAGGAACCGTGTAGAACCCGGTTTCGGGGGGAGGGGGGGTAAACGCAGCGCGCGTAATTGGGTGCGGGAGCGTCACCGCCGCGTCTAATTAATTAATTAACGCAAAGACGCGCGAAATGGGATGATTTATTTTTTTTGCATGAGGATGACGAAGAAGATGACGAGGTGGTGATGGTGGGGGTGAAATCACAAGAAGGGCTGTGCTTCAAACAGCTTTTTTTTTTTTTTTTTTATACCTTTTGATGAAGGAACGCGCGGATGAAATATTAATGTGTGCGCGCGCGCGCGGACCGGGTGGGAGAAAAATAAATAAATAAATATATAATTAAATCAGTCATGCAGTGTAATGTGTGTGCGCGCGCGCGTGTGTGTGTGTGTGTGAGAGATGCACACGCCGAAAGCATGCGCGAATTGCAACACACACACACACACACACACACACACATACACACACACAACCCCCAGGTTTGATCGCCTCCTTTGTTTGGAACTAAACCTTACACACGTTTATCATCTCCGAAACCCGTCCGAGCCACGCACGCGCATGCACGCGCACACACACACACACACACGCAAACGCGCGCACATGTGCATTTTTTTTTGTGCGCCACGCAATAAAAAACAAATGATAATAATATTCATTAAAGCGTGCATTCATTTGCTGTGCAACCGCAGCAGCATCAGTGTGTGTGTGTGTGTGTGTGTGTGTGTGTGAGAGGAGCTCGCGTTTCCAAGCTCGCGCTCTCCTACCTGTGTTCAAAGTGCAACAGTTAGATCCACGCAGCAGCTCCTCCTGGAGGGGAAAAAAACACCACCACAATCCACGATTCGTCCCGTTTCTGTTCCTTTTCCGCTCCTGAAATATATCTCTCAGTCTTCCTGTGCGCGTGAGGAGGAAAAAAAAAAGCCCAGCAGGACGCAGGAGAATTAATAAAACACGCACGCGCGCGCGCACACACACACACACAGGCTGCTTCACCGCCCCGGACTGCGCCGCGGATCTCAGAACCCCGAGAAAACCCGAGTCGCTCTCTTCACAAGCGTGGGGTCGCCGGCTGCTGGCCCTTTAAATGGAGCAAACCATCTGCCAAGCGGGGGTGCGCCGTTTTTCTTGTGCGCCGAATGTCGCCGATCGGAGCGTTTTCTTGTAACAAAACACGTCTCGTTTGTCTAGACACGACGTGATATATCGTTCACGTGTCGACTTTATCAGACAAATCGTACAATCGGGGTATTTTACTGTCTCTCCTATTCTATAATCCACCCTCATTTAGGGGATGGTTTAAGCCCGCCCCTTCAGCTAGTATTTTTCTACCATCCCAGATGTTGGATGGAGAACGATGTGTGTGTGTGTGTGTGTGTGTGTGTGTGTGTGTGTGTGTGTGTGTGTGTGTGTGTGAAGTCATGCTTGGTCTCATAGACTTTACAGTACAGCAATATTCATCTTTCGATTCTCAGGAGATTGGAGCAAATAAGGTTAAGGGCCTCGCTCGAGGGCCAATCAGCGTACGGGCTTGAACTCTTGACCTTCTGAGCACCTTTAATCATGTGTGCACTTTAAATAAATGTGTCCATGAAGAGCACAAACACACAATCCCCTGCCGTCAGCAGTCGTGAAAAAAGAGAAGGGTCAGGAACCTGGTGGGGGGGTTTGACCCTCACCTTGGTTGAACCCTCTTCGTGATCATGGTGTAACCCCTGCTGGAGGTTCCAGTCGAAGCACAAACGTTGTATGAAGCGATCTGAGCGAGGCTAAACGGGGTCGTCGAGTTATTATGATTGTTATTTGCGTCTGGTTGTTTGGGGTTGTATTGTTCTCGCACAAAAAAAGAAACCTAAATGTGAGTCTCTCTGCCCTGAAAGTGCTTCCCAGCTTATTTATGATACGAGGATCGACTGGAGTGCATAAAGATGCGCCCTTATGCTGTTTTTCCAGTAATGAACTTTGATGTAATCTACCGGCAAATAGCGGAGCAATCTATTTATTCAAATGGTGCGGCCCAGTAAATGGCTGTTTAGAGAAAATGACACTGTGCAGTAAACAAATGTAAATTCGACTGACATAAAGAGGCAGAGAATCATGATAAAGGATCGCTGCCCGCAGTGGGTTTAATCAGAAGTGCTAATAGCTATCAGAATGGGCCTCTCGAATACGCAGCTTCCAGACGGTTGTTCTGGAGAATATTGGCGTGAGATTTACGTCCTCGTGCTGCGCTGATTCAGCTGAAAGATGGCACGTCTTAAATTCAGCCCTTTTTTTTTTTTTTGGATTGAGCTCTTTACATTATATAATATCGGTACAGGAATGTGGATATTTATGGGAAACTGTAAGGCCACAGAAAGCAAAGAAGAGAAAGCCTGTGTCTTAAAATGATATCTTGAATACAGGAGTTCCTACTGTAGATACGGATCTGCGCTCAGGTCTGAACTAGTGATGAGGACAGAGATGAGGATCTTAACCCTTGACCTTTTTTCACAGATATGAGGTGGTATCAAAAAAGGGTTTGTGTTCTTCTGGAACGTGTTCCGGAAGTCTTCTTTTCGAAGCGTGTCAAGCTCCTTCTGATATCCGCGAGATCTCTGCCGGATCTCCATCTACGAGAAGAAGGTGAAGTCCACAGGAGACAATTCTGGTGAGTAGAGTGGTTGTGGAAGTGTCCAAGGTCTTCCTGATCTCTCGGTGTCTTCCAGCGATGTTCTTTCGCTCTTGAACCTCGAACGACTTGTCGCATCCCATTCCACATTCCAAGCAGGAGATCTCCGACTCAAAGCCATGGGAAGCATGTCCACATGAAGATGCTTTTGTGAGCACATTGTTATCGTCTGGGTCTCCTAGTCTGAGTGGTTCAGAATTTAAGATTCAAGGTTTTTTGATTTGTCTTAGTTTTTTATACAAAATACAAGTGTCCTGGAAACTGTGCATTAAATAAGCGGGAGTATAAAAATAAATCTAAAAAAAATATTAGTTTGGAGAATTAAATAAATAAATAAATAAATAAATAAATAAAGCCATTTGTTCTGGAAAAAATAAGGAAGTCAAACTACTGTTTGTGTTTTGATACAAATGAGTTTAGTGCGATTTTCCATTACGCTGTCTTAACGCTGAACATGTGCTCAAATGGTGAATGTGTGTGTGTGTGTGTGTGTGTGTGTGTGTGTGTGTGTGTGTGTGTGTTTAGGATGTGGGGCAGCAGCATGACAGCGCTTCACTATGATTAGGGCCCTGCTTTCAAAGAGATAAACCACACACTCCCCTTTTTATCTTCACGGTAGGGTCCCTCCCTCGCACTCCTTCGTTTTTTTTTTTTCCTGCCCTTTTCTCATCCTGAACTCTCTGGCAGGCTTCACACAGCAATACCGAACCCCACTCTTTCACTCTTCCACTCTTCCACTCTTTCAACTACCCCCACCCCAACCTCAGCCCCCTCCAGAAGGGCCGTCAGCCACACAGCCTCAAGTGGTTTCAATTACAGATGCACACAATTATAGAGAGAAAGAGAGAAAAAGGAGAAAAGAAATAGGGGATAAGGTAGGAGCTGATGGATGTGCCAAACTCTAAACAGGGGTGGATTAGAGAGCAAAAAAACAGAGAGGCTTTTTAGAGAGAGAGAGAACGCTGCTCAGAGTGGTTCTTACCCCCTTACAGGGGGTCACTTTTAGACCGTTGGATGTACGGCACCATGTTATCTGTAACATCATCCAGGATCCATCTTCACATTTAAACTTCTAGTTCTGCATCGTCCATTACGCCACACACACTCGCGCTTACACACGTCACAGATCTTCCACCTCGTATTTATTTATTCCCAAACACAATCTGTATAAAGACTTTAATATGCAACACCTGAATATTTCAATGGGAAATATTATTGCATGTGTAATATGATTTACCAGACTACTAATATTTACATTTTTAATTGTAGTTTAGTTTTATGTATCTTAAAGACTTAATTTTCATTATACCCTGTGCTGTAATAATAAAGAAATCGGTTGATATTGAAGATACTGTTGCTGCAGGTACGGTTTGAGCGATACGATCAAAATATCCACCATGTTATCTGTAACATCATCCAGGATCCATCTTCACATTTAAACTTCTAGTTCTGCATCGTCCATTACGCCACACACACTCGCGCTTACACACGTCACAGATCTTCCACCTCGTATTTATTTATTCCCAAACACAATCTGTATAAAGACTTTAATATGCAACACCTGAATATTTCAATGGGAAATATTATTGCATGTGTAATATGATTTACCAGACTACTAATATTTACATTTTTAATTGTAGTTTAGTTTTATGTATCTTAAAGACTTAATTTTCATTAGACCCTGTGCTGTAATAATAAAGAAATCGGTTGATACTGAAGATACTGTTGCTGCAGGTACGGTTTGAGCGATACGATAAAAATATCATATCACGATACTCGAGGACGTTTCTAAACCAAACCACAAGCATCACGATATATCATTCAGATAAATTCCCTCAAAACTGATAATTGGTAGTAGGCTTTCCAGCCTATACAGCTTGGAGTAAGACAACATGCATAACGAGGATGATGTGGTCAAAATACTAATTTGCCTAATAATTCTGCACTCCCTGTATATATATATATTTTTTTTTTATTTAAAAAAAAAATAAAATTGACCACATCAAAGGATTATTTGATTTTTTTTAAATTAAATTAGATTTTTATAAATCATTCCTCAAAATATCAGAATTAATAAATCCGTGTTTTACTTCAATCTCCTTTTTTTATCATTTACTTTTACCCTGGACTTCAGTTACATGCACAGGTGTAAAAGTTGGAGGCACTCGATTGTCCTTTTTAGATTGTGCTTTCCATGGGACTCCATTGGATGGAGTGGAAGATCTCCTGCTAGAGAGCTTTAACCCTATAGAACATAAATATCATCTTATCTACACCAGGACCTGCCTTTACTCCAAATCTTCCAGAAGCACACTATAAAATCTAGAGGAACATCTCACCCAGAAGTGTTCTTTTGAAATATAATTAGTTGGCGTTGTGGTTCTAATGAGGTGAGGTGGATGAGCAGCTTGTCATAGAGGGACCTTCTAACTTTGTTACAATGGAGGTCAATGAATCTTAAAGATTTTGTTGTAACCAAAAGCTAGCAATCTACAAACCGTGGATATGTGTTGGTGTTAGCATGAAAGCTGGTGTTTATGTTAGCCGATCTGTGTGAGTCGTGCAGACTGAAAGACTAAAGCTCTGCTGCATGACTCTCTTCAGCTTGAGATAAAGCAGGGGATTAATCAGAGTTTTTCGGGGGGCATTGCGGTTAACCAAAAACATGTCGATGAAAGATATTTAAGCTAAAATGCCATTGAAGGTCATGTATTGCATATAAAGATTAATATGCAAGTGGGTGGAAGGATTTTGCTCCACTCAGGGTAACGAGCTCTTATTAGTTTGCTTGTGTTTGTATTTATGGACCATCAGGACGAATAAAACAAGCTTTTCATCATACGTAACGTCGGCTCCTTCTTATCATATCAGGCCATCGGAGAGTGGGTTGTGATTTATTGGATTTCTGAGATTATTTAATTTCGTCTTGCTTTAAAAGCATTTTTTATTTATTTTTTCCTGAGGAGGTCACTTCACGTCACACACCGTCTCTTCTGAAGGTCGAACTCTGGAAATGGACAGCCAGAGCATGTTTATGAGAGTCTCTCTAAAGCAGCGTTTACAAGCTTCATTGCTACTTTATTCACCTTGAAAAGAAAAAAGACCAATATTTAAGGAGTGCTAGATCTTAAGGAGGATGAAAAAAAGAGCACAGAGAATGCTGTAATGGAATGATTCATTCAAATACAATGAAATGAAACAAAATGGTGGAGGACACACTTCTGAAAACAAGCAATGCTGGTCAGTGCAGAAGCAGTGGACATACAGAGAGCAATTCTCCTCGATCGGATGAGCGTTTTGATACGTCACACGCCTATATTTCCCGTTAGTGCCTATTGGGCGGGGTCAATGACATCATTATATTATCCAATCATAAAAAAATAAAACATCACATCATCATTTGGTGTAACTCTTAGTAATGATGCGTGTTGGAGAACTTGAGATGAGTTTCTGTGTGGGGTAGACACGCAAATCTCTGTCAGGTTTCACTTTCGTAGAAAATCAATTAATAAACCCAAAATATTTATAGTCTAATCTAATCAAATAATCGAATCTAATCAGATCAAAATTCTGAATCTTTTAAAATCTGACTTAATCAATTCAAAATATTTAAAATCTTTCTACGAAATCCTTCTAATCTACATCTACATCTTTCTGCTTAATATATTTTTACTAATCTAATCCAAATCCTTTAGTCTAATGTAATTTAATCTAAACTTTTTAAATCTAATCTAATCTAAACTTTTCTAGTCAAATCTCACCTACTTTTTCTAATCAAGTCTAATCTACATCTTTATGCTAAATATTTCTAAACTAATCCAAAGTTTTGAATCCAAGCCTTTCTACCAAACATAATCATAATCTAATCTAATCTAAATCTTAATCAAATCAAAATACAAAAATCTGACATTTTTAATCCAATCTTTCTAAACATTTCTAATCTGATCATGTACATGTGCTTTCACATTCAAAGTAGATGTCATCATTCACCTGATCACCTGCCACGTGTATGTGACCCTGATTATCCCGTCACGTGTTTGTGACCCTGATTGTCCCCGTTACGTGTACGTGACCTTAATCATCATCTGTATCGTGTATGTGACCCTGATCATTCTCGTCACGTGTACATGACCCCGCCACCCCCTGTCACGTGTACATGACCCCATCATCCCCGTCACGTGTACATGACCCAGTCATCCCCGTCACGTGTACATGACCCCATCATCCCCGTCACGTGTACATGACCCCATCATCCCCTTTCACGTGTATATGACCCCGCCATCCCCTGTCACGTGTACATGACTCCGCCATCCCCTGTCACGTGTACATCACCCTAGCCCTTTCTACGTGAACACATTAATTCCATTTCTGAATATGAATTCACTTCAGATGAATTTAAAATAAATAAATAAGTAAAAAGAATATTACAATAATTGAGCCGGTTACACAATCACAGTTTTTTTTTTACCTCACGTGGTTTCGCTCTAATTACACTGATTGGAATCGTTCTCTATGGCACGGTTGTCAGTCTGCACTGGTTCCACTCACTTCCTGCCTGGATAATTAGAGCCTGAGCTGAAGCCTGGATCTGCTCTTTGGCCGCCGGAGCACTTCGGTGCCTCCTGGTGGCTGGTGGAGGGTGTTGATGACGGTGAAGCCGGTTATGTTGATGGTGATGATAGTAATGATGATGATGATGATGACGATTGCACCACCACCGAGCCTTGTATTTCCTTTTTTGTGTTATTTGATTTTCAGATCATTTCTGACCCTTTATGTGGAGTTTTCCGAAAATCGTCATGGTAACTGATTTTCTTCTCATCCCTGGCAACAGTTCGTTTCTGCCTCCTATCGCTCGAGTATCTAACAAAGCAGAAATGTTTCCTGTTCCTGTTTAATACACTGATTGACTTCAAATCAACCAGGGTGTGTGTGTGTGTGTGTGTGTGTGTGTGTGTGTGTGTGTGTGTGTGTGTGTGTGTGTGTGTGTGTGTGTCTACTGTGACTGACACACAATTCCTTTCCATTAAATGCATACGAGGTGGAAAACAATTACATAAATTGCTGTACGCTCGCGTTACACTTTCCATTAAGCCGTCATCTGGAATCAGTTTCCTCCCATTCTTTCTTTATCTCCTCCTTTGTGTGAAAAGAATTCGAAGCCCATTACGCCGTCCACAACTCAGTCTTACTTCTGGTTCGATCTCAAGAAGCAGGCTGCGAGAAACTCATACCCCTTTCACACACACACACACACACACACACATTTTGCTTGTTTTCCCTAGTTAAAAAGTTTAGAGGAACATCAGGAAGTTTCGGTTTATTCTCCATAACAGCAGCTGGTGATGAAATATACCTCTATATTGCCAAAAGTTCATGGACACCTGACCATAAGATTGTTATCTTCTTCTTTTTGAACATCCAATTCCATATTTAGTTCCCATATTTACCTCCATTCTTCTAGGAAGATGTTCGACTGGAGATTTCTGCTCCAGGATGTGCGCTAATAAGGTCGGAGTGGTCAGCGTTAACGTTCATTCATGTTTAACAAGATTGAGGTTCTATATCAGGAGATCTTCCTCCCCGACCCATGAGAAGCAGATCTTCATGAAGCTGGATCCTGTACATTTGTGTGTCTCCAAGTTTGATGGAACAGTTTGGTGAAGAAGCAAAAACACACTTTAAAATCTGGAGGAACATCTTCCCAGGAGAGTGGAGGATATTATGGGAGGATAGTATGGAGAACCTGAAATTGGAGAAAATAACACGTATACACGTGTTTTCCTTACGTTTCGTCCTCTCGGGGGTCCAGCCGTGACGGAGAGCCACGTGAAAATTGATGCCGCCTCTTCTCTAATTTGTCTGAGACGCCATAAAAATGGCAGCATGACAAAGACTCACTTCTCCCTCGGTTTCTTTCTGAGGCCCCTGACAGAGTCGCTCTATTCCATCACGGGCTCCGAGCCGCACATCTGGCCTCTATAAAGCCACTGCAGCTGTTACTTCAATTATGTGTGTGTGTGTGTGTGTGTGTGTGTGTGTGTGTGTGTGTGTGTGTGTGTGTGTGTTTTGGTGAGTCTTCACCACAAAATGTACAGCCACTCTTGTTGAATTTCTCTCTCTTTAGTTCTGATGACAGGGTTCTTTCAGCCCCCGTCTCATATCTCTATATTCTTCATGTTCTTCTCTTTCATCTCCCTCGAAAATCATTTGTTTGTTTTATAACGTCTTCTTTTTTTTGTCTCTTATACACTAAAACCCTGAATCTGGAATGATTACACTGTACGTTCACCAGAGCCACGTAGGCTGCCGTGTCAGAGGTGGTGCCCTGTAGTGTTTCATCTTTCACTCGTTTTTATTCGTTGCTCGTAACGTCAGAGGGAAAAAAATGCCAAAGTGCAGCTCAGACGGTTGCCAAGCAACAGTTTTTCGTAGCCCAGCAGCAGTTTAGGTCTCGTGCTGTCAGTGGGGTGAACCTCAGGGAATTCAGGGGATGGAAACTACGGAAAGCTTCACAACAAGAACCTGATATCCAACGCGAATCCAACGCCAGGCTCATACCCGAGTCTACTTTATCTCCTGTGACCCATGCATCCACCACATAAACACACCAACCAAACACATCCTTCACACCACCCAAACAAATCATCCACACCACCCAAACACATCATCCATACCACCCAAACACATCATCCATACCACCCAAACACATCATACACACCACCCAAACACATCCTTCACACCACCCAAACACATCATCCACACCACCCAAACACATCATCCATACCACCCAAACACATCATCCATACCACCCAAACACATCATACACACCACCCAAACACATCATACACACCATCCAAATACATAATCCACACCACCCAAACACATCATACACACCATCCAAATACATAATCCACACCACCCAAACACATCATCCACACCACCCAAATACATAATCCACACCACCCAAACACATCCTTAACACCCCCCAAACACATCCTTCACACCACCCAAATACATAATCCACACCACCCAAACACATCATCCACACCATCCAAACACATCATCCATACCACCCAAACACATCCTTCACACCACCCAAACACATCATCCACAACACCCAAACACATCATCCACACCACCCAAACAAATCATCCACACCACCCAAACACATCCTTAACACCACCCAAAGACATCATCCACACCATCCAAACACATCTTTCAAACCACCCAAACACATCATCCACACCACCCAAACACATCATCCACACCATCCAAACACATCCTTAACACCACCCAAACACATCATTCACACCACCCAAACACATCCTTAACACCACCCAAACACATCATCCACACCATCCAAACACATCCTTCACACCACCCAAACACATACTTAACACCACCCAAACACATCATCCACACCACCCAAACACATCCTTCACACCACCCAAACACATCCTTCACACCACCCAAACACATCATCCACACCACCCAAACACATCCTTCACACCACCCAAACACATCCTTCACATTATCCAAACAAATCCTTAACACCACCCAAACACATCATCCACACCACCCAAACACATCCTTCACACCACCCGAACACATCCTTCACACCACCCAAACACATCATCCACACCATCCAAACACATCATCCACACCACCCAAACACATCCTTCACACCACCCAAACACATCATCCACACCATCCAAACACATCATCCACACCACCCAAACACATCATCCACAACATCCAAACACATCATCCACACCGTCCAAACACATCATTCACACCACCCAAACACCCCACCAAAACACATCATCCACACCACCCAAACACCACCCAAATACATCATCTACACCATCCAAACACATCATCCACACCACTCAAACACACCACCCAAACACACCATCCACACCACCCAAACACACCACCCAAAAACATAATTCAAACCACCCAGACACATTATCTACACCATCCAAACACATCATCCACACCACCCAAACTCACCACCCAAACAAATCATCCAAACCACCCAAATACATTATTCCCACCACCCAAACACACCACCCAAACACATCATCCACCACATAAACACACCATCCAAACACATCATTCACACCACCCAAACACACTATCCAAACACATTATCCACACCACCCAAACACACCATGCAAACGCAGCATTCCCACCACCCAAACACATCATCCACAGCACCCAAACACATCATCCACACCACCCAAACACACCACCAAACACATCATCTACACCATCCAAACACATCATCCACACCACCCAACCACATCATCCATGCCACCCAAACACACCACCCAAACACATCATCGATACCACTCAAACACACCACCCAAACACATCACCCATGCCACCCAAACACACTATCCACACCACCCAAACACACCACCCAAACACATCATCCATGCCACCCAAACACACTATCCACACCACCCAAACACACCACCCAAACACATCATCCATGTGAGTGAGGGGTATGGGTATGATGGGGGGTGATGGGTGTGTGTGAGTGGTGTGTGTGAGAGATGTGTGTATGAGATGTGTGTAATGGGTGTGTGTGTAGGTGTGTGTGTATGTGGTGTGTGAAGGGTGTGTGTGTGGTCAGACACCGTGCTGGGTTTTAGAATGTCTGTTCAGCCCTGAGTGAGGTACAGAGAATTCTGTGGTCTTCGTGTGGAAAACGTCCTCGTACTAAAAATATAATTTGACTAAATCAGGAATAAATTGCATGTTACTTCATGGTGGTGTTCTATTTACACTTAAGCACTGTTTAGGACAGAGCCTGAGTGTAACCTGCAAGTCCAGTCAGAACCGGGTCAGAACCAAGATCAAGGGTCCTGAGAAATCTGTTAGTGTTTTCAGTTTGTTTACACTTCCTTCTGAAGTCAGCAAAGTACAGAGCGGCTCTGTACAAAACACTCGAAAGTAAATGCCCCCCTTACAGGCATCAGAATGTTCATTAAAGAGCATAAAGGGAAACGTCCTGAACATATAATCACATAATACCATACTCTTCCTCTCCTTCATTATCATAACTCACTACATCATTCAGATCCACCCACTTACAATCTTTCTTTCTTTCTTTCTTTCTATCTTTCTTTCTTTCTTTCTTTCTTTCTCTCTCCTTGGTTTTCTCTGAATTTACCCAGTCTTTCTAATGTCTGTCTGATTTCTGTCTGATGTTTGGCTGATGTACTGTACTAACTGTAGCATGCATCATCAGGTCTGCTGTTCAATCTGATGGAAAAAAAATACGATGACCAGCGTTTTTACAACCTGAGTCATGCTGACACTCTCTCACTTTCACTCGCACATCTGGATTCATTTAGCAGGCCGTAGATCCACATGTACTGAACCAACCAGGAGTCAATGCAGAAACGTTACAATGAAATTACACGCTTTAACTTTATAAGGTAAAAGAGATACGAGATATGAGAAGTTATTGTGAGGTTCTGGATGACCCACTCTTAAGCTTTATAATGAACAGTTTATTAACACTCACAAGTCTGACAATCAGACAGAAGCCAACATCAATAACATCATTGTCTGTGGTGCATTATGGGACAGATTAGTGTCTAAACTACCCGCTGCATCAGTTTACTTGTTTGGGAAATCGAAAGTGTTGGTACTGTAGTGTAAATAAAATACACTTATTTCCGTAAAAAAACAAGGAAATCGAAAGTGTTGGTACTGTAGTGTAAATAAAATACACTTTTTTCCATAAAAAAAAAAAAAAATACATTTTACATATATATATATATAAAGACAAATAAAATAAAGGAAAGGGCAATAAATTAAATATAAACCAATTTAAAACAAAGACAAACAGAGACAGATAGAAAAACAAATAGGCTGAGACACAGACAAACACAAGTACAAACACAGAGATTTAGACAGACAAGCAGACAGACAGACATACAGACACAGACAGCCAAAGACAGACACAGGCAGACAGAAAGTCAGACACAGACATCTAGAGACAAAGACATCCGGACACAGACAGATAGAGACACAGACAGATCAACAGGCACAGAGACGTTGATAGGCAGTGGCATAAACAGAGACCCAGACAACCAGACAGACAGACAGACAGACACATGACAGGTAGATACACAGACAAAGAAACATACATTAACAGAATGACAAATACACAGACATACACAGACACAGACAGACAGATACAGAGACACAGCAAAACAGACACAGACAGACACAAACATAGACACAGACAGACACAAACAGACATAGAAAGATGCAAACAGACACGGGCAAAGAAAGACAGACAGATGCAGATAGACAGACTAACATACACAGACAGACAGCGACACTGACAGACAGATAGACACAAGGACAGACAGATACAGACAAACACAGGCAGACAGTCACCGACAGATAGACAGAGAGACAAAAAGGTAGACACAGACAGATTAAAAAAACAGGCAGACAGACAGACACAGGCAGAGACACAGATTTCCTTACAGCATCTATAAAACTGAATAAAAAAATAATTGAATAATTATTTTTAAGAAAAAATTATTATTTTTTATTCAAATCAATGAATTTATAATAATAAATGTGATTTACATCTACTTTATGTACATTAATGCTGCCTATTGAACGGGTGATAAAGCGGTGCTGGGTGTGAGGCCTCACTCCTCCACCCTGCATCATCCCTTTCTTTTATTACACTTTATTTATTTCTATTTTTCATTGTCAACATGTTCGACTGCTCTCTGAGTCATGCCTGGATTTACACCGCAAGACCGGAGAGGGTTTGGGGGAAATAATGCCATGAAGAGGAAAAATAGAGACAATGGGGTAGGGTGAGAAACGTGTCGAGATGATGAAAAGGAAAGGAAGAAGAGAAATAAAGGAAACTGAGCAAAACAGTGGGCAAAATTGAGAGCAAAAGTGAGAGCATGAACGGTGGAGAGAGGGACGAGGGGGATGAGGGGAAGAAGGAGGCAGAGCGATCAGGGGGGAAATCAGGCTTTGCTGTCTGTGGGTCGTTTGTGCCAGGTCCTGGCATGTTTCAGCAGCGTCTGGATGAGAGTTTTGCAGCTTTTCCTGAGCGCATCTCTGAGCCGAGCGAGCAGGACCGGGCGGCGTTACAGCCGCTCGACACACTCGCCTCCTGAAATAGAACACACACCCGTACTCCTTTTTCCCACTTACACGCCGTCTGCTTCACATTTGTTCTCAGTTTGCAAAATGTACCTGGGGTGTTACTGCGGTCATACATCACCCAAACACACACACACACACACACACACACACACACACACACACACACACACACACACACACAGAGAAAAAAAGACAGGTGTTTGAGATGTAAAGAATGAAGGGATCTGAGCGCGAAATGAATGATAGACTCATGTGTTTGGGCCACATCTTTTGTCCAAATAATGTCAGGCTTGGAGAGGAAAACTGAACGGGTTTTGGATGCATCAGCTTTAACAGCAGATGCTATTCTCCTTCCCTTTCCCTACACACACACACACACACACACACACACATGCCTGTGGTCTCTCTTCGACTCGTTTTTTCGCCAACACCCAGTTCCAGAGGGAGCTCCAACTCGGCCCCTGCCACGCAGCACTGCCTCTCGTATATCGCCAACCACCTTCTGATAGAGAGACAGAGGGAGAGAGAGAGAGAGAGAAAGAGAACGAGAGAGATGAGTGGAGAGCAGAAGGGTAGCTACAGCACACTGTGCAGCACCGAGTCCCCTGGGGAATATAATCTGTAGTTAACCGCAGGTCCTCGAATCCTACACTCCTCCGCTTTACTGCCTACAGCCTCTGTGTTCAAAACCCAGCTGCTTCACTTGCACATTATTAAATAGTAGGAACAATTCAATTTGCCTTGTTTTTTCTTCCTGTCCAGTTCCTGTCTGGACATGTTCACACCAGAGCTATGGATGTATCCAAATGTCTCTTTTCTTATCACAAAGGTCTAAAGCAAAGTTGTAAGCTTGTGGGATAAACAATCAAATACGATGCAAAAACTCATTAGGTGGCATGTTTGTGGATTTTTGACTTCTCAATCCAGTTCTCAAACCCTGCTCGAAGGGGTCTCCAACTTTTTGTACACCACAGACCAGTTTTGTTTTGAACCGTGTGGTCCGGTGTGTGGCAAAGGGACTACCAAAACAGTTCTCGACTAGTTTTGTAACACGCCAACAGATGGCAGCACAAGGCTGCACGCACAGTCACAGAGAGCACCGACCTTCATAAGTTGGTGTGCTGCTGTGTAGATCCGGAGCTGTGCAATCGGTGATGTTCTGAACACGTGCGCACCCTGTCACCACGCTCCTCCTCACACATACATTTCTCACTTGAAAAACAGCACGATCTCTCTTCCGCACCCACCCCCAGATTTGCCTCCTGCGGATTTCACCCTCTTCCCGAAGACCAAGATCCAGCTCAAAGGTTGCGGAGATCTGGCGCAAATTGCAGGAGGCGCTTGACACGCTTCAAAAAGAAGACTTAAAGCACACGTTCCAGAAGAATGCTGGTAGATATGTACTTTCTTGTAAACAGAGTGAGTTTTAAACTTTTTGATACCACTTCACATAGCGATATTTTCCCCAGAACGTTCTTGCCACCTAATAGCAACTACTTCCCAAAGACCAATCTTTAAACTAAAAATGATGAGCAAACAACTGGTCAGATAATGAAGGAACAAAAGGGCGACTGCAGCTCACAGAAAGCAAAAATCAGTTGTTAGTTACTATTTTAGTGTTTATAGCCTAAAGAGATCTTACACTTAACTCATGGAAAGCAGATCTTCATGGAGCTGGCTTTGTGCAAAGGAACATCGTCATGCTGGAACAGACAATGTGCAAACAGTTTGGGGAAGAACCACATAAAGCTTGGGTTATTATTACATTCCTGTAATAATAGAAATGACTTTATAATTAGTAATGGCTCAATTCACTATTTCATCCCAAACCGTGTTACTGAGTAACTCTAATGGTTATTCTGGAGATCAGACGGCGTGGTGACGTGGAATCATTAATACATGTGAATAAACAAGCAGACTTTTCCTTCTTCCTCATTTAACATCCCTTTCTTTTCTTCTTCCTCATTATATAGTTATTTTTATAGGTATAAAAAGAGGAACTTCAACAATCTTCGTTCTCTTAACTTTTTTTCCTTGAATTAATTATTTTCTATATTCTCTTTGTTCTCTTTCAGGAACTCGAGCTGCGTCGAAACGCTTTGGGAACATGCCCGAGTGTTCACTCTCTAAAATAATGTGTGTAATCACTCAAAAATTGGACGCTGGCCTTCACCAGTGGGGTGGCGTCACGACCAGGAAGTATAAAACACACCTGGAGTGAAGCCCACACCAGCTTCTGTTTGTTCACAAAGCGCTCTGTGTGTATGTGTTGTCTTTGTCAATCGTTAGTCAAAATAAAAAAAGAAAATGAAAGCAAGCAAGAAGGTGAAACACACTTTCCGGCTGTGTGTTCCTCCTTGCTACATTTCTTGGGGGGATTGACACAGCTTGTGTGTGGCTTGCTTGGGAGTGGAGCATGTTAAGTGGGTTCTTCAGGGAGCTGACTGCGTACATTGTGCTCGTATGTCTCTTGCGCTCGATTTGCTCCCGCTGGGAACTCAATGCTTTGTGAAGGCACTTTTGGGTAAGGCTTATGCTTCGGCAGGTCAAGCTGCTGCTTCCCTGCCCACCATGGTGGTGTTACAGGCATATCAGTCTGACCTGCTACATGAGCTGTTTGTGGGAGGTGCCCCGGCGGCCATGTTTACGAGCTCTTAGTGCCACCAAAGAATATGGCTGCCCTAGTTTCTACAGAAACGCACCTGTGGCTCACTCTCCCAGAGATGTCTGATAGAGGTAGGACCGTTAACCCTGTCACGATAGTGCTTGAGGGCATGGCCAGGTCCAGCAAGCTTTCCCTCAGTTTCCACCCGGCATTGCAGTGGTCCTGGAGAACTTGCCGCCTCCTTCGAGGCCCCTAGAGTCGCTTCAGGGCACTGTCCAGCTTTAGGCACATTGGAGGTCAGCCTTAGGTGACTGATACCCTTAAGGCACTTTCTGGAAGCTTGGAAAGATCTTGCAGACGTGTCTCAGTGGGTCCTGCGCACTGTAGAGCGAAGTTACTCAATTCAGTTCGGGTCTCCTCGGCCCCGTTTCCACGTGATCCTTCCCACCTTGGTGGGAAACAAACAGGCTTTGGTCATGGAACGAGAAGTAAACACTCTCCTGAGGAAGAAGGATATCAACGTGGTGCGAGTCCGGGTTCTACAGCTGGTACTTCAAAGTTACCAAAAAAGACGCTGGGTTTGCGTCCTCTTTTGGATCTACTGATGATGCCACCAGCTGGTCCACTGCCCAGTTGGTTCAGTGTTAAATTTCCTCCAAGGGTAGTTCGCCAAAGGGTGTGCTCCATCCACCCTGAAAGTCTACGCGTCTGCCATTTCGGTGTATAACACCCCCTTAACAGGGTAATCTCTGGGCAGAGACCCTCTTGTGATGTGTTTTCTTTGTGGCACACGGAGGCTGAGGCACAACCTAGGTACAACCGAGAGTGCCTGGGTGGGACCTAGCTGTCGTTTTGGGGGCTCTCTCTGAGCCCCCTTTCGAGCCTCTAGCCGAGGCATCTTTCCATCAAGATCAGATCTCTCTGTTTATCTCCCTCAAGCCTGTGGTTTTCCATCAAAGCAAAGTCTTTAAAGCATTTGGAGGGGCGGTTTGGGTAAGAAGCTTTAATAAAAGGTGAAGAAACAACTGTTTGTAGCTGATATAACATAATAAAGTAATCTTATAACATTATTTATGGCTACAAATAAATTGAATCTGTTTTAACAAGAACTGACTCGTCTCGAAGATCTTCCATGAATTGTTGGATATAATTCCTTTATTTGTGTCCTACAATAATCTTTGTGGCACTAAAAACAAACCCACAAACCATTGATAGCAAACTGTTATGAGACCAATCCCACTTAACCAGGTGAGATCGCAGTTAGAAAACTCCGGCATGCTCTGTGTGTCCTTGTGTGAAGGTTTCAAATTCAGTCTAGGCGTGGTCTTTTTGTTCTCCCCAGGTTCTCCTCAGCAAAGCGTTATTGTTTTACCTGATAGGTGTAATTGTGTTTTTAAAGTTCTTTTGTAGCGGCTCATAATGCAGCGCTCATTTCCTGAAGGACGGGACAACAATGAGACGTGATGAATATGTTGAAGTGGAGCCCAACCTGTGGTGCGAGAAGCATTATTCCAGGCTCGCTGGAAGGAAATTTGAATAGTGCGCAATGTCACACGAGCATGACGAGCCAATTAAGGCAAAGACGAGCGTAATTAAACTCGGAGTGGTGAGGGAATCGGATCTGAGTTCACCCCTGCCGGGGCAAAAAGATGACTTTTTTCATGTTAAAAATCTCATCGAGTTATTGTAGCCGTGTGTGTGTGTGTGTGTGTGTGTGTGTGTGTGTGTGTGTGTTATGTGAAGTATTACAGTTGATCAGTTGGACATCATTACAATGATTGAACTTTTGGCTTCTGTGTGTCAGAGGGAAACTTTCAGGTCTTAAAGCCCCCCACGTTCTTCAAAACCAAGCAATATCTTTTTTTCTTCTTTTTTTTCTTTTCTTTCATTTTTCTTCATTTTTCTGTGTTTATCTCTTATACTACTCTCTCTCATGTTTGTGATTATTTCCTATCTCCCCTTCCAAGTCCTTCTCTTTTCCCACTCCCTCTCCCTCTCTCTCTCTCTCTCTCTCTCTCTCTCTTCCACATTCTCCATCTCTATCCTGCTCTTGACTTCTCTTTTCTTTCTCCCTTGTTCTTCTTTCATTTGTTCTCATTCAATGTCCCTTTCCCCCTTTTTCACTCTCTCTCTCTCTCTCTCTCTCTCTCTCTCTCTCTCTCTCTCTCTCTCTCTCTCTCTCTCTCTCTCCCTCCCTATCACTCCCCCTTTTTCTCTCAGTTCATCTCTTATTCGTTCTCTGTCTTATCTCTGTCTCCCTCCTCCACTGTCACACTCTGCAGTCTCTAATTCTCTCTCTCTTTCTCTCTCTCTTTCTCAATTTCATTCACTATTACACATTCTCTTTCTCTCGTTCTCCTTCTCTCCTCACTTTTTCTCCCTTTAGCTTTTATTCTCCGACTCCCTGCCGTCCCCCTCTCTCGTTCGCTTTCTCTCCATCTCCTTCTCATGTCATCTCTCATTGTCCCTCTTCCTCCCTCTCTCTCTCTCTCTCTCTCTCTCTTTCTCTCTCTCTCTCTCTCTCTCTCTTTTTCTCTCTCTCTCTCTCTCTCTCTCTCTCTTTCTCTCTGTCTCACTCTTTCTCTCTCTCTCACCCTTTTTGCTCCAGGATTTGGCTCAGGAATCTCTGTAAAAACGCTCAATCCAGCGCTACGCTCTCTCATCTCAATCCAAAAGCACTCATCAAAAGGCCAAAGCAAAGCCCAACTCCCCTCCTTCTCCTACTGTACAACTGCACTACCTCAACTCATTCACTCCCACACACACACACACACACACACACACACACACACACACACACACACACACACACACTTTAATACGAAGCCAATAATGTGATGCATAATCCTTACAAAAAAAAAAAAAAACCCTAACAAAAAAACATTTATTTATCTCTAACTAAATGCTTTTCCTGTACAATCTTGTTTTGTTGCCAGATTGAGACAAACTACCCTCATGTTGTTTGGGTTTTGTGGAAAAAAGTAATTAATTATTTGATGTTAATCACATTATTCGATGACTGCACAGGCTGACGTTGCATATTTCCTGTTAGTGGGAGACGTGATATACTGTAGAAGTATTCACACACACACACACACACACACACACACACACACACACACACACACACACACACAAAATGCTCTACTCATGGTCTTTGCACTCAGCATTTACAATTTCCTCATTGTTTGCACATGATGCATGGAATGCTTACACTAAAACCTGATAATCACAGTGATAAGATCTGAATCTTGTGCAAGGCTCAAGGAACAGAGAAGGTTAAAAACCTTGCGCAAGTAACCAGAGCATTGTAGTTCTGGTGGTTGAACCAATAACTATCTGATAAGAAACGCAGACCACTAACCACTGAGCCACCACTTTCCAATAGTAGCCTCAAACTGTTCAGAGCTGACAAAAGTGGAACCTGACATGGTCTTGATATGCTGTTGATTCAGCATCACCTTCTACACCAGGGGTCCTCCAAACATTTTTCTGTGAGGGCCACATCATTTTCCATTTCTTTACCAGGGGGTCGGTTTATAACAGAAAATACAATGAGACTATCAGTATAATTGTGGGATTTTAAATGTATTTATTTTGCCTCCTAATGCTGGATTAGTAAATGATTTTGTTCTGCAACATACAGACAAATGAGCTTTACTTTACAAAAGCCTATTAAAAGCGCATTAGTACAGTCATAATGACAATCATATTTATTGCTATTGAAATTAAAACATTTAATTACGTATGCATATGATTAATGGGTGAATGTAACAAATAAATTTACAACCGATTTTACTGATACCGATAACAAGGATACAGTACAAATATAAAAAAATTAAAAAACACTACTGAATCTTGAAAATGTGCTCAAGAAAATAAATATTAATATATTTATTGATAAATATAATTAAATCATTTGTAAACAAACCGCATGTAAATGCTTTCAGTGATTCACCCCTAGAGGCCGCTCTCAGAATGACAGAGGCCTGGAAGCAGGAAAAACTATCGGAATGGAATTTTTCAGATTGGCGGTAGTTCCTCAACCTCTATTGATAAAAAAGGGACATTTTAGTTTAAAAAGTCAATCACCAAATACTGATATGATATGAGTCTTCTTCTTCTTCCTCTTTCAGCTGCTCCCTTCAGGGGGCGCCACAGCGGATCATCCGTCTCCACACCCCCCTGTCCTCTACATCTGCCTCTTTCACACCAACTACCTGCATGTCTTCCCTCACCACATCCATAAACCTCCTCCTTGGTCTTCCTCTTTTCCTCCATCCTGGTGTCTCATCATTCTTCTACTGATATACCCCATGTTCCTCCTCTGCACATGTCCAAACCATCTCAAACTGATATGATATGAGTAAAACATATATAAAAAATAAAAAAATGTCTGCATTGTTCAGAGGGCCCGTTCTAAATGTGGGGGCGGAGCATGTTCAGCCCACAGGCTGTAATTTTGGGACCCCTGGTCCAGAGCATTGACACTGTTGTAATCCCAGGAGACCAATAATCATCAAGACATCAGGTTCCTTTGTGTCCATTGTAAGGTTTGTTTACCTTTAGCTATTGGCAAGTGTCTGCATGATTGGATGCATTGCACAGCTGACACATGATTGGCTGATCGGATTATCGGCGCACAAACACGACCGTTGCACCGCAATAGTCAAGCATGACACTGAAAATCTGAGCAAAGCTATTCTAGTGTTCTTGTGCTGATAGCATCAGTGTCAGTGTTGAAATCTTCTGCAGAATGCCATAGGTAACGTTTAGGTTGAAAACTCTGGAGTATTTCTTTACACCACACTGGCTTTGTGTTACCGCTAATGGAATCACATTCAGATAAAAAAAAAAAAAACCCAGACAAATAACAAAACAGCCACCATTTTGCTCCGCTAAACCAACTTCTTTGGTTGCGGTAATCCAGGCGGATAAATGGATGGGTCTCCATGGCTACCGGTGGCGAGAGCAGCGGGATGACGGGAAAGCGGCCCTCGCCCAAACAGATGGGGAGTAACATGGCGCCGAGTGGATCGATATCCACGCGCTCGGCTGAACACTGGCTCCTCTCTTCTCCTGGACGGAGAACAGCCCGAGGGTCAGCGTGAGCTCTTCACCCCCTTGAGGACAACGAGGACGCTTTGTCTCGCTCGTAACACTGCGCACACTGTCAGTGCTGAGAGAGAGAGAGAACCAGAGCTTCTGGGAGGTCAGGAAGATGATGAATGAGTTTACAGGGAGGACAGTATACGCTTTTTAACCACGCTTTTCACTTTATCGATTTTTTTCCGGCATGCTGTTGAACGCGAGGAGGTTTTTTTTTTTTTCAAAGGAGCCAAAATTTTCAGAGCAGGCCACCCCAGCGTTGTGTTAACTCGGCCCGGGTTGTGTTAACTTCCGGCGTCCTGTGATGTGTACAGGAAAAAGCTGATATGACAGGCTGAGGGGGGAAAAAGGGTCAAGATCATTTGTTGGTTCATCTGGATTTAAAAAAAGAAAAGTCTCATAAAAACATACTGTACTGGGGTTTTTGTAGATCTTTATAACTTTAAGACAAGTGAGTCTCCTGACAACAGGTTGCTTTCCTGTGTGTGTGTGTGTGTGTGTGTGTGTGTGTGTGTGTGTGTGTGTGTGTGAGAGAGAGAGAGGGTTAGGGTGAGGGGGTGGTGTTGCTGTAGGGTGAGGTTGAAAAGCCATGGCAGAAGGTCATTAGATTCTAGTTTCACATTAGCATGTACTGAATGGGATTACCCAGCCAGAGGAACCCAGAGGACATCTACAATCCCACACACACACACACACACACACACACACACACACACACACACACACACACACACACACACACATTCATAGAACAAAGAGAAAAAAGAGACAGGGCCAGCTCGAGCGCCTCCATTCAAGAAACCATAATGCTGAACACTAACTGAAGAATCATTTCGCGTAATGGCAGGATTTCTTTTGCCAAAGACGTGAGTGCTTGTTTTTTCCCTCGAGCCCGAGTGACCCCGAGCTCATCCACTTCCATTTCAGAAATGAAACAGCTCCTTGTGCTCTCACCCCACAATTAAACGCCATGGATTTTTCTAGAAATAAAATGATTGTCTTTGTAGTTGTTCATTTATCTGCATACTATACATTATTATACATTATGCATTACTGCTTATTGCTATTCATTATTATACATTACTGCTCATTATTATACATTATTATACATTACTATACATTACTATGCATTACTGCTCATTATTATGCATAATTATACATTACTGCTCATTATAATACATTATTATACATTACTATGCATTACTGCTCATTACTATTCATAATTATACATTACCGCTCATTACTATTCATTATTATACATTACTGCTCATTAGTACACATTATTTTACATTATTATTACTTTTTATTTCTTTTTGTCCTGTTTTTGTTCATTTCAAAAAATTCTATTAAAAAAAATTATAACGACCAAAATCATTGTTTTAAAATCTTCTTAACTGATTTGTTTGTCAAATTATTATACATTACTGCTCATTACTATTCATTATTATCCTTTACTGCTCATTACTATACATTATTATACATTACTGCTCATTATTATGCATAATTATACATTACTGCTCATTATTATACATTATTATTACTTTTTATTTCTTTTTGTCCTGTTTTTGTTCATTTCAAAAAATTCTATTAAAAAAAATTATAACGACCAAAATCATTGTTTTAAAATCTTCTTAACTGATTTGTTTGTCAAAGCGAACTTTTAATAAAAGTATAAATATTTAGAAATAATGATCAAATCTAGTTGTAATTTCTACACACTTTAGTTTTAAATAAATCTTTTAATTAATTTAATCCTTTTGTGTTAAACAAACAACCCACAAGATTTATATATTTTGTGTTAAAAACAGTCAGATTCTGTATTTTGAAATGAAACACACACACACACACACACACACACACACACACACACACACACACACACACACACACACACACACACTGGGATTTAGAGTTTCAGTGACTCGTATGTGCCGTATATAAAATACATGGCCAGAACTTTGTGGACACCTGACTATAAGAATAATGTTTGTTTCTTATGAACATCCACATTTAGTCTCTATTTGCTGTTACATTGAGCTCCACTCTTCTGGGAAGATGTTCTGCTGGAGTTGGTGGAGATTCGTGGAGATTCTTTCAGCTACAAGGGTGTGAATGTGAAGGTATGAAGACGAGGAGGTTCTGGAGTGCAGTCAGCATTCACATCCATTTATGTTCATTAGGGTTGGAGCTTTACAGCAGGAGATCTTCCACTCCAACCCATGTGAAGCAGAATTTCATGGAGCTGGAGCTTTGTGTACAGGGGCATCATCATGCTGGAGCAGGGTTTAATCTCTTAGTTCAAGTGAAGGGAAAATTATTCATGCAACAGCATCCAATGACGTTCGAGATGTTTGGGAAAAGAACCTCGTACCTCGTAATCTCAGAAATAAGTGCTGATCTGGTATTCTTTATTTTTTAATGATGAAACTGACTGTGGATCAGGAGTTTTTTTTATTTTGATTTAATCAGTGAGTGTGTATGAGCTCTCGCTTGAATCGAGTCCCAGAATCGTATCTGGTGTTTGGGTCTCCAAGGTTTTAAATTGAACTTAAACTCAATAGCAGAAATGTAATAGCAGTGGAGTCACAGGTCAGTCTGTACAGCTGCAACGTCTTCCAGAAGGTTCTATTATAAACCTTTCCAATCCTCTGGGCTAAATTAAATGTACAATTCACTCATAAATTCTGATATAAAAAGATATATTTGTAGATATACAAGCTGCACATGTATATTGCAACCAAGCACAGACCCTAATCTCTCCAAATAAATGTTCATTATTCAGGTGACCCAGTTTACCTGCTTCTAGCGGTGCAAGAGGTTCCAACTAAACCTCAACAGTGCCCTCTGCTGGTCAGAGCAGTGTATTACAACAACACACCATACACATCAGATACAGACCCAAGAGAAAAAAAGTTTATTGCAATAAATTAAACATGTACAGTATATTTGTAATAAACCTCCATTTTACAGACACACAAACACACTTTCACACACAAACACCAAACCATTACCTCTAGAACAAAAAAACAACTTCCTGAATGAAATAAATGCTCGTTATGTAAAGAGAGAATCATCATCGTGATCGTTTCATCTCTCCGGGCGATTCCACTGGGAAGGCGGATCTCTGGGTCCTTTGGGTTTCCTGACTCGGCATTTAAAACCTGGAAAATCACAGACAAATCAGATGTGAAAGCGCTTACGGAGCGTAAATGCACTCGTTTGAGGCTCAGAAATAGTTTTCTGTGGGTGAACCTTGTTTTTACTTTCAGACCGCAAACATCACTTTAATAGAAACATCATTATGTCTGTGCTTCCAGAATATTTTAAATATTTCTTTTTCGTTCTCCTGCTTCCAAATGGTTCCTACACAATTGTGTGTCTGCAAGATTGTGGAGGAACCACATACGGCTGAATTTCAGGTGTCCCAATACTTTTTGAGTGTTTGTGTGTTGTTTGAGATCAACAGAAGAGGATGTGTGTTTGACTGAAATATTTGAGTTCAAGGTTCGTACCAGGCATAAGATTGTGTTTATATGTGTGAGAAAATTGTCAATTTTATATCAGCAATTGAGAGAAAACAATCAGTGTGACGCTCATTTTCATTTTCTGTTTTATGTCATTGTGTAAAAGATCATTTGATCTGCCGAGGTGAAAAAAAAGAAGTAAATATACTGTTATTAAAATGACATTTTTACTTTAGGACCAGTAAAGTTCCTGGTTTTAAAATCTACTCAGGCCAAAGTAAAAAGAAGCTCATTTATAATTATAATAAAACCTGATGGAGCTTCAGAGGTTCTGCAGAGAAGAACAGGAGAAACTGCCCAAAAATAGGTTTGAAGTTTGTAGCATCAAACTCAAAATGACTTCAACAAAACGCTGTGAATATTTATGTCAAATATATATACATTTAATCGTAATAAATTTGAGGAAAATAATGATTTAAATCCATTTTGGAATAAAACTGTAACCTAAAATGTGGAAAAAGAGAAGCTTCTGGATGAAACTAGAATTAATTACAATTTAGAAATTAAAGTCTAATAACAAAATAATACAAAAATAAAAACAGTCCTCGAGTCTAATGTGAGTTCTGCACTTTCACACCAAAATAAATCTCCTGTTTCATGTCATTTATGATAATGAGAGAATTTGCATATGCAGATTCGGAATCCATTCAGCGAGCGCACGCAGTGAACGACTTCCCATTTGACTTGTTGCTCTGCATCACTCCGTCTGTCTTTATATTTCTGTCTTCTGAGTTTAGTGCGTTTGTTCTCCACCTACCAAAACAACTGCTGCAGATGTTTCAGGGTCGTGATTTTATTACTGAGTATAAAACGTTTTTTTAGAAGGGATACACAAAAAAAACCCTTAATCACTCGGGCAGGTTCTGTAAGTTCACTGTGTTTATTTCCCCGAATCCGACACTCAGGTACTCCCACCACTGTTTCTGAGCTCGGTTGAAGGTGCAGCTGATTTGGGTTCACATCACTGAACTGTGTCTGGTGGTGTGAGAGTCTCCAGTTTAATGGTTTAATACCCAGAAGAAACTCTCACCGTATCAAGCTGAAGGTTTTTCTCAGCACTCGGGCAGGTAGAAGTGAACACTGAACCCCAGACCCCTGAGTTTGTGGTCAGTATGATTTCCTGCTAAACGCTGTTTGTGATGGCCTGAAGGGTGCTGGTTACCAAACCACAACGCAGTACCAGGTGTGCTCCAGGACACACAAACAAGTACTACACAATAATAGGTAGTGTGAGAGGTTCAGGACACTTCCTGTTTTTGCTCAGGACACTTATTTTGAAGAGAGAAATGAACTGGAATGCATTGAAGTCAGTGTGTTTCTGTATGTGAGTGTGTATTAACTAGAATGTAGTGAAGTTTGTGTGTGTGTGTGTGTGTGTGTGTGTGTGTGTGTGTGTGTGTGTGTGTGTGTGACTGACCCATGCCTCCAGTGCTGCTGCTGCTGCTGCTGCAGATGCTGTTGCTGCTACTAATCTGTCTGATTGGGTTTGAGACGTACTCATAGTCATCATCATCATCTGAATTATGTCTGTTTGCTGTTAAGAAAACACACACACACACACACACACACACACACACACACACACACACACACACACACACACACACACACAGAGAAAATAGGTCAGAACATCAGATGTGTGAAACAAGAGGATGAAGTTTTGTGTGAGAGAGAAAAAAAAAAGGCAGAGAGAAAACAGAGTTTGAGCTCTAGAGAGTAAAGAGAGAGAGAGAGAGAGAGAGAGAGAGAGAGAGAGAGTGTGAGAGGGATGGAAAAAAAATATAAAATCTAATATAACAGCTCTTCCTGTCTTTCTTTTCACAGCATTTGCTGAAGTTAATAAAAAGTCTCTAGAGGATTGACAACTCCAGTTCAACTTACACTCTCTCTCTCTCTCTCTCTCTCTCTCTCTCTCTCTCTCACACACACACACACACACACACACACACACACACATACACACCTTCAGGGTAATCTAGGTAATTTAAAGCTGCACAATATTTGTGAATTATCACACACAGTCATATTTACACTATCAACAAAAAATTCTGGGTGTAGAGTGTGTATAGAGTGGGTGTAGTGTGTGTATAGAGTGTGTATAGAGTGGGTATAGAGTGTGAGTGTAGAGTGTGTATAGAGTGTGTATAGTGTGGGTGTAGAGTGGTGTAAAGTGGGTGTAGCGTGTGTATAGAGTGTGTATAGAGTGTGTATAGAGTGGGTGTAGAGTGGTGTAAAGTGGGTATAGAGTGTGTATAGAGTGTGTATAGAGTGTGTATAGAGTGGGGGTAGAGTGGGTGTAGAGTGTGTATAGAGTGGGTGTAGAGTGTGTATAGAGTGGGTGTAGAGTGGGGTAAAGTGGGTGTAGAGTGTGTATAGAGTGTGTATAGAGTGGGTGTAGAGTGTGGTTTAATGGGTGTAGCGTGTGTATAGAGTGTGTATAGAGTGTGTGTATAGAGTGTGTATAGAGTGTGTGTATAGAGTGTGTATAGAGTGGGTATAGAGTGGGTGTAGAGTGTGTATAGAGTGGGGGTAGAGTGTGTGTATAGAGTGAGTGTAGAGAGTGTATAGAGTGTGTATAGAGTGTGTATAGAGTGGGTGTAGAGTGTGTATAGAGTGTGTATAGAGTGTGTATAGAGTGGGTGAAGAGTGGGTGTAGAGTGTGTATAGAGTGGGTGTAGAGTGTGTGTAGAGTGTGTATAGAGTGTGTATAGAGTGTGTATAGAGTGAGTGTAGAGTGTGTATAGAGTGTGTATAGAAAGGGTGTAGAGTGTGTATAGAGTGTGTATAGAGTGTGTATAGAGTGTGTATAGAGTGAGTGTAGAGTGTGTATAGAGTGGGTGTAGAGTGGGTGTAGAGTGTGTATAGAGTGGGTGTAGAGTGTGTATAGAGTGGGTGTAAAATGGGTGTAGAGTGTGTATAGAGTGTGTATAGAGTGTGTATAGAGTGTGTATAGAGTGAGTGTAGAGTGTGTATAGAGTGGGTGTAGAGTGGGTGTAGAGTGTGTATAGAGTGGGTGTAGAGTGTGTATAGA
>MU551545.1:896696-915430 GCA_024362625.1 Silurus asotus | reverse complement strand
GGGTGTAGAGTGGGTGTAGAGTGTGTATAGAGTGGGTGTAGAGTGGGTGTAGAGTGTGTATAGAGTGGGTGTAGAGTGGGTGTAGAGTGTGTATAGAGTGGGTGTAGAGTGGGTGTAGAGTGTGTATAGAGTGGGTGTAGAGTGTGTATAGAGTGTGTATAGAGTGGGTGTAGAGTGGGTGTAGAGTGTGTGTATAGAGTGTGTATAGAGTGTGTATAGAGTGTGTATAGAGTGGGTGTAGAGTGTGTATAGAGTGGGTGTAAAGTGTGTATAGAGTGTGTATAGAGTGTGTATAGAGTGTGTGTATAGAGTGTGTATAGAGTGGGTGTAGAGTGTGTGTAGAGTGTGTGTAGAGTGTGTGTATAGAGTGTGTATAGAGTGTGTATAGAGTGTGTATTGAGTGGGTGTATAGAGTGTGTATAGAGTGGGTGTAGAGTGGGTGTAGAGTGTGTGTATAGAGTGTGTATAGAGTGGATGTAGAGTGGGTGTAGAGTGTGTGAATAGAGTGTGTATAGAGTGTGTATAGAGTGTGTGTATAGAGTGTGTATAGAGTGTGTATAGAGTGTATATAGAGTGGGTGTAGAGTGTGTGTATAGAGTGTGTATAGAGTGTGTATAGAGTGGGTGTAGAGTGGGTGTAGAGTGTGTGTATAGAGTGTGTATAGAGTGTGTATAGAGTGTGTATAGAGTGGGTGTAGAGTGGGTGTAGAGTGTGTGTATAGAGTGGGTGTAGAGTGTGTATAGAGTGTGTATAGAGTGGGTATAGAGTGTGTATAGAGTGTGTGTATAGAGTGTGTATAGAGTGTGTATAGAGTGTGTATAGAGTGGGTGTAGAGTGGGTGTAGAGTGTGTGTATAGAGTGGGTGTAGAGTGTGTATAGAGTGTGTATAGAGTGTGTATAGAGTGTGTATAGAGTGGGTGTAGAGTGTGTATAGAGTGTGTATAGAGTGTGTATAGAGTGTGTATAGAGTGTGTATAGAGTGTGTATAGAGTGTGTGTATAGAGTGTGTATAGAGTGTGTATAGAGTGTGTATAGTGTATAGAGTGTGTATAGAGTGGGTGTAGAGTGTAAAGTGCTTACGCGGTAGTTGTGGTAGAGACGGATAGAGCTGTAAAATACACACACAAAAAAAACAGAATTTCACAATGTTGGAAAAAAAAATCACTTTTCCTCCAGTAGTGTGAGTGAAACCATCGAGTCAGAGTTTATGTACTAAAAACACTTCTGTATTTTCATTCACAGGAAGAAGTGAGGAGAAAAAAAACACCGCACTGAACTATAAACAGCCTTTATTTATTTATTCATTTATTTATTAACAACCTAACTGAAGTACATGTAAATAATTTGTGATCACACTTTCTTGCATCTCTCTCTCTCTCTCTCTCTCTCTATATATATATATATATATATATACACACACACACACACACACACACACACACACACACACACACACACACACTTGCGGTCTGTGGGTTAATACGTTCCTGAGTGAACTCAGATTGTTAATTTGTTCCCCATGTAAAAAGGTCTGCATGCGGTACGCGTGTGTCTGTATGACTGTAGTGAAGTTAAAGATAAGAGATTAAACTCTATATTTTTATGTCGGATTCATTTATTCAACATCGCAGTGCTCTTTTGCATGTAGTCACTGGTAAAATGATCAGGTAGAACGTGGATGAAGATGTTACCTGGGATCCTCGCACCTGGAACTCCGCTGGAACATAAAAATACACATTTCATTAAGAAGGTGATCAGCGCATCGTGAAAATGATGACTCAGCAGCAGTTCTTAATATACACTATATGGATGAAGGTCTGTGGACACCTGAGCATATCATTGGTTTGTGTCCTAATTTAATGTTAAAATGACCTCCACTCTTCTGGGGGAGATGTTCCACTAGATTTTGGAGGGTGCTTTTGGAGATTTGCACTCATTCAGCCACAAGGACATTAGTAAAGTTGAATAAATGCTACATTGTGTCTTCAGAACACGGTTCAAAGCATGTAAATATGCAGCAGTCTGATCTTTTGCAGTGAACATCACACCCATATGTGGTTCTTCCCCCAACAAGTTTAAAGCACACAATTGTATGAACACCTTTTGTGCACTGTTGCATTGCAGCTTCCTCTTACTGAAAACCTGCTCCAGCGTGATGATGCCCCTGTGCACAAAGCGAGCACTGTGACCATCTGCTGCTCCAACAATAAAGGAGAAGAACTCGATCTAGAATGACCTTCTCAACAACAATAAACAGTTTCGAAATGGAATGCTGGGTAAAGTCCAGACCTCCTCACCTCCTCAAACTCACTAATGGTCTTGTATCTGAATGGTCACAAACCCTCAAAGCCACACAGTAAAATCTATTAGACAGTCTTTCCAGAAGAGTGAAGATTATTATAACAGCAAGAAGAAGTTTGTGGACACCACCATAAGATCACCATGTGTTTCTTTTTCATCATTTCATTCATTTCATTTGCTGTTATAATAATCTCCACTCCCTCTTCTGAGAAGATGTTCCACTAGATGTTCCACTGCTATAAAAGGTCAGGAGGCCTGAGGTCCAGTTCATCATGTTCAATAGAGTTGGAGCTCTAGAACAGGAGATCTTCCATTCCAAACCATGTAAAGCAGATCTTCATAGAGCAGGCTTGTGCACAGAAGCAATGTCACGCTGGAACACGTTTGGTTCTCCTAGTCCACGTGAAGGAACAATTTCATGCTCCCGTGTCTAAAGACGTCCTGTACAATTGTGCGACTCCAACATTTTGGTGATGAAAGTTCCAGAAAGAACCATGTACGTGGGAAAATCGTGTCCCAATATTTTTGGCCGTAAACCTTGAAATTTGTATAAAAAACATTACAAAGACATTTTTAGGGTCATTACAAATACAGGAATTTCAAAAAGAGAAGTGAAACCAGAGAAGAAAAGATGCTCTGTGCAGCACGGAGAAAACGCACAATTTACACAAAGCTCAACAACGAACACTGAAACCGTCGCACAAGTCGCACCACCTCGCACCACCTCGCAACATAGGAGCGAGCTGCTCAAGTTCAAACATCAAATCGGAGTTTATTTATTAGTCCATCGATATAAAGATCCGAAAAAAGATCCAAAAAGTTTCTTTAATTGAAGGTTGCGTTTTAAAAAGGAAAGAAAATAAGTTCTGTTTCTGCTCAGGGCTTTCAAAAAGCTGAGACAGATAATATCTTCTCATCAGGAGTTTTGGGGTTCATATCACATTCACAGTGCCTCGCTTAATACCTACACTGACTTCTGTAGCCACACCAGCTCCATGAAGATCTGCTTTACATGGGATCTAGTGGAAGATCTCCAGCTATAGAGCTCCAACCCTAATGAACATTAATGAATGTGAACGCTGACTGCACCACAGAACCTCCTCACCATTGCACCTACATCACTTTACCAAGCAGCTGAATAAATCTAGTGGAACATCTACTCAGAAGAGTGGACATGATGTTCTCAGGTGGTCTTCCTAACTTCCTAACGAGTGAGCATCTAATCAGCTGTCCAACAACACATAAGATCCATAATCTTCTTATGAAATCTTTATGCACTTTTTTGAACATCCCCATTCCACATCCGGTTCCTTTTAGCTGTTATAATAAGCTTCACTCTTCAGGGAAGATGTTTCACCATATCTTGTGGAGATTGTCCTCATTCAGCAACAAAAATGTGTCTTCAGGGTTTCTGCAGGTTTCACAAAGTCAAATTTAAGAATTTTTAACACCAATACACTGTTAGCGTCCGGCCCTAAACCGAGCCCAAGCTAAACGTGAACTTCACTCAACGTGAACTTCACTCAACGTGAACTTCACTCAACGTGAACTTCCCCATAGCTGAAAAATCAAATCCAAGCCAATAACAGAAAGATGATTGGCTGTTGCCGGTTGGTCTGATTTGTAGTCACAGCGTCACAGCGTATTATATTTGGACTAGCGAAAGAAAGATCTACAACACTACGGAAATGACAAACAAAACCAGTCAAAAGTTCTGCAGGAACAGTTCGATGAGCATCAGATTCAGCGTTAGATGGACATCGGAAAATTAAGACCTGTTTATTATTATTTAAGACTTTAGATTTTTAAACGTTCGACTTTTTAAGACCCTGTAGAAACCCTGCTGTTAGTAAATTCAGGTACTGATGAAAGTGAGGAGGTTCTGGGGTGTTCAATTGAGTTGGAGCTTTATAGCAGGAGATCTTCCACTCCGACCCTTGAAAAGCAGATCTTCATGGATCTGGCTTTGTGCACAGTGGAACACGTTTGGGTCTCTTGGTTTGAGTAAAGGGAAGCCGATTGCTAGAACAGTCAGGTGTCCCCAAATTTGGCACATATTACGTATCAGAACGAACGCATTAATGAGAAGGTTTCCAGAATGCTCCTGAGCTGTTCTGAATACAGGTGATCATTTTTTTGCTCCACAACATAGTTAGAAAGTTGCTTCCTTCCAGTTGATATACAAAAACATATATCTTTCAACTGAAACTGTTACAGGAGCATCGCAAATGTAAAATGGGTAAAAACCAAGACTGAAAGTAGCAATGGACAGAAGACAGAAAACGAACCTGCGCTGAAAAACAAACGACACTAAAATGTTCTCGACATCTGACTAATACTGCACAGAGATCACGATGCGATGCACGAGAATATTAGCAGAATATAAGATATGACCAATAATGTGTTTAGATGCAGAGTCAGTTCCTGAGGAACAGATACCACTTCCCCTGAACCTGTGACTTCCTGAAGTTTTTATCAGCTTCTCAACATCTCAGTTTGGTCTGCTGCAAGTTTCAACACCAACTAATGTGTGAATCACAACTTTTTCTCTTAAAACAGTTATCAAGGGTTCCTCTAGGGTTTCTCTGAAATGATGGTAGGTTCTTCACAGACGATGAGAAAAGCTTTCGGGTTGTGCTCACCTGGCAGGGGTTCATATCCATCAGAGTCTGTCTCCGCTGTGGGTTTTTGGGGAGGTGGCCATGCCCGGTCGTAAACAGGAACCATGCTCGCAGGCGAGTTTGCCACCACCCTGTTTTTCGGCTTGACGGTGGTGTACAGGTCGTGCGGAGATGTTTTCTGGTTGTTGTCGTTGTCGTAGTGGTGGGGGACGAGCGGCGGCGCGGTGGGGGGCCGCTTGACCTTGTTGACAACAGCATACGTGTCGTTCATGGTGGTGGACGGAGGAGGATGAGAGGACCTCGGTCGGAGGGCTGGAGGTTTTCTATGAAGAGAGGAAGAAGAAGTGATGGTTAGGCCAAAGATTTCACACAATCATCACAGTCATTATAGTTGTCAGTTGTATGGTGTGATGAAGTCTGACGTGTCTGAAGTGTGACATAGATGTACTGCACGCTAGAGCATTGGGTCTTCAACCAGGACCCCTGGGGATTATTATAACAGCAAATAGGACTAGAAAAACTAGACTACGTTTTTGTGGACACCTGAACATAAGATTGCTCCTTTTTTTTATCATCTCATTCCACGTTTCACCATTTGTGGTTTTAATAACCTCCACTTCCTCTTCTGGGAAGATTTGTGTTCAGCCACAATGATGTGTGTTAACAAAATCAGGTACATATGTAGGTCAGGCCTCATGTTCAATAGTGTTGGAGCTCTATGGAAAGTAGATCTTCATAGAGCTGGCTTTCTGCACAGGTGCATAGTGATGCTTGAAAAGGTTTGAAGCTTCTGGTTTAAGAACTGGACGAATCCAAAGACTTCGTATACAATTGTGTGTCTCCAACAGTTTGCAGAAGAACCTCATATGGGTGGAAAAGTCAGGTGTCCGAATACTTTTGTCTTCAAAACTTTCTAATTGAACTGGGAACAACAACAAAAAAACCATCAAGCAAACTATAAAATACAGGACATTTTTTTACAAACGTAGGAAAGAATATTCTGGAACCTCGAGATGTTTGCCAGGAATGAAGTGCTGACTGGTGGGTCTAAAAACGAAAGTGCCAGTAGCACCATTTTTAGATTTACCAAATGCGTTTCATCAGGCTGAAAGCAGGAACTGTGTGCTCTCCTTCTCTACAATCTGCAGAGCAAATCTCTTTCTCCTGATCAACCAAAAGTGCTTTTTACAACAAGATTTCTCAAACTCTTGGCCTGAAATAAGCAAATTCTTCAAACGTATACATTTACCGCATTTGGCAGACGCATTTATTCAGAATTGTCGTCTCATATATACATCTAAAAAGATGAGTTCTAAAAGCCTTGCTCCTGCGCTCAGCATTTTAACAGAATCCACAACATTCTGATCCAAACATCTTAACCAGTAAGGTCCATCTTTCCCTGTATTCCAATACACATTCATATATATAACTGCACAAACACCAAACATTATGACTTTATAATACATAGGGGTGAAGTGAAGAACACTGATCATCTCGTCATCATGGCACCTGTTAGTGTGTGGATTTATGTATTAGGCAGCAGGTGAAAATTTTCTCCTCAAAGTTGATGTTAGAAGCAGGAAAAATGGGCGTAAGGATTTGAGCGAGTTTGACAAAGTGTGACGTCTAGACGTCTGGGTCAGAGCGTCTCCAAAATTGCAGCTCTTATGGGCTGTTCCTGGTGGTCAGAATCTATCAGAAGTGCTCCAAGGTCATTGATGGAGCACATGAGGAGCGAAGGTTCTTCCTGTAGCTCAAATTGCTGAAGAAGTTCATGCTGTTGATGAACATAATTTAAGGCAGGTGGTCATAATGCTGTTATGAGGACTCGCTCAATCGTAGCTGCACATAACCTGATAATAATCAGACTCATAAAACGGTGAAACTTTCTGTACACAACTTCAGGTAAGAATCAGAAAGAGTTGTTATATATGGTAGATCCACTGTCGGGCGGTTTACTGTGGGCATCATGACGGGCCTTTGTGGTCATCACTCGCCAGAAAAAGAATTTTCCACCCACATGTGGTTCTTCGGCAAACACAAACCTGACGTCTTAGCATGACGTTTTCCCTTCACCCGAACTAGAAAACTCAAACCTGCATGACAAATCCAGCTCCATGAAGATATACTTTCCATGAGTTGGAGTGGAAGATCTACTCAACTCACCTCCATCAATACCTGACCTTTGCAAACACCTTTGTGGCTGAATGAGCGCAAATCTCCACAAAGATGTTCTTGCAGAACATCATTTTCCCAGAAAAGGGAACACAGTACATAACAACGTTCCTCCAGAACCCTGGTGCTACACTAAACAACATCTCACGTACTTCAGTGTAATTTGTTGATGCGTTCTCTTTAGAAACAGTTCTACGTGTTTATACTGAACATCGGCACGGCCCTGATGACACATGCTGATGGCCAAATTACAGATAACAGCATTGAGCTCAAACGCTTCCTGTCACCACTGGACAAAAAAACACCAGCAGTTGGTCTTCGTTATTAATAAACCAGGGGATTTCCTTCACGCTCAGAAATGTATATTATTACACATTATTATTAGTAGTATTTATGTACAGATGATTTTTAATATATGAGCGTATTCCTGATCTAGAATTTATTACAATGACCATTCGGACCCCACCCACACACACACACACACACACACCCACACACACACACACACACACACACACACACACACACACACACACACACACACACACACACACACACACACACACACACACGCAAGCCGTATAGAGATTGTACACCAGTGTGTTTTTTTTTTATTTTATTGCATTGCAACAGGATGTGCAATAAAATTGGCACACGCCTCAAACGCCGCTTTAACACATGCAAATTTATCCGGTTTCGTAAATATATCAGAGTGAGCCGATAAAACGGAGCGAATTTAGATTTATAGATAAAGTTAAAGTTTAATCTCATTTTATTTTAATTAAGTATTAATATTTCAATAGTTCTTTGTTCATTGGTGGTGGCAAAAAAGATGCGAGAAAAATCCAGACAATACAAATAATAAAAAACACGAATCAACACAAACGATAAAAAAAACAAAAACAAACAAAAAACGTGTGCATGTGCGTGTTTTTACCTCGTATTCTTGTATACAGAGCTGATGGAGAATGACCTCAGCGCTGGCTTAGGAGGCACCACATTTGTGTAGAGAGACTGCGAGTGCTGAACCTTCCAACGAGAAGAAGAAGAATGATGATGATCAGAGCCAACGACAAAGAAAGAAAGTGGGGATGAGGAAAAAAAAAAGAGACACGCTTCTGTGTTTTGCAACGCCGCTGTGATGCGACGGCTCGAATTTGCATAGAGGAAGCACAGAGTGTAGATACTTCCTGCTGAAGTTCATTTTTAAATGACTGCAACACAAGGACTTAGAGGAAGTAAAGTAACACCAAAACAGAGAAAAAAGGGAGACCGAGGTTTGTTTTCGATGTTGTGAACAGATAAATCTTATACACCTTCATTTTTGACTGTGTTTATTTATTTATTTATTGATAATATCTAGATATCTATTTAAAGCAAAACTGTGAGATTCACGTTTTGGTTCTGGACAGTTGACTGTTTCTTCAGGCTCTCTGAAAACACCCTCTAGAGGATGATAGTGGTAATTACACCCACAATTATACATCACAATTTATATTATATACGAGAAGGAATCGAAAAGTTTCGCGACTAGTTTTGTAACACGCCAACAGATTGCGGCACGAGGCGGCACTCACAGTCACAGGGAGCACCGACCTCAGTCAGTGCGCCAAAAGACATCATCCTGTGTAGATCTGTGTAACTGGTGATGATCTGACCACCACCCTGCCACCGAGTTCTCCTCAGATGTGAGGTTCTCGCAGGAAACAACACTATCTTCCCTCCGCACCCAACCTACTCGCCAGATTTGCGGATTTCACCCTGTTCCCAAAGATCAAGATCCGGCGTGAATCTCATTAAGTGCTTCGAAAAGAAGACTTCCAGGACACGTCCCAGATGTACGCTGGAAGCACTATATTGCTGTGCAAGCGTCTCTAAACATTGTGATACCGCCTCGTGAATATATCTCTGTTCATTTATAAAATTATAAATATACAGATTTACAGCATAAAGCAGATATTGAACTGAATTTGAAATGTACCTGGCTGTGATATTGGTGATTCGGTCCAGATTCCTGCAAGACCTTTGCGAACATCTTAGCCACAGTATGAAACACAAACTCATACTGTTCCTGGATGGACACAAAAACATCACGTAAGAACAATAAGAAAAAACACATATATACTCTATTAGGACAAAAGTATTGGGACACATGACTTCCAGAGGCGCACCGTTGTCTTCAGATGCAGTAGCATGAACCCCCTCACCTTCTAACCTACATCGGTTCCTTACTTTACTAAGAGGCTTAATGAGCACAAAATCTAGTGGAACATCTTCCCAGAAGAATGGAGGTAATTATAAGAGCAAATGGAGACTAAAAGTGGAATGGGATACACATACAAACTCACGGTCAGGTGTCCAAAAACTTTTGACCATGCAGTATATCTATGAGTCATAAATAAATAATGAAAGTTTATATGTTTTGAGGATCTGCTGAAAGATGTATTAAGTGGAAGTGATACAGAATCTCCTCGTGTGCGTTACCCTGGTCTGGACAGCCGATGGTCTTTGTCTTCTCAGCTCTAAGACTATATCCATAATGCTAAAATCATCTCCGATTTCCTATAAAAGAAGAAGGGAATATAAATAGAATGGTTATATGGTTTATGATGGACGTTAAGAGAGAGATGGATCCAGACCAGACCACAGCAATGATGGTACATTTTCAGGTTCGTGTTAAAACTCATACTGAGAATAGAATCAGTAACGTATTTGGTATCAGTCAATCCTCGATCTCAATCCTCGATTAGTTGCTGCTGTGTGCGGCAGAAGCAATGACCTTTATCCGTTTTTGTAGCTTTTTTGGATGAATATGTATCGCTATTGATGAATCCCTATATGATTTACATAATACAGTGATACTCTGAGGCTGTAGGACATATTCACATTTCTACATTAGGTTTAAATTTCCTACCTTTTCATGCAGCAGGTCATTAACAAAGTCGATGGCACAAATCACTCCGGTTCTTCCACAGCCAGCGCTGAAAAAAAAAAAAAGCAACGGCAATCAGGACCAATCGCTCCACGCAATCAAGCCGGTTTCTGCCTCAGCGTTCGCCTCCAGAGGTCAGAGGTCCATATTGTCAGACAGGACCTCTCTCGTGCGTTTACAGCGAGGGGCTAACGAGCGAATTCTGCGAGTTAATTGGCTGCCGTCGTGCTACATCAGGTGCTGAATATTTAACATCTCGCACTTCATTCAAATGTTGGGATTAAAATGCAGGGAACATGCCGGGAGGTCCGGCGCCGGGAGGCGACTAAGGAGTCTCGCTCGCTCTGATTAATTTTCATGGGCAGATGGGTCATTTGTCAGAGCGGTGAAGAACAAGCAGTTATAAGAGTGCATGTGAGAAAGCAGTTTGATTAGTGTGTGTGAGAACATGTATATGTGTGTTCTTATTTAATCTGTATTGTCTCATATATTCTAAGCTAAATGTAGTGTTTTTATTTATCGCTGTACTTTTGAGCGTCACCAAGAGCGGGAACCGAATTCCTCGTGTGTGTCAACCAATAAATAGACCTGATTCTGAACCTGGTGTGTGTGTGAGAGAAAGAGATAGACACAGAGACAGACCTGCAGTGGACAAGCAGAGGGCCGGTGTGACAACCCTGTCTGACGTGAGCCGTCTCCATCATTCCCAAAATGCCGTCTGCCACGTCTGGAATTCCGTGATCCGGCCAGGCCGTGTACTGGAAATGGGACACGATTCGACTTTCCTGCACAAGCAATCCATAACAATCCAGATCACATCTTGAGTATAAGATAAAAATCACACTTCCCCATAGTTTCTATTTTCTAGAAGAATCTAAAGATCGTGAAGGAGATGTTATAGCAGTTAATTAGTAACCCAGTGAATGTGAATCACTCTAACAGGACACACTGGGGATGCTCAGATTCAGCAATTCGCATCGGTGCATAGGCATAAAAGTGTGATGCTTTGAGAAATGGTGAATTAGATATTAGAAGTTGGCACGTGTCATCGTTTTTAACACATGTGCATTGGTAAAAACTTTTTTTATAATAATTATTGATGCGTGTGCCGTCCTTTCATTCTTTAGAAAGAGACTAATCATTTGTCACTGATATTTGATATGCAGATCGGTAACTTCCTGTAACTGTAACTTCCTGCAGACACAACAGGAAAAGAACGTCTGGTTTTATTTCACCTTTTTATTTTGTGAATATTGAATACCATATTGAATTATAGAACATCATAATTTCTTTCGATTTCGAGCGAATCGCATCGGCCTCAGTGATGAAGATGCACATCCCTAGTACACAGTTCTTTTCAAGAGGGTTGACTAGACACAAATATAGAACCCACTGCCCATAGTATTCTCCCTGAGAAAAATTAAACATCCTCAGGGATGAGAGATACAATACATAGGGCATTTCATGAACCTGTACATACTCTTTTTTTTTTCAAAACGCAAAAATACTTCATGTCTGTCTATACATTAGGTATATAGGTAGCTTTACACATTTCATTTACCAAATCTGATTCCAATCTTTGCTATTTTGCATTGGATCGCCTCATCTCATTCTGTTAAACGTCTGCTGCTGATCTAGTATCTATGTAAAAGATATTCAAATTAGATGAGTCTAATTGAATCTAGTCGAATCTGGTATCATATAAATGAGGCACATTAGTCAAATTTAAATCTACAATACAAGAAATTCCAGGTTTAATGCAAGTAAACTATGGGGTGCCACAAGGTTCAGTTTTAGGACCCCTCCTTTTCACAATATACATGCTTCCTTTGGGAAATATTATTAGATGGTATGTGATTAGCTTTGTCTGTTATGATGATGATACTCAGCTAAATATCTCATCAAAACCATACGATACACTCAATTAGCTGGGATAACAGTGTGTCAAAGAATTAAAAGATTGGATGACCCATAACTTTCTACTATTCAATTCTGATAAGATGGAGATTTTGCCATTGGTCCAAATTCCAGTACACAAAAGCTCCAGCATATCAACCTGCATTTAGATGGATGTTCTGTATTACTGGTTCAACAGTAAAAGACCTGGGAGTTATTTTACACACCAAGTTGTCCTTTAAAAATCATATCAACCAAGTTACAAAAACAGCTTCTTTCACCTTAAAAATATTGCTAAGCTAAGAAACATGTTTATATATGATGCAGAGAAGCTCGTCCATGCGTTCATGATCTTTAGAATAGACTACTGTAATGCATCACTAGGTGGATGTCCTGCATCATTAATAAACAAGCTTTAGTTAGTTCAGAATGCAGCAGCCAGAGTTCTTACAAGCTCAAGAAAATATGACCATATAAACCCTGATCTTCTTGTCCCTACACTGGCTTCCTGTTAAGTTTCAAATCCACTACAAACTACTGCTTCTTACCTACAAAACACTAAAAAGTTTATCTCCATGTATCTCTCCAGTCTTCTAACATGCTACAATCCGTCACGCTCCTTCAAAACTCTGGGCTTCTTGTAGTTCCTAGAATAGCAAAGTCCACTAAAGGTGGTAGAACATTCTCACATTTAGCTCCTAAACTCTGGAACAGTCTTCCTAACGGTGTTCGGGGCTCAGACACACTTACCCAGTTTAAGTGTAGATTAAAGACGTATGTTTTTAGCGAGTTCTACACGTAACACACATCACATCATAACCTTGTGCTCCAGAACATCTGATCACATCACATTATCAACTTGTGCTGTTAATATCATGAACAGCAGCTACGCTAATTCCTCTCTACTGCTTCTCTTTCTCTCCCCATCCCGAGGCATCCTGAGGTTGCTCCAGCTCCAGTCACATCCCACCTCATGAAGATTGTGGAACTTTAAAGAAGTAGACGCCCACAAACATCCAGAAACATCTAGAGACGGACCAGCACAATTTGGATCCACTTAATGTGAATTTTTCGACATTGGACCTTTTTGAGTGTTTAAAGGCTCTGGCATGGAGAAGCTGGTGTTGGATCTGTGATAATCACAAATGTTGAACTATTTTATGAGTTGTTCAGTAGCTCCTGGTTTCACAACATCAAATGACTGTATAAGACTTTAAAAAGGACATCACTCATAATCTTACATTCCAGTGCTCATGTTAGTTCTCTCTCTCCAGTGTTCTGTATTGTTTAAAGACTATAATCAAACTCTTGATGTCACCCAAATGAGGAGCCACTTTTGAGTCTGGTTCCTCTCAGGGTTTCTTCCTCATAACATCTAAGGGAGTTTTTCCTTGCCACAGTCACCACGGCTGCTCATTACGGATAAATACACATCGTTTACCTTTATTCTTAAGACAATGTCCGTTGTGAAAAGAGCAATAGAAATAAACTTGACAGACATGCAGACGGAAAGACAGTCAGACATGCAGACAGAGACAGACATACATGAAGACAGAGAGACAGTCAGACATGCAGACAGAAAGACAGACAGACATGCAGACAGAGAGAGACAGACAGATATGCAGAGAGACAGAGAGACAAACAGACAGACATGCAGACAGAGAGACAGACAGACAGACATGAAGACAGAGAGAAAGACAGACAGACATGAAGACAGACATGCAGACAAAGAGAAAGACAGACAGACATGAAGACAGACAGTCAAACAGACAGACATGCAGACAGACATGCAGACAGACATGAAGACAGACAGACAGACAGACAGACAGACAGACAGACAGACAGACAGACATGCAGACAGAGAGACAGACAGACAGACATGAAGACAGAGAGAAAGACAGACAGACATGAAGACAGACATGCAGACAGAAAGCGAGACAGACATGCAGACAAAGAGAAAGACAGACAGACATGAAGACAGACAGTCAAACAGACAGACATGCAGACAGACATGAAGACAGACAGACATACATACAGACAGACAGACAGACAGACCGACATGCAGACAGAGAGACAGACAGACAGACATGAAGACAGAGAGAAAGACAGACAGACATGAAGACAGACATGCAGACAGAAAGAGAGACAGACATGCAGACAAAGAGAAAGACAGACAGACATGAAGACAGACAGTCAAACAGACAGACATGCAGACAGACAGACATGCAGACAGACAGACATACAGACTGACAGACATACATACAGACAGACAGACAGACAGACATGCAGACAGAGAGACTAATCCAGCCAGGCTAAGTGATAACATCAAAACAACTTAATTCTAAACTTTCTGTAAAATGTATGCTTATTTAGAATAATTAAAGAAATCCTCTAATCTAATACAAACTAATCAAATGTATTCCAGTGTATTATACTATACCTGTGCTATATACTATACATCCTGTATATATTTATCTTTAAATAAACACTATATTGCCAACGGTTTGTGGACACCTGTTCATAAGTATAGTATGTGCGTTTTGCATATATAATACATAATAATAATAATATTGGATAACATTCTTTCTCCTGTCAATCACAGGGACACTAGCCAATCGTATGTCTGTGAGGTGAAGTATGTAGAAGAGGGCAGACAGCGTGTTGCTCAGTGTGTGTTACTGTACAGCAGCACAAACAGCAGGTTGAGAAGATGCACGTGTCTGAGAGAACACATATGTTTCTCTTTGGGGCTAAATTACTTACAGGCCTGTTATTGCCTCATGAAGGTTATTCCCATTCATAAGCACACACACACACACAGAACAGAACAGCATGATACACTTACGTCACAGTGTTTTACTGCCAGTGTTCGCACAATGACTTCCTCGTTTGTGGGCGACTCTTGTACCTGACAGAAAAACCAACACACAGAGGAATTTTAGCTCGAGCACTTCCTCTGACTCATCAGTCACTGTGTGGTGGGTCAATGAAGGTCTTTTTCTTACTTCATGTTTACAACATTTCCACAATATCATTAAAGCTTTGGCCCAATAACAGACAAGCTGGCCATTAATGATTTAGTGGTAGGTGCTTACCGTTGAGACGGTGAAAGGACCGAATGTGGATGAATCATCTAGAGGAGACCAGTAGACCTCACATTTTTTCTGTACAGAGAAATTACAAGGGTTATGTTAATGAAGTGTATTTTAATTAGACACAGGAGCAAAAGCAGGATCAGACAGAAGAGCTTTACCTTCGCCATCTCAAACTCCCTGCACGCCATGACTATCACCTACAGCACAAAGAGAAACACTCAGACTGTAATACACAATAGTGGCACAGTATAACAGCACTGCATCTGCAAGGACAGATACACACAGAAATGATAGACACACAGATGACAGAGGGATAAACACAGACAGATATGCATACAGAGAAATAGAGTAAGGTAGAGAAACAGAACAGAGAGACACATTTAGGCAGACAGATAGTCAGACAGATAAACAGACAGTCGGATACAAAACCAGAATAATATAGACTGAGAAATGCACGTTCGCAGACAGACAGATATAGCAAACATACAGAGCCAGACACAGACTAATATAAACAGACAGACACATGTAGGCAGACAGACAGACAGACAGGGCCAGACACAGACTAATATAAACAGACAGACACACGTAGGCAGACGGACAGACAGACAGGGCCAGACACAGACTAATATAAACAGACAGACACATGTAGACAGACAGACAGACAGGGCCAGACACAGACTAATATAAACAGACAAACATGTGGGCAGACAGATGGACAGACAAACAGGCAGACAGGCAGACAGACAGAGCCAGACACAGACTAATGTAAACAGACAGACACATGTAGGCAGACAGACAGACAGAGAGACAGGGCCAGACACAGACTAATATAAACAGACAGACACATGTAGGCAGACGGACAGACAGGCTGACAGACAGACAGACAGACTAATATAAGCAGACAGACACATGTAGGCAAACGTTTAGTAAGACAGACAACGGAACAGACAGATAGACAGACAGAGCCTGATACAAACACAGACTAATATAAGTAGAGAGACATGTGTAGGCAGACAAACAGACAGACAGTCAGACAGAGAATGTCAGATACAGACAGACAGACAGACAGACAGACAGAGTCAGACACAGACACAAACTAATATAAACTGAGAGATGAAGGCTAGCAGACAGACAGGTTAACACAATATTGGTAGACAGATTGAAGATGAATAGACAGACTCACAAATACAGCAAAAGATAGACAGACAGAGAAAGAGAGAGAGAGATAGAGAAAGAATGACACAGGTTAACATACATACATACATATAATAAAGTTTGTAGACACTGTGTTTTTTGAAAACCAAAGTCACTTTACCCGTTTACCAGGAACCTTTAGAGCAGTTCATGCTTCCTTCTTAAACTACTTCAGTCCGTGTGCATTGAATTTAATTAATAAACGAGTTTCACAATTTGAGTTAAATTACTGAAATATATAAACTTTTTCACGATATTCTAATTTATTGAGATGCACCTGTAGAATTCTGTGCCTCCAACTTTTGGAAAGGAACCACATGTGGCTGGAAAAGTCAGGTGACCCAATACTTCTGAGATAGATAGATAGATAGATAGATAGATAGATAGATAGATAGATAGATAGATAGATAGATGGATGGATGGATGAATGGATGGATAGATACATGGATCTACTTTGCATGCATTTACCTTGACATCATATTCCCAAATCATGCGCCAGAAATCCACCAAGGTGTTATTTAGAGGACCCTGTGTGGCGATGTACCTCCTGCTCCCTGTCACCCCCTGGTGGACAAACACAGTACTGTTACCAACATGTCCCCATTATACTGATATAAACAGTATATATATATAAATAAAATACAAATGTGTCCTGTGATGTCATATTGTTTCATTTGATGAATATATTAGTTTTAGATAACAAGTAATCAATACCTTGATGAAATTTGCATTAATGTAATCGCTGCTGTACTCAGGTGTTGTGGGAGTCAGAACGACTCGGGTTTGGTCGTCTGCAGAAAAAAAAAAAGAGATTATAAAAGCTTGAACGTCAACACTTCAGCAAAACACGGAGTGAAGTCGTGGCTTTAACATTTTATTTTACAACCTGATGAAGTTATAAATGTCATTTTTTATTTGTTGTTTGTATTTGCCTTGATGTTGAACTGATGCTGAACTGTATGTTGGTGATCAGTAGATGCACCGAGCGTCGATCAGAACATGTGTAAAACAGAGCGTGCGCTCGATCCTGATTGGTGACTCGCTGCGTGTTTCACCAGTTACGTTTTTATCCTCATTAATATAAAAAAACGACTGATTTCACTAAATGTAGTTGAGTGAAAAGTCAAATATTTGACTTTGAAATGTAGTGAAGTTACAGTTCAAATCTCCCCGAATGGAAACACTTTAGTAAAATATTTAAAAAGCTACTTAAGTACAGAAACGAATTACATTTACTTCCTCACTCTCCACCAATGATTATCAGATTCTTGATAATGTGAAAGAGCTTCCTGATTGGGTGAAACTTACATGGCAGTATGTCCTTGTAGCGGTTCTTCTTTATGTTTTCTTGGAGTCCTCCTACGTTTGCAGTCAAACCGTACTTCTGTTTCATCAAGCCGTTCTGATGCTTAATGCTCTGCATTTACACACACACCCACACACACACACACACACACACACACACACATACACATACACAGATGAGTACGCAGGTCAATAATGAAAGTCTAGTTTAAAAAGCACGTTCCACCTCAAAGTCTGAGATGATCAGTGAACCTGGGACAGAAGAAACTGGAGAACATCTTGAAACACTTTTGGAAGTGCTGATTACATATAAATAAAATGATGGGAAATTTACACTATAAGGACAAAATGTTGTGGGCACCAGACCATAACATTGGTATTGTAGACTATGTGCTTCTTATTGAACATCTCATCTCATCCTTTACTCTTCTGGAAAAATGTTCCACTAGATTTTGTCAAGATTTGTGACATTCATTCATATTCAATAGAGTTTAGAGCTCTACAGCAGGAGATCTTCCACTCCAACCAATGGAAAGTAGATCTCCATGAAGCTGGATTTGTGCACAGGTGCATGTATGGAAAGTTCTAAAAACTTTTTGCGAATTGTCAGATGTTTATATACTTTCTGTCTCTCTGAATGGATAAAAACACGATATAAAGTTCCAACAAAGTGACATTAATCTTCTTTTGAGTCTTTTTCCAAAAACAGTGTTTTGAAACGTATGAAACATGCGCATGTGTGTTTTTTTTCTTCTCAGTGACACAAACTTATCACACCACATTAATCCCAGACTGTTTTTCACTGCGGTTTACTGTAATTCTTCACTGATGTTTTGCTCAGCAGATTTTCTTTACACCTACACCGAGGCTTAAAAACACCTGTTCTTCTAAATGCACAAGGATGTTTACGTCTATTTATACTTTTGCACTGTCTTTTAAAATAGACGTAAACATTCATGTCTGTAAAACACCCACAATAACCACAACAGGCTTAAAGACACAGGGGCTTCAATGGGAACTGTTTTTATCAGCGGTGGACGAAGTGCACAAACCATGTAGTTAAAATAGACACACAGTAAAATGTGACTCCAGTACAAGTAAAAATGTCTCTTATTTTATTATAACTATAATGTTCATATTATCATTTTTATCACAAGATTCTTTATTTAATCACTTTAACATGTAAAGACTCGAATGTGACTCTCAGCACACTGA
>MU551545.1:816696-894196 GCA_024362625.1 Silurus asotus | reverse complement strand
ACAAACACACACACACACACACACATATATACAAACACACACACACACAAACACACACACACACATACAAACACACACACACACACACTTATATACACATCTGTATTACTGTCTAACATTAAGTAGACTAACTAATTTGTTGTATTTATTAAATTTTGTTTAATCAATTTAATTTGTGTCAATTTATTCGTTTACTGAATTTAATCAATATACTAAAAACGAATATTACATTAATTTTATTAATTATATTTTACTGTTATTTATATTTTTTAATTTAAACCAAGAAGGCATTTGATTTAAAATTGCATTTAATTATTGTAAACTGTTGATGTTCATAGTTCAAAGTTAATAATAAAAAAACAAGCAATTTTATGTTTTGTATTTTATCCCCCCACCAACTGTATAAAAATTGTAATAAAAACAGAAATGGTTACATTTTTTTATTTTTATAAAAAAGCGTCCGGAACACGTCTCAAAATCCCGTCTGTCTGTACACACTAAAATACCTGCCGCTCTGTGGGTGGTTTATGCACAGCCCCAAGCGCTGATAAGAAGTCTATATTTTAGGAAGCTGATTTTCTTATCAACGAGGCGAGAACCACAGGTTTTCTAAAACCGACCGTTAAAGTGTCAGTAGCTGTGAGAAATAACAGTGGTGTGCCACGCAGCACATTTCTGCTTTTTTATACACGAGAATCCCTGTAGAACACACGGCTAATAAACAGAAAAATGGCAGAAGAACTAAACAGGCCGTTACGCTGTTAGTTTGCAAGCAGGGCCACATATACAGAGACTGAGGATAAACCCGGTGGTGTTTCACTAACGCTAGAACTCATTCACATCATGCAAGTGGCCAATTTAATGTAGTAACAATCGCACCAGAGACGGCGGTATCAGAGCTAGCTTTTCTCCAAAAACCATCACCCTACTGAACTCTACACTGGACTGCTAGGACACTGATAGATCACTGATGCTTTACTGATTTTACTGCCAGTAATCATCATGAAGTTCAGAAAAACTGAATCGTTAAAATGTGCTAAATTAAATAAATATCAATGTGTTAATTAAGAATATAATATGATTAATAAATTATAAATAATAAGTAGCTCTCCCTGTACAGCACGCAGTCTCATGTGTAAAAACAAACAACGTGCAGTGTCAGCAATTCGCCTCTAGTGGCCGCTCTTGTGAGGACAGCGGACCGAAAGCCGGAAAAAACATCGGTATGGATTTTTGCGAGTATTCCTGCAATCGACTATCAGTGCGGATAAATCTAAAAAAATAAAAAAACGATGACCTTCTGTAGCTTTAATGAGTTAGCAAGCTAATTAATTTCAAGTCAACAACGTGGTTTACCTGGTTACCTTTTCCCCCTAGCTAGCAAGCTTTCATGTACGTTTACCAAGAATACGATGATAACTGGCCCAAATCTTATTTTCCTCACAGAAAAAAATGAACCTGTAAATGACACGTGTGACGGTGACCTTCACAAACATCTCTGTATAATCATAAGATCGACCTCGGTGTGGTGACCTTCACCGAGTTTCGCTAATGTCCTGGGGCGTTAATTTGTTTATCTATAACCGCAAGCCTCTGAATTCTTTAGCATTTATTTGCTCATGTGACTCAGGTCTCTTCTGCGAAAAAAAGCTGAAATGAAACCTACGTTAGTGGGAAGAATCAGATCTTTTATTTTTCTCAGCGCAGCTCGCTATCGTCCCCAGACGTCTGGGATCAGATGGTTTGATGTTTTAATTGCAGAGTTAATTTTTACATCATGCCTGACTTGTATTACACTTAATTGCTTGTAAAAGAAAGCATTCTAGATAAAGAGACTGGTGTACAGATTGTAAGCAAGGATTCTTTAGTTTTCTCTGTGTGTGCATCATATTGAAAGCCACAGTGCTTTTCTTACTTCCTTGCAGTAAAAGGAGAACAGGATGGTTTATAGTGCAGTGTGGTCCTTTCACTCTGAACCCGTACTGACCGAGCGTTGCTCTCTGAAAATACTCTCGATACCTATACAAGCAGTATAAAGGTCACCTATATGGAATTAAGGTCAAAGATAAGAGTCATAAACCCCTCTGTTTTTCTACAGCAGATGAAAGCAAAAAAAAAAAAAACCCTTAACCACAAGAGGAAAACAGTGTGCACTGTGTCCCTGTGAAGAAACGTGCATGACGTCAGTGCTTCTGTTCCTCCGTCTCACTCCAGTGATGCCTTTTTTTGTTATATTCATATAGCAGCATGCACACAGACGTGCAAACTCTGCACCCGGCTGCAACAAAGGTCAAGGAAACCCTTAGTGAAACATGAGCTACAAGAAAAATCCACTTACGGAACCTAAAGTATTTCGCCCTTCATTGCATAAGTCTTCCTTTCTGTTCCGTTATGCGCAAATGTCACGGCAAAAAGTCCTCAGAAACGGTCCATAAAATCATCTGCAGAACTCTCCAGCTCGTGCTGACTGAAGAAGAGGAAGTACTGCATCGTATACATTTTACGCAGTGGTTAACATAACACAAGTACACATTTAGTACTTATTTGCTCTCATAATACCTTCCACACGTCTGGGAAGATGTTACAGTAGAGGTCATGAAACTTGGGATCACAGCTCTATAGCAGGAGAAGGTTCAGTTCAAGTAGTTCAAGTGAAAGGAACATTTTATGCTACAGCATCAAAAGACGTCCTCAATTTGTGCTAACATGTTGGAGCGTACCTTCAAGTTCCTGCAAACGTTTTAAGGAGACACATACGGGTGGAAAAGTCGTGTCCAAGTATTTTTGAAAATATAGTGTATGAAACAATAATACTATGAATTCACATGGTAACTCCTGCACAATCTTTTAAAACCCAGGAAACAGCTAATTTAATCCAAATTTAACCCAATGAAGGCTGACATTATGATCATGAGCAGGATGTTTGGCTCCATGCAAATGTCTGAATCGTGCAGGAGGACAGTTTCTTCCAGCACTTTTCACGCCAAAGTGTGGTAGAAGAAGCAATAATAATAATAATAATAATAATAATAATAATAATAATAATAATAATAATTAAAGGAAGAAGAAGTAGAAAAAGAACAGGAATTGAATTTGAAATTAGATTGAAGTTAGAATTTCTGTTGTATCAAACTAAATACTCGGACTAGATGGTTACCATGGATACTGAGACGAGAGTCAGTACTGGTATCAGTTCTGTGATGAAAATGGGGAAGGTGAAGAATTTTAATTGGACTCATTCATCATCATCGTTATAGATTTATTTAATAACTTTAATGTCGTATTTGGGTGTTATACTTATATACACCCTGACTATGACGCAAGTTCACTAAATGCCACCATTACACACACACACACACACACACACACACACACACACACACACACAGTAACACCTTGGGGCAATTGAGTGTCGATAATCTTCACATGTTTGTGAGGTGTGAAAAAACTGGAGATCCTCTGGTGGAAACCCACGTCATCTCTCTCTGTGGTGCTTCACAAATTCTCATCATACAGTGTTGTACAGTACAGTATTGTATTGTATGATGAGAATTTGTGAAACACCATAGAGACAGAAGAAAGCTCAGGACCGAACTAGAGACCCTAAAGCACGAACTAGAGACCCTAAAGCACGGGGGGGCACAACAGCACAACAGTACAACTTGCACACAGTTTTTGAAGGAACCTGGCACATAGGTTGTTCCAAACATCTTAGAGAACTAACCACAGAACTTCTGTGGATGTAGGCTCCTCAAATCCTTCTGTCCTTTCATGTAATCCCAGAAAGACTCAATGATGTTGAGATCAGGATTTTGTGGACTTGCAGGACTCCATGCTCTTTTCTACACTGAAGACAGTTCATTGTCCTTCTGAGGAAACCACCACCATGCTTCACTGTTGCCTGCAGATACTCATTATTGTATCGTTCAAACAATTTGTCTTCTGCTAAAGCAAATAATTCAGATTTTGACCCATCATTCCAGAGCACCTACTGCCATCTTTCTGTCCCCAGTTCCTCTGTTTTCATGCATAGCCTTGTTTCCATGTCAGAGGTCCTGCTTTCTGGCTGCAAATTCTTCCATGAAGATCACTTTAGTCCAGACTTCTCTAGACAATAGATGGATGTACCCTGGGTACCACTGGTTTTCTCCAGTTCTTTGTTGATGGCACTGGACATCTGATATTCCACACTGCATCTACGCTCCTAAACACCACCTGTTTCTTTGTTCTTATTCAAAAAATCTTGAAGAGCACATGCTAAACACATGCTATAAATACCTTGTGTCTTGTTGCTGTGCTCAATCTTTCCATGGTGTATGACCCCAGACATGAACCTCCTCCACATCCTCACTTTAGTAGGAGAGTTGAGTTGTATAACTCGAATGATCTTCAAACTCAAAAGGTGTGCAAAATTAGCACTTATTGAAGTATTTGGGGGGATTTTTTTTTAATTGATAGATATAAACAATTAGGAAGTAAATTTATGAAAGAATTCTCACTTTACAGCATTTCTTCACATCTGGCTAAAACTTTTAAACAAGACTAGAGAGATGTTGTGAGGCCACCAATTTACCCTCTGAAGAACTGATGATGTGTGAACGATAAAGTGTTAAGAATAAAAACCTTCCTGTTATCGCCTCCAGTACATTTATACGCTGAGGACGTGCTCCTTTTAACACTTTCCAAAGCAATAGCTCATATAAAATGACGACAGATTCCTTCAAGCTTCACGTTTCCGTACAGAACAGGTCCTGCTTGCTTTCTGTTTTCTTGTACCACGTTGCTCTCGTACTAGTCCGGATTTTACCAGTTTTCTGCTATTGAGTCGTTACCTTACTGTGTTCACCTGTTTGTTGCTCGCTCTTTATTATTGTTTCCACTTCCACCCTGCTGTTTGTGTCTTTTATTATAAAGTCATTCCTGGCTGCATTAATTACTGCTGAGCAACACTGATTAAATCCTGCTCTGTATTCAGGCAATGGTTTCTCTCTGCACACACCTACACTGGGTCATAAGCTCGGGAACGAGCTGAACAAGGCGTGGTCTGTGATTCAGTTTACCAGGTATGACACACACACACACACACACACACACACACACACACACACACACACACACACACAAACGCCGTCCAGGTGCGGGATTGTCCCCTCACTTCCCATGCTTGTTCCATAAAGTGGCACTTCCTCATACGCTACACTGAATTAGTATCATATATATATATATATATATGGTATATCATAGATATCACTCCTCCTCTGGTTAATAATGAGCTGTTTTATATAGATGTATGTACAATAAGGAACTGGTGCATGCTACTGTAAAACCTTGATAAATAAGATGCACTTCTCCAAAACGGCTTTAGATCCTAATTATGCTTATAATATGAAATGTTTGAGAACACGCATATTTTCTATTTATAATATGTGCATATTTTTAAAGTTGTAAAATAAAATATTTCTATTATAAAAAACAACAACAACTAAACCCTGAACATAATTGCAAAAAACATTTAAGACACCGTCCTTGCTTCATTTCCTCGTCCAGAATAAAACCAACATGATGTGTGAATGACAACACCATCCCTCTGAACACCATACCTCTAAACACCATACCTCTAAACACCATACCTCTAAACACTATACCACTTAACACCATCCCTCTGAACACCATACCTCTAAACACCATACCTCTAAACACCATACCTCTAAACACTATACCTCTAAACACCATACCTCTAAACACTATACCTCTGAACACCATACCTCTAAACACCATACCTCTAAACACCATACCTCTAAACACCATCCCTCTGAACACCATACCTCTAAACACCATCCCTCTGAACACCATACCTCTAAACACCATACCTCTAAACACCATACCTCTAAACACCATACCACCTCTAAACACCATCCCTCTAAACACCATACCTCTGAACACTATACCTCTAAACACTATACCTCTAAACACTATACCTCTAAACACTATACCTCTAAACACTATACCTCTAAACACTATACCTCTAAACACTATACCTCTAAACACTATACCTCTAAACACTATACCTCTAAACACTATACCTCTAAACACTATACCTCTAAACACTATACCTCTAAACACTATACCTTTAAACACTATACCTCTGAAATAGTGTATCTCAGAACACCATCCCTATAAACACCATACCTCTGAACACCATACCTCTGAAGCAAATGATTTAACTTCATGGCAAAGTAAAATAGGAATCTCACTCATTAAAGCATCATTTGTTATTATAAATAATTTTTAGTTTGATGAGGTTCTGGAGTTACAGATACTTACAGTGTACTCGGAGTCAATATCAGACTTCCCAGTGCTGCTGTCAGCCCGCACGCGCTCGATGAACTTCAGCAGGTACGCCTCCATGCGTCTTCTTCAAACCTCTTCTTTACTACTGAAATCTATTATTATTTTTATCTAAAAAAAAGAGTTTGTTCAGAAGGAAAACAAAAGGAATCTTCTCTAGATAAACACCCGAGAGAACATCCACATGATCCGTTCACCTGTGCGCGAGCAGATAGGAGATAGTCAGGAGGAACTGATCTCTGAGCTTCTCAGCAGCAACTTCACCCTGAACTCTGAATTTCTATTTAATTTGTATGAATTATGGAGCTCTGGTTCTTCATCCACTCAGCACGGAGCTCATAGAGGGAAGTGATGAACCTCTCAGTGACTGAGATAAAAACCTTATTAGAATAAATTACACGTTTTAATCTGTCACTATCTGCGTTGCCAGATTGATATCGATCCCTCTCTTCCAGATGTTGTAAATACCAGCGGTGGAAATGTAATCATTAAAAACAGGAGACTTCTTCAGGATTTAGGAGATTTATGAGATCTGAGCTTTCACATGGTCAGCATGGGGTTTTATTTCCACACATTTAAAATAAAATTGTATCATGTTTATACAGTATATATATATATATATATATATATATATATTAAGGCTGTCAAAATTCTTATTTATTTTATATTTTTTATAAAGAATTGTGAGTATATTTTTAGAGCAGCAGCACACCGTGGCAAAATCCTTGCACAGGCAACCCATGATACCTCTTAATAAAAATCGGTGTATTATTATGAATATTGTTGTGTATATAATGTACCAGTATGAAATCTCACAATCTGGCAACCCTAGCTGCAGCCCATGCCTATGGGTCACACCTCAGTGTGTTATGAAGCCTCACATTACAATACCAGACCTCAGTAATGAAGCTGCAGTGCGCATGCGTGAAACTCTAATAGGAATCATTGTTCAATCTGTGTCTTGTACAAACATCCACATGACGTCATCTGAGCAGGATGTTTATTAATTAATTGACTTAATAAAGCAAGTGGATGATCTGGAATGGATTTGAACTGTTGAGCAGCTTAACTTCTGTATCAGACACATATAGCAGACATTCATCTCCTAAAACCTGAGAAACCGGTCTCCTCCGTTCCCAGATGTAAATATGCGTTTATGAGATTTGCATTCTGTTTTTATTTACATTTTTACACGTGTCACAACTTTTCTTTGGAATTCGGGTTGTAAGATAGATCCAAAAAAATAAGTAACATCATCCAATGGTGTTCAAAGAGCCAAGAACATAAAAAATAAAGTATTGATTTGAACTAGAAGACTCCAAACCTGTTTCAGCATGACAACGACCCTGTGCACAAAGCTCCAGCTTCATGAAGATCTGCTTTACATGCATTGGAGTGGAAGATCTCCTGCTATAGATCTCCAACCCCCAACCACCTACCTGACTTTACTAACACCTTTGTGACTGAAGGAATTTCCACAAATCTCCAAAAGAACATTCCAAAATCTGAGTGGAACATCTTCCCAGGAGAGTGGAGATCATTATTACAGCAAATGGAGACTTAATGTGAAATAAGATGTCACATACTTATGATCAGGCGTCCACAAACCTCCTGTTGGATGTGAGCAGGTGGGTTTGCTGAACAATAAATCTACTTCTGTATTGCAGTTTTTTCTCAGTGGCTTTGGAGCGTTTCTCAGATCAGAAATGAAATTCTCCAAACGACTTGTTCCACCACACCGTGTCGTCACGTGCGCACGTCATAAAAACGTTTCTTGTTGCTTCAATCAAATGGCGAACGCTTCAGTTCATAAATGTAATGACTTGTGCACGAGTGTCTGCAGTTTCCTACAGTCAGTCGTTCATGTTCATGTTGATCAAAATATATTCTACTGGTTTCACCTGAAACGTTCTAACCCCCAAAAACGTCTCAGCATCACGTCATTGTGTACGTCATCCAACGCAAAATGGGTAAACCAGTCGTCAGAATCTTCAAGCGTCAATTTATTAATTTATTTTGTAAATGTTTCTTAAACGGATGAATTGTGAAGAATCTTGATTTTTACTAATCAAGGTGAGTGAATGAAATCAGATCAACCAATGATCAACCAGATCTCTCCAACAGGTCAAAGGTGAATCTGGTGAAACTTTAACTTGTGCGTGACACAGACACAAAACACAGAATTACAATTTCTAGAAATGGATCGAAACAAAGACCAAAAAAATTTGGTGTAAATCTACAACGTGACAGAAAATTGTGGAAAAGTGAATCAATCTTCAGTTCTTGGTTCTGATCCCGTTATAGCTTTGTGTTCTACTCGAGTCTCAGCCAAACATCAGGAAACGAGGACATTGTTGTCTTTATTAATAACATTATGATAGAACATGATCAACCTCTGAGTTCCTGTCACCTTTTATAACCCCATGATTTAGTGTCCAGCAGCTGGTCAGACTGTGATTGAATTTGGGTAGATGGTGTAATATTTGTTACGTTTGTCAAAAGAAACCACACGAGAAGCAGCCGCTGTGTTGCGTAAAAGTGAAAGTAAAATTGCACAAAGATTTCCAGCGTGAACCTTTTAAACAGTTTGTTCATCATTTCTCTCAGTTGCTTTAAAGCATTTCTCCAATCAGTATATAAACAAAGTAAATATTCGTGTCCATGAACATCTCATTCCCATCACGTCCTTTTGTCCTTGTTCAGAATCGGCACAATGTTCAGTCGTGTTGTCAGTATGACGTTTCACCGTTTCAGTGTTTTATTAAATAAACTACTGAATAAATTACAGACTCATAAAGTAGTTTTTCTTCTGTTTGGCGTCTGTGAGTCTCAGCAGCACACACGTATTTATTTGATTGGATATTTGATTTATATTAATTGCTGAAGATCAGACAGGATTCACACTTTTACTGTACTGTATTAATGTTCCTTCTTTTCTTTGTTGTTTATCCATTTTCAGAAATTGTAATTCTGTGTTTTGTGTTTGTATACACGCACAAGGTTCACCAGATTCACCTTTAACCTGTTGTAGAGATCTGGTTGATCATTGGTTGATCTGACGTCGTTCATTAATGAAAATTAAGATTCTTCTGCACAATTCATCAATTCAACACATTTACAAAACAAAAGTTTAATAAAAAATTGACGCTTGAAAAACAGCAAATACTCGAACACAAGTCATTAAATGATGTACCAATGCGTTCGCAAATTTGATCAAAGCGACAAGAAATGATCTCATGATGTGCACATGTGACTGAATGATCTGGAGGTGGAACAAGTCGTTTGGAGAATTTCATTTCTGATCTGGGAAACGCTCCAAAGCGTCTGAGATAAAACTCCAATACAGAAGTAGATTAATTGTTCAGCAAACCCACCTGCTCACATCACATCCAACAGGAGGTTTGTGGACGCCTGATCATACATATGTGACATCTCATTCCACATTAAATCTCCATTTGCTGTAATAATGATCTCCACTCTCCTGGGAAGATGTTCCACTAGATTTTGGAATGTTTTTTTGGAGATTTGTGGAAATTCATTCAGTCACAAAGTTTTTAGTAAAGTCAGGTACTGATGTAGGTGGTTGGGGGTTGGAGATCTATAGCAGGAGATCTTCCACTCCAATGCATGCACTGAGTATGGTAACAATACAATATACAACATATTTGACTCATCGGTCCATAATATATTTAGTGGACCATTCATTTAATTCAAGAAGGTTTTGATGTCATTTCAACCAAATATACCAGACACAGAACATACAGAACACAGAGGTAAAGACTAAATAGTAAGGTGTCTCTGCCACATAAAGTGCATCGTCTGCAAAGTAGTGAGTTTGTGAGGTTGTGAGGTTGTGAGGTAGTTAGAAACACTAATATTCAAGACCGAGGACATGTGATTCCTCTTGCAGCTAAATATACCACAACATCCTTAAATGCTTAAATCCTATTGGTCAGAATATGTGCATTATTTTAATTCAACACTGGTCCACTAAAAAGATTGGGGACACCTGATCATGAGAATCTGATTCTGCATTCATTCCCTTTATACTGTTTTAACCTCCACTCTTCTAAGATTTGTGCTCCTTTCAGCCACAAGGATGTGTGGTGTATAGTCAGAGCTCTATAGCAGGAGATCTTCCACTCCAACCCATGTGAAGCAGAAATCCATGGAGCTGGCTTTGTGCACAGGGGCATCATGATGCTGGAACAGGTTTGGGTCTCCTAGTTCCAATGAATGGGAATATTTCATGCTTCAAACATGCAAAGACGTCCTGTACAATTGAGACGGCTGGAAACGCAAGGTGTCCTGAAACTTTTGTCTTTATTGTGTAGTTAGATAGATAGCTATAACTCAAAATTCAAGATTTTGGACTAAATGTTTTGTCTCTCCACCACTAGAGGTCGTCGTCTCCCCCCACGTTGTGTTTCTTTTGTCGTTTAAGTGTCATTGCTGCCATCTGTATGTCAGTTCCCCGTGGGCCCTGTTTCCTACTGTCATCGCTTCTTTCGGGGTTTAGTTGACCTACACACAACGCTTAATGAGCTGCCTTATGGCTGAATGAATCTCCAAAACCTTCACGAATACTCTCTAAAATCTAGTGGAACATCTCCTCTAAAGAGTAATCTGATCGGATCTGCAAAAAGAAGCACACACCAGATTTATGGCCAGGTGTCCACATACTTTTGCATATATATATTTGGAAGAACATTCAGTGCTGTTCACTGTGTGTGGATTTGACAGAGCCGCACTCGGCTTGTGTTTGGGGGAAGTGAGAATGGGACAGCGCATTAAAATGTCTCTCAGAAGACACTTTGGATCAACGAAGGGGAATTTATCAAGAATGATAAACGATATCAGAATAGAGAAGTGAGCATGGCACGGCGTTTCTCATGAAAACCAGTCTCTCTCTGTTCACAGAATCGTCTTATATGAGAACTATAATGTTTTGCTCGACATTTTCTCTCATAGAACACGGTTGCTATGGTAACAGCTATTTATTAGCAGAGCATTGACTTGGATCGGTGGTCAAACTGAACACAAACGACCTTCCAGCCAATCGTAATCCAGTATTTAGATTTATTATTAAATAATAAATGAATATTTATATTTATTTCTTCATCATGGCACCTGTTAGCAGGTGGATGTGTTTATCAGGCAGCAGGCGAACATTTTCTCCTCAAAGTTGATGTCAGAAGCAGGAAAAATGGGCGTAAGGATTTGGGCGAGTTTGACAAATTGTGACGTCTAGACGTCTGGGTCAGAGCGTCTCCAAAACTGCAGCTCTTGTGGATGTTCCTGGTGTGCAGTGGTCAGAATCTATCTAAAGTGCTCCAAGGAAGGAACGGTGGTGAACCGGCGACAGAGTCGTTGGGGGACGAGGATCATTGCTGCACGTGAGGAGCGAAGGCTGATCCGTGTGGTTCCGATCCAACAGACGAGCTCCTGTAACTCAGAAGTTCATGCAGTTAATGTTTGATAGGTCATGACAAAGCCAGCTCCATAAAGATCTTCTTTACATGGGGGGGAGTGGAAGATCTCCTGCTATATGGCTTCAAGCCCATTAAACACCTCTGGAAAGAATCTTTCACACCGACTGCACCCTCAGACCTCCACACCTACATCAGTTCCTGACTTTACTTACACACACATCCTTTGTGGCTGAATGAATTCCCGCAAATGTCTACAAATAAACTCCAAAATCTAGTGGACCCTCTTCCCAGAAGAATGGAGGTTATTATAACAGTAAATGGTTATTATAGTTTGGTATCAGATGTTCAAAAAGGAGGACATATCAATGGTCAGGTTTCCACACACTTCTGTCCATACAGTGTATTTAAAGAGCAAAAGGAAAACAGGACGTTTTAACGTTAGTGACGTTTTTGTTTACAGACGGTGTAGAAGGAACAAAGTGTTCAGTTATGTTTTATGCAAAAAAGCAAGCAAATGAGTTCAGGCTGCCAGACGGTGACCGATGTCATACAAAATGTGTAAAGTCAATTATGTGTGTGTGTGTGTGTTTTGACTAACACACACACATAAACAGACACACACACACACACACACACACACACACACACACACACACTCAGACGTTCCAACTTTATTTAAAGTTAGATAAAGAATAGACATTTTATGACACATATGAACAAATGTCACATGAGAACTACCCTTTTAAAGTTCACTCGAACTCAGGCCATGACTGATATATTTTTTATATTATTAAAAATTGTATGAAACAATAGACAGTGTCAAAAAGGTCGAACAATGACAATGACACAAAACTAGAAATGAAAAAAAAATATTGTACAATTATTAAGGCAATATCTGGACAGTTTTTTAAGGTTTCCTTTGTTGGAAAATTTGTTTAGTATAGAATATTGATAATGCTAATGTCCATACTAGTGTCATTACAGTGTTGGCCACTAGAGGACGCCATTGTCTAATAAAGTGGATCTCCTCTCTGTCTGTGAATTCTGTTATTGTTGCTGTGTCTCATTCACTACGTTTATTTACATTTATTTCCATGATTTTTTTTTTTTTGGCTTGATGGTATAAAAAATACTGGTACCGGTAACGATATCGCCGATACCGGTTTTAAACGGAATTGGTATCGCACATCCCTATCCTGAAGCTTCTCTCTGTTACTCTCAACACCCCTAATACTGTCGAACTGAGTGTCCGAGTCCCAAACGGCGTTCTATGCAGCACGGAGTGCACTAGGGAACGCGTCGAAATCACCGCAGTAGTGTATCTTGATAGTGCACACGGATAGGAAGTGTGCAGTGATTTGGGATTGGGCCGGTAGAGTTTCTATTTTCCGTGCGCTTGGGCGAAGATGGCGCAGGCTCTGTCAGAAGAGGAGTTTCACCGAATGCAGGTAAGAAATGTATTTTCTAATCCAATTTAACATGTCAGAATATTGCGTTTTGGAGTTCAAGCTCATCGCAGTGTTTTAGAAAATAAAGGCCAGAAGATCATGAGCTCAATCCGGCAGCTCGGGTCCTGCTGAGCGCCTCTGTGGTGACTGAGGGAGGAGGCAGGCACCCTGCTAACAGCGGTTAGCATTTAGGCTAACGTGTTAGCCTGCTAGCTAACTGCTATCGGCTTTTTTGAGGTAACTTCTGTGAGATCCTGACGTTTGGAAACTACTGAAAGGATGTTCTCCTGGTTTTTATCCTGGTCATCGTTCTATATTCTTTATTGAGGTAGATAGTAATCAGTTAGCATACTCTCAGGCTAGTCAGGCTTCAGCCCTTTCTCAGTGCACCTAACAGCTGTTTACAGATGTTTCTACAGCAGAAGGAGGATCACATGACTCCAGGAGGACCTCAGGTGGATTTATTAGTGTTTCTGTGCGACACAGAGAAACCTGCTTTTCCTTGATTCTGTCTCCTGCAGGCATTGTTGACTCTCCAGTGTGGAACCTGAGGTGAAGTCTGATAAGGCAGTGTCTGGTTTCCATCATCTGAAGGTTTCATAACTGAGAAGGTTCCATTACGCTCATAAAAGTGACTCTGCAAACAAGCCGGATTTGTCAGAGTGAGATTCAAACACCCAGCAGAAGGTCTTGTGTTCCAAACATCTGACAGGAGGTCATGGTTTCCAAACACCCAGAAGGATGTCTTGTGTTCCAAACATCTGACAGGAGGTCATGGTTTCCAAACACCCAGCAGGATGTCTTGTGTTCCAAACATCTGACAGGAGGTCATGGTTTCCAAACATCCCACAGGATGTCTTGTGTTCCAAACATCTGACAGGAGGTCATGGTTTCCAAACATCCCACAGGATGTCTTGTGTTCCAAACATCCGACAGGAGGTCTTGGGTTTCCAAACATCCGACACGAGGTCTTGGGTTTCCAAACATCCGACACGAGGTCTTGGGTTTTCAAACATCCGACATGAGGTCATGGTTTTCAAACATCCGACATGAGGTCATGGGTTTCCAAACATCCTCTCAGGAGGTCTTGGGTTTCCAAACATCCTCCCAGGAGGTCACGGGTTTCCAAACATCCTCCCAGGAGGTCACGGGTTTCCAAACATCCTCTCAGGAGGTCACGGGTTTCCAAACATCCTCTCAGGAGGTCACGGGTTTCCAAACATCCTCTCAGGAGGTCACTGGTTCCAAGCAACAGGTCATGGTCTTCAGACACCACAGCTTCATTTACCTGTGGAACATGGAGGTGTGGTTTAAGTGTGAGTCGACTCATTAAGCCGTTTCTTCTGTGAAGCTTGCGAGACGATTTGAGTCGAGTATGCGAGTCGAGTATGCGAGTCGAGTCGAGTCGAGTATGCGAGTCGACTCTTTCAGCAGCCTCTTTTAGGCGAGTCCTATGTTGTTTGTACTGTTTTTTATTTTTGGGCAGATGTTTTCATCACTTGAGGTTGTACTTTATCCTGAGTAATTGAGATGTGTATTTGAGTCCACAGTCACGTGTAGGAGTAGACGAGATGCCTGTGAGATCAGACTCACTGAAAAGAGCAGGAACTCACATGACTTTGGAGAAGACTGTAGATCATCAGTTAATCACTGTTTCAGAAAAGGTTTATTTGCTCTTTAGGGCAGAATGTTCCTCACACGCAGGGCAGAGTCAGTGACTCGCATGACTTAATCGTGTTATACTGAAATCCATAAACATTAATATGTAAATATAACATTTATAAACGGCTTTGTTTATTTTGTATTTTCGGGTCATTTCACCACTTAATTAGGGCCGTGTTCTCAGAACTGAAGTCACTTTCAGTAGGGAGGATCACCGTATACTTTTTCTGTCCTGCTTTCAATCATAGAGTCAAAAAGAGTCATAGAGTCATGGTTCATTACTGAGCTGCTGAACTACAGACCAGGTTCTTATCTCTGTACATGTATCTTCTGTACTACAGCGTTTCTTTTTCCATATGTTCTGTTCAGTTCTAAGTGTCTAAGTGCTGATAACATATGGCTCCTCTAGTAGATGACTCCTGGACAGATCTCGACAGATTAATCGGTTTTCCTGATTTAATCGGTACCGATATTTAATTGCAGGAACTATCGACTATCTGCAAAAATCCATACCGATAGTTTTTCCGGGTTGCGAGAGCGGCTGAAAAGGTCCTCTGTCATTACGAGAGCGGCCTCTAGAGGGCGATGCACTGACAGCACGTTCTGTTTGTTTTTACACTTGGGACCGTGCGCTGCATGGAGAGCGCTATATATTTATTTATAATTTATATCTATAAATTAGTATATTTATATTTATTCAGGACTTTCACATTATTTAGTACTGTTTTTTTCATTTTATTTTAATTGTTATTTTTGTTATAACATTTTGTCCTTTTTTACATACATTTTTTATCGCGTATCCATTTTACAAACTATCGATAAATTAATCGTTTATCGTACGATCCAACATGGATATCGGCATCAGTAAAATCGGTCAACCTCTTCTTCCGCACCAGGGCACATTTTCAGGATCTAAGTCTTTGTAGTAGATTGGTGAAGTTCACGAGCGCACTGGATCTCCATAAATTTTTTATGAAATAAGAAATGCACAACACGTGGAGCACGCTCTGCCGTGGCTACATAAATAATTAATTGCATAGGTAACTAGTTTTATGTATCTCGTTCCATGTTTATTTATTGTTCAGTCCCAGGATCAAACCTTAGGAATTCCTTTGAGTTTTACACCGGAGTTACGTTAAAAACATTCCCCCAATGCGGAAACGGTGTACGTGAAATGACTTAACACATTCCCTGTAGTCGATCTGGTTCCACTTCCTTATAATACATGATGTATTTATTTACTCTCCCCTTCATTTCAGGCTCAGCTTCTGGAGCTGCGAACGCAGAACTACCAGCTCTCAGATGACCTGCGAAAGAACACTGCAGGTAAACAACACCTGTGCACATGAAACTCCTTTAGTGAGTACTGTGTGCTACCTCTCTTCGCCAAGATAACAGCTCCTGAGTGTTCTCCTCTAATGAATGACTGATGAGATTGGAGAATACATGGCATAGGGATCAGAGAACCATGAAGAATCTCTAATTCTGAGGTTCACATTGGTGGACCATTGGGCAGTCAGGTGTTTGTTTAAAATCTGAGTCCATGATGCCACAAATCCAGGTGAAGAGTTTCCAGGTTCTCTGGTAGAATAATTGCCTTAAAACAAACAAGAGCCACCACCATATTCAATCACGGGCATGATGTAGTTTTCCACATGGCTGCCTCTCTGTAAGCATCAAAACCCCTCCATGGTGTTTATTACCCAAAAGCTCTGGTTTCATTTGACTGTTAAACCCGATCCCCTTTCCGGTAGTGTTTAGCAAGATGAAGAGTAGGATTGCAATTCTGGAGAATGTCCATGGGAATGAACTGGAAATTTACGGATTAAAAAATAAATTCAAACAAGCAGTTAAAACAAAATACAATTTCAGTTGAATTTCTACCTGCAGATTCATCAATCACATGCACACAGCACACTTACTGCAGAGTTACTGAGACCACGCCCCCTACAGGCACTGTGCATTTCTCCATCACGCTTCATTTAATGCTGCAGTTATCCATTATTTTAGTGATCTAGTATTTTACTGATTATTCAATCGAGTATTTGGATAAGTACTTAAACAGCAATACTAAATATACAATTAAAATGGACAAATAATGTTCAAATAAAAAAAATACAATTATAATGAATCAATTTTAAGAGACTTTAAAACAGGTGAATGCACTGTAGGGTGTTTGTTTTAGTTTCTGCAGCATGTCTATAGCACTCCAGAGTTGATCAGATGTTGATCAGATGTTGCAGTAATAACGGTCCGTGGGGAAACACAATGCTCCGTGTGTAGTTGTATGCACTGAGACCACGCCCCCTACAGGCACTGTGCATTTCTCCATCACGCTTCATTTAATGCTGCAGTTATCCATTATTTTAGTGATCTAGTATTTTACTGATTATTCAATCGAGTATTTGGATAAGTACTTAAACAGCAATACTAAATATACAATTAAAATGGACAAATAATGTTCAAATAAAAAAAATACAATTATAATTAATCAATTTGAAGAGACTTTAAAACAGGTGAATGCACTGTAGGGTGTTTGTTTTAGTTTCTGCAGCGTGTCCATAGCACTCCAGAGTTGATCAGATGTTGATCAGATGTTGCAGTAATAACGGTAATTTACTCGAGTTCCTCGAGGAATCTTTTCAGCCCTAGATCAGTTCTTCAATCCTGCACACAAAATGTCAGAAATATGAAACCTCCTTGTGCTGTGTGTAAGATATTGTGCTACAAAATTATACTAACAGTTAAATCAAAGTTAAACGTCTTTTTTTTTTTTTCTTTCTTAAATCTGTATTAGTTTGCATGCCTGTAATATGTACTCATATAAATGTATAGGGGTGCCAAAACATTTGTAGCACATACTTTTATAAATGTAATAAAAAAACATAAACAGAAGGTCAAACAATTAAAGAGGTTGCACCCTTTTTTGCTCATGTTTTCATGTTTCTTTGCCCGAGTCTCCAAACTTATAGAGGACACTATAGATCTCATAATGAGAAAAGTCATGTTTGATCTCATACTCAGGCTGATACTTACACCTACAGGCACATGGCTCTCCTCATGTTCACTCCACCGTGAGAAAGCACTCCACATTCCTGTGTTTATCCTTATAAAACATGAGCGTATTTACCTTCCGAAATAACCTTCGATTCCCTCTCGTTCTCCTCTGTAGAGCTCACCAACGTCCGCCAGAAGACCTTGACCTTGGAGAAAGATTACCTCAAAGCACAAAAGGTACATGTTTTAAATCACGTTTCTAGTTCCTGATTATTTCCTCCATATTCACCTCGAGATCTTTAATCCTTAACTTGTATACACTATGTGGACAAAAGTATTAGGACACCTGACCTTTGACCCTCCCATGGTTTTTCTCCAAACTGTTCTCACCAATAATCTTTGGATGTGCTACCATAACATTTTCCCTTTACTTAAACAAGGAGACCCAAACCTGTTGTCACAAAACCAGCATGACCGTGCCCCCTGCTCCTTTCAGATTACATCATGTAGGGTTTGGAGTGGAAGATCTCCAGCTTAAGAGCTCATAATAAACATGAATAAATTGTGAATGTAAAATGCTGATTGCACCAAAGTTCTCCTCACCTCACCTACATCAGTACCTGACTTTACTAACACACATCCTCGTGGCTGAACGAGCACAAATCTCCACAAGCACACGCCCAAATCTGGTGAAACATCTTCCCAGAGGAGGAGAGCTTTTTTATATAAGAGCAAATGGAGACTGATTGTGGAATGGGGTGTTCAAAATGTCTTATGGTCAGGTGTCTGCAAACTTTTATCCATTATAGTGATGATTATGTTAAATAGCGGAGTCAGCGCTTTTCACAACAGACACTGTCTCAAAGCAGCTTTACAGAATTTTAAGAATGAAGGTGAACGAGCAGCCATGGAGAGTGTGGCAGGGAAAATCTCCTTTAGATGTTTTAAGGAAGAAACCTTGAGATGAACCAGACTCAAAAGGGGAACATCATCCTCATTTATATCAAGAGTGTGATTATAGTGTTTAAAACACAAAGAGTGAGAACTAACATGAGCACCGAAATATTGTATTTTTTTCATTAATATTAATATTAAAATGTAAAATCGAGACAGAAATGTGTTTTATCTCAACAGACTGGTACGATTTATTATTATTTTTAAATATATGAACTGATTTTTGATTTTTCTAACAAATAATCTAATCATTAGCAGTAAAACATTAATATTATTCCAGCTGCCTGATTACTAGAAATTAGGTTTAGGATCATGTTTATTATCTGATGGTGCTGTTGTATGCCTGCATGAATGTCAGTTTGTTCCAGGGGTCTGGATATTGCTGGAAGAAGGAAAGCAAATCTTTTAAAATTCTGTTAAAATCGTGTTTTTTCTCGGGGCTTAGCAGCTGCTGCAAACGGGTGGAAGGAAGTCATTTACTGCTGCGATTAGCAATAACACAATCTCCCTCTGGACATTTCCAGAACTGTTTTTTTTTCTTTCTAGATCTGATTCTGTTTTTTTCCCCCCCCTTTCCCCAGGCACTGAATAAGAGCAAGAAAGCGCAGGTAAGTTTGCTTCAATCAGATAAATCTTGGTGTATGTATGATGTAAATACTAAGTAACTTACTGCATGTCTTTTATAATGATGAATGGAAATTGTTGCATTAATATTATTTTAATAGAGCCTTTAATATTGTTTTACTTTATTTGGACTAAAGTTTGTGGACACCTGAGCATACAATTTGCTTTGTGCTTCTTTTTAAACATCCCGTACCCCACCCCCAATTAGTGTTTATAATAACCTCCACTCTTCTGGGAAGATGTGAAGACGGCACTAGATTTTTGGAGTGTGCTTGTGGAGATTCATTCAGCCACAAGGATGGGGTGTTGGTAAAGTCAGGTAGTGATGTAGGTGAGGTGAGAAAGCCTGGGGTGCAGTCATTGTTCACATTCATGTCCGATTGGGTTGAGGGTCAGAGCTCTGTAGCAGGTGATCTTCCACTTCACCTCATGTAAAGCATATCTTTGTGCAGCTGGAACATGTTTGGGTCTTCTAGTTCAAGTGAAGTTTGGAGAAGAACCACATATTGGTGGAAAAAGTCAGGTGTCCATATAGTGTCGAGTATGAAAGTGCGAAATCGCTTTCTTTGTTTAAAAACACTTTTCTGTAGTTTCCCATTCAAAATCGAAAAGTCTTGACAGGATTGTTGTGTCTCAGATCCGTCCCTTTGCGTCGTCGCGTGCTGTTTTGTTTGCGGATCGTTCCAACGCTTATTGTTTGTGTCTGCAGGAAGTCGATGCGTTACTGAGTGAAAATGAGATGCTTCAGGGAAAACTGCACAGCCAGGAGGATGATTTCAGACTGCAGAACAGCACTCTCATGCAAGAGCTGTCCAAGGTACTGAGCCAAACACATAAACACTCTCTGTCTCACTCACACACTCACACACACACACACACACACACTCACACACACACACACACACACACACACTCTCACTCACTCACTCACTCACTCACTTACTCACTCACTCACTCACACACACACACACACACTTCCTCTCACTATAATGCTAATATGATGTATTCTAATACACATTATATGCACAAAAGTATTCAGACTTTTCCAGCCATTATATTTGATTAAATATAATCTGTACTCTGATTGGTTATCTGTGTCTGAATGTTCAGTTTGGTGTGTGTAGTTATGTTCCCAGATTGAGCAGTTGGAAAATGAGAATCAGGCCTTGAGAGAGGGGCGGGGCCTCCAAGTTCATGCTCCGAGCCCCGTATCCGGCCCAACGGATGGAGAGCTTCTGCGCCTACAAGCTGAAAACTCCGCCCTGCAGAAAAAACTGGCAGGTCAGATGACCAATAAATGCAGTCTGTAGAAATGCGTTTGTCCTGATGCTAATAGTCGTGTTTTATATTCACTTTATATTGACTTCAAATTAATTTTTGCTAACTAAGATGAAGACTTCACACAGATTATGACCTGTAATATACAGTATCCCACAAAATCGAGTACACCTCTCACATTTCAGCAACCGTTCATCATCTTCATGTTCTTGTCTGCTTGTCAGAACCATACAAATGTGTGTAACTTGTATTAGAGCAGTTTAAATGGGGTGCTTTAAGTCCAATTCTCTCATACTGAACACTGGATGTTCTACATGGACCTCATGGTAAAGAGTCTCTGAGGATTTGAGAATTAGGATTGTTGCTCTCCACAAAGATGCCGAGGCTGTAAGAAGATCAGTATCACCCTGAAACTGAGTTACAGTACAGTGGTCAGGGTCATACAGAGGTTTTCTGAGACGGATTCCATTCAGAACAGATCTCACAAGGGTCCATCAGAGAAGTCGAGTCCTGGTGCAGAAGCTGCTTTAAAAAACAGACCCATGACGGCTGCGGTGTTGCTTAAGAAGCTGCAGAAGCAGAAGGTCAGTGCTCCATACGCCACAAACTGGAAAGGTTTGCTGAAGAAAACCTGTCCAAGAGCATGAATTACTGGAACCATGTCCTGTGGTCTGATTAGGTTAAGATAAACATGTTTGGCTCAGATGATGTCCAGCATGTGTGGTGACACCCTGGTGAGGAGCACCAAGAAAATTGTGTGTTGCCTACAGTCAAGCATGGTGGTGGCAGCATCATGGTCTGGGGCTGCTTGAGAGCTGCTGGTACTGAAGAGCTGCGGTTCATTGAGGAACATTTACTGTGACATTTTGAAGCAGAACATGATGAAGTCTCTTTAGAAACTGGGCCGAACGGCAGTTTTTCGATAAAATAGCGACCCCAAACACACAAGATGAAAACTGCCTGTCTTATGAAGCTGAAGCTGAAGCTGAAGGTGATGGAGTGGCCAAGTGGTGAGATACTGTAATCTAGCGATGGTTTAGACCCGTCTGAAACACTCGGTGGATGTGAGCAGTGATTCCAGAGATGCTATACCACTGTTGTGTCTGTGTTTGTCCAGCTCTTCAGGACAGCGAGCAAATCCGCCTGCGTGGACTGGACGCGAGTGACGGGAAAGATGTAGCTATCGAGGGACAGGCTGATGCTAATGGTCTCGACCAGCTGCACGCAGATGCTGCTCGCTCTGGCGATGACGCAACAGCAGCTTCAGCCAGTGACCGATCGGAGCAGGTAAGAAGTTTAGATAATAAACACTTTTTGGTGTTAAAGTTTTGGAAGAGATTTTGACTCTTCACTAACCCCCCCCGGACTCTAAAACGGGCTTAACATTGGTTGTTTAGCAGTAACACCAACTATCTTTATATCCAAATCCCTGATTCACATTGTGTTGATAATCATGAACACATTGCAGTTGCACAGTATGAACAGTAGAGGCGCTATAAATACAGCACACTGGTCACATGTTCACATTTTTACATGTAAAACCTGTAGCATTTCTGGGACTTGGGATATTTTTGGATAATTTATAAATGTATTTATTTTTTTTTACAACATTTTTTGTAATTTTTTTACTTTTAGTTAGAAAAAGCTTACTTTAATAGTGCAGATGATTTTATCCATGTTGACTTGTTGACCCATATCTACATTTAAGCATTTGAGGGTTAAGTGGCACTTTGGTGGTGATGGTGACCTTTTTTATTTTTCTGACACACGTAAAACCCGGATTAAACTTTTGTATTGGTTGTTTTCAGAACTACAATTCAAACATAAATGATTGTGAGTTTTAAAGACGTTTGTGTTCGTGCGCTTGACAAAACCTAATAACTTTTAAATCACAGTCTGGTTTTTTTCTTGTAAATGTTTAAATACGAGGCAATAAAACACTAAGTTAAAAGTTCACTGAAGCTGCACCACTTTAACACATTTTCAATTTAAAGCCTCTTTAAGGAAAAGCTTCTAAACTTCATCACATCCTCTATATTAATAATACCAGCAGGTTTATATTGATGCACAATCAGAGAAATTATGTTTACATAAGAACACTTTTTTTTTGTGAAGCTACCTGTACTTAAATATACTCTGTAGACAAAAGTATTGGGACACCTGACTTCTCCAGGCATATGTGGAGAACTACCAGAAGGTAGTATGACCTTTTTTTTTTATGTCAACAAGGAGACCCAAACCTGTTCTAGCACGACCTGTGCATGAACATATGCTTTACATGGTTTGGAATGGAACCGAGCTCTGAACTCATCTCTATACAACATATCTATTAGAACACTGACTTCACCAAAGACCTTCTCATATACATTAGTAACCACGACTCTCTCAACAAAATCTAGAGTAAATGGAGACTAAGCTTATGGTCAGGAGTCGAGAGTTTTGTCTAACGTGGTATATATATTTAAGGGTTTAATGAAATGAAACAGATGATTATGTTTAAAAATTAAAAAAAAACAAACAAAAAAACAACTCCTTTTTGATAATAGATAATAATTAAAAAACAAAAAGGCCGTCAGCGTGATGCTGCTGTGATGCTGTGGTAGATGATGTGCTGGACTCGGGTCCTCTGACAATTCAACACTGCTGGGTTTTTTTCTCGATTAGAAATAAGGCAAATCAGATGTTCGTAAATGATCTTGGTTTGAGTATGAATCATGTTCTCTGTCTTTGCTTTTGATCTTTAGGTAAAAATTGTCAGTCTGGAGCAAAAAGTAAACGAGCTGAGCGGTAAGCCGAGACTTTCTCACTGCTAGACTCGTTATTTGTGACGGATTTCTTTTTTTTATATGAATGAAGGTCTTTATTTGTGACTTCCAGAGGTGGAGCTGAAGCTTCAGACAGAGCTGGAGGAGAAGAGATTGCTGAAAGTGCAGCTACAGGCACTGGAGGTAAAAAACACACACACACACACACACACCGATACAGTAAATACCAGTGTTTACATCTAGTGTGTGCAATTTCTATCTGGTGTGCTTTTAACGTAGATTAGTGCTCATTCATACACAAGGGTGTTGATAAAGTCAGGAACTGATGTAGGTGAGGTGAGGAGGCCTGGGGTGCACTTAGACTTCCAATTCATTCATGTTCGAAAGGGTTGGAGCTCCAGAGCAGGAGATCTTCCACTCTAACCCATGAATAGCTTATCTTCATGAAGCAGACTTTCTACACAGGGGCACTGGGAGAATATGGGGAAAGTTTCATGCTTCCACGTCAAAAGACATTCCATAAAATTGTGTGTGAACACTTTGTGATGGAACCACATGTGGCATATGGAAAAGTGTCCCTATACTTGTGGTTATAGATTGTATTTAATTTGCATATTCGTTTCTACAATGTTTAAACACTGATCATGTGACTTGCTTGTTGTTGTTTTTGTTTTTGTTTTGTTTAGACATCCAAACAAGCTGAACTGGTGAAACTTCTGGAGGAGAATGCGAAGGTAGGTGTGAGAGGAAAACGCGAGCAAGATCAATAATAATCATACTCGCGCTCATAATAAACGTGTGTTTTTTATCTTTCTAGCTCATGGATAAGTTGAAGAAGAAACAGGAGAGGTAAGAGCCATACACTGCTTCAATCCACAAGAGTGTTGCTGGTTTTTTTCTGTTTGTTTTTTGTTTTTTTTTACATAATTAGTTCAGATATTTCACATCCTGTTTGGGAATCCTTTTATTAAAATAGAGCATGTGTGAGCGGAAAAAGATTAGAGTTTGCCAATAAACAATTTAAAACAAAACCATATTCGACCCTGAATCGATCTGACGAGTGAAGCTGCATGAAGTGTCCTGATTTCATGTTCTTCATGTGATATATGGGGGAAAGACCCCAGTCCTGTGTACATTTGGCAACCCTTTGTGTCAAATTTCCGAACAGTGAGTCTGGATTAACATCAGCCTCCAACTGCAAACGTATTTATTTTGGGAAAACTGATTTATTTACACTATATGGAAAAAAGTGTTGGACTCCTGATTATAAGATTGGTAGTGTCTGGTAGTGTCTGTCTGTCTGTCTGTCTGTCTGTATCTGTCTGTCTGTCTGTCTGTCTGTCTGTATCTGCCTGCCTGTCTGTATCTGTCTGTCTGTATCTGTCTGTCTGTATCTGTCTGTCTGTCTGCCTGTCTGTATCTGTCTGTCTGTATCTGTCTGTCTGTATCTGTCTGTCTGTCTGTCTGTCTGTCTGTCTGCCTGCCTGCCTGCCTGCCTGTCCGCCTGTCTGTATCTGTCTGTCTGTCTGTCTGTCTGTCTGTATCTGTCTGCCTGTCTGTCTGTCTGTCTGCCTGCCTGCCTGTCTGTATCTGTCTGTCTGTATCTGTCTGTCTGTATCTGTCTGTCTGTCTGTCTGTCTGTCTGTCTGTCTGCCTGCCTGCCTGTCCGCCTGTCTGTATCTGTCTGTCTGTCTGTCTGTCTGTCTGTATCTGTCTGTCTGTCTGTCTGTCTGTCTGTATCTGTCTGTCTGTCTGTCTGTCTGTCTGTCTGCCTGCCTGCCTGTCCGCCTGTCTGTGTCTGTCTGTCTGTCTGTCTGTCTGTCTGTCTGTCTGTCTGTCTGTCTGTCTGTCTGTCTGTCTGTCTCTATCTATCTATCTATCTATCTATCTATCTATCTATCTATCTATCTATCTATCTATCTATCTATCTATCTATCTATCTAACCTATTTCACATTTAGTTCCCCATTAAATCCCCATTTGCTGTTTAAATATCCTTCACTCTTCTGGGAAGATGTTCCACTAGAATTGATTTGTAGATTTGTGTTCATTTAGCTACAAGGATGAGTGTTAGAAAAGTCAGGTACTGATGTAGGTGAGGTGAGGAGACCTGGGGTGCATTCAAATTCTTCTCAAAGATGTTCAGTAGGGTTCTAGACCTGCTAGGTCTTCATAGAGCTAGCTTTGCGCACAGGAGCATCGTCATGCCGGGACAGGTTTGGGTCTCCGAGTTCGAATGAAGGGAAATGTTTTATTTCATCAGCATTTAAAGACGTCTTAATTGTGTGCCTCCACGAGAACCACACAAGAACCACACATGGCTGAAATGTCAGGTGTCCTTATACTTTTGAAAATAGTGTCTGACTGTCTTTAATGTCTTGATTTAAGACTTTCTCTCGGTGCACAGTTAGAGACCAGGTCTAACGGCTCTGAACGAATTCTGGTCTCAGATAGTGGAGGTTGTGAACAGAGCTTCTAACTCTCCTGTTCCTCTCTGTTTGTTGGCCTTTTTTATGCTTATTGTTTCCAGCTTCCTGCAGCTCCAGGGGGAAAAAGAGGCTCTCTACCATGACAGCAGGTAGGTGTCGGGGAGAATAATCAAACACACACACGTTCATGTTTTATTTAATAAATGAACCGTTTAAACGTGGATGCAGTTATTTTAACCTGATGCTTGTGTTCTATTTTATCTATAAATTAAATCACTTTATTTTTAAACTCAGGCTGAGAATGATCGATATTATCCGCGTACCTGATAACGCATTTTTTTTTTACATTTTTCTACAATTTTTTTTTCTATCCAGGACGAAAATAGACGAGATTCAGCAGCGCAAAGAGGAGGAGCTCAAATCCATAAACCTGCGTGTGCAGAAACTACAGTCGGATTTAATTAACGCTAACCAGGTCAGAGCTGAATAATATTTTATTTATTACTATTGTTCTTCATTCGCCCTCAAAGGGGTGGGACGATATGCCGAATGATTTCATATCGCGATACTCAAAAAAGCATTCTTCGAAACGCATTCATCAAGGGCTGCAACATCTAATCGCTAAAATCGGTAGTAATAATTTAATAATCCACGATATCTATAATATCAGAAAAATATATATTGTGCCATAATTTATCACAATATAAATATCATATCATCCAACCTTGTGGCAATAATATAAACAAATTCAGTTTGTCTTATCACCAGGTACAGTATGAAATCATTAGTGTTTCTCAACCATGAGATCTTGTGTGTGTGTGTGTGTGTGTGTGTGTGTGTGTGTGTGTGTGATAGAATGTTGCTGAACTAAAGGAGCAGTTGCAGAGCAAGCAGAAAGAGCATGAGGTTGCCCTTCTAGCACTAAAAGATCAGGTAAACATGACCTATATTTTATTTTCCCCTCGCTGTACCGTAGGCCTCCACTAGGAGGTTCCCCTGCACCGCACTTTGCAGCAGAGCTTCACGCTGATTTCGCTCTCGTCTCCCGGTTTATCAGTAGGTGAAGTTTTGCGCGAGCTCAGTTCATTATTCCCAATGAGTTTATTCCTAACGAGCCAGAGGTGTTGAGGAAAAAGTGCCTGAGATGATAGAAGAAAACTTAAGAAGATCCATATTTCCATCTCGAGTGCAAAACTTTTCATAACAGCTGAAGCCACAATCCATTGTAGAAACTGTTTATCTCAATTACAATCCACATTTATCTTCATGGTTCTTAAGTCTGACCCTTCAACAGTAACCTCATGGATCTTCAAGCTGTCCATCCTCATTAGAAGATGAACAGAATGCCCACAGAGGTGCAGTCAGATCTGAGTGTGCCAGGACAAGAGCGATGTGTTTGTGTCCAACATGATTCCTGTATTTCAGAATCAGAAAGTGCCTCTTTTTTTTTTTTTGGAAGATGTTCCACTACTGATGTAGGTGAAGTGAGGAGGCCACGGGTGCGGTCAGTGTTCACATTCAATGGCAGTAGGGTTCTATAGTTCTGTAGTATAGCAGAAGATCTTCCAACCCATGAAAAGCAGATCTTCATGGAGATGTTTTTGTTCATGGGGGTATTGTCATGCTGGAACAGGTTTGGATCTCCTAGTTTGGTAGAAGGGAGAATTTTCCAAGGCGTTGCATACAACTGCCAACTCATACAAGTGTTGTTACAGTGTATCGTGCTGAGTTTTGAAAGGGAAACTTTTAAATATTATCTGGAGTGTTTGAATAAATGAGTGTACTGAAGATTACTTGAATAAATTCAGATTAGTACGGCTGTGAGGGTTTTATCAGACTGCGTACTCAGGCTGCAGGTTCCTCTGGCATGCCGTTCGGCGTCTGTCTATCTGCCTCAGCCGACTTGGCATCATCACTGTCGCTCTTGTCCTCGGCGAGGGCGCGGATCTTAATTAAGCCCCAAACTGTGATGGGCAGCTTGAAGAGATTAGCAAGAAGAGCTAGCCTTCTTGCTTTATCTCAGCTTTTCTTTTGAAATGTGGACATGTTTCCCAGAAGCTTTGTTTTACTTCTTGTTTCCTTTTTCAGCTTTGCCCTTTTTTGGTTGCTTTTCTTTGTGCTGTGGGCTTGCATCTTCCCTCGATCCGCTATTCTCTCTCATCCTGGGTCACTTAAATTTTATCTTTCTCTTTCTGTTCTCTCTCTTTCTCTCGACCCCCTCTTTCTGTGGCTGTGTGTGGTGTTGGGTGGAGCTACAGGTAGCGTGTCAGAGTGCGGTCAGTCAGGAGCAGGTGGAGGGCATGCTGACTGAGAACGATGCTCTCAGGACTAACCTAGCCGCCCTAGAACAGGTACAACTCGACCAGAGCCGTCCCTATTCCAGTGTTCATAGCCGTCCCCATTCCAGTGTTCATAGCCGTCCCCATTCCAGTGTTCATAGCCGTCCCCGTTCCTAGCCGTCCCCATTCCAGTGTTCATAGCCGTCCCCATTCCAGTGTTCAGAGCCGTCCCCATTCCAGTGTTCAGAGCCGTCCCTATTCCAGTGTTCATAGCCGTCCCTATTCCAGTGTTCATAGCGTTCATAGCCGTCCCCATTCCAGTGTTCAGAGCCATCCCCATTCCAGTGTTCAGAGCCATCCCTATTCCAGTGTTCATAGCGTTCATAGCCGTCCCCATGCCAGTGTTCATAGCCGTCCCCATGCCAGTGTTCATAGCCGTCCCCATGCCAGTGTTCATAGCCGTCCCATGCCAGTGTTCATAGCCGTCCCCATGCCAGTGTTCATAGCCGTCCCCATGCCAGTGTTCATAGCCGTCCCCATTCCAGTGTTCATAGCCATTTCTATTCCAGTGTTCATAGCTGTACCTATTCCAGTGTTCATAGCCATTTCTATTCCAGTGTTCATAGCCGTCTCTATTCCAGTGTTCATAGCCATTTCTATTCCAGTGTTCATAGCTGTACCTATGCCAGTGTTCATAGCCGTCCCTATTCCAGTGTTCATAGCCATTTCTATTCCAGTGTTCATAGCCGTCTCTATTCCAGTGTTCATAGCCATTTCTATACCAGTGTTCATAGCCGTCCCTATGCCAGTGTTCATAGCCGTCCCTATTCCAGTGTTCATAGCCGTCCCTATTCCAGTGTTCATAGCCATTTCTATTCCAGTGTTCATAGCGGTACCTATTCCAGTGTTCATAGCCGTCCCTATTCCAGTGTTCATAGCCGTCTCTATTCCAGTGTTCATAGCCGACCCTATTCCAGTGTTCATAGCCGACCCTATTCCAGTGTTCATAGCCATTTCTATTCCAGTGTTCATAGCTTTCCTAAATAAAGTCATCATCATCATGATCATCACATTCATGGTCCTCATTTATCTCCTTCTCATCTGAATCCTCTCCATCACTGCCATCATCATCTTTACCATCATCAAGTTCACTGCCATTATCATCATCATGATTACCATCTTCGGCCTTATCGTCTTTATCCTTTGTCTCCTTCTCCTCATCACCGTCATCTTCACATTCACCATCATCATCATCATCTCCCTAATCATATTTGAAGACATCAACATTATTATCCTTCTCCTCCTCTTCATCATTACCCTATAATTGAATGTAATCATCACATTCACCATCACATTTACCGTTATCACATTAACCACCATCATCATCATCATCATCATCATCATCATCATCATCATTCTTATCACCATTTCCATCACATTCAGTCATCATCCACAGCAGCATCACCACCATCACATTTACCATCATAATAACATTCACCATCATCCTCCTCCTTTTCCTCATTGCTTTTACTACTTATCATCATCATTACCATCTCTTTCACCATCATCACATTTCCCGTCATTGTTAAATAACAGTGACATCATAAAAGTACAAATATAATAAAAAACAAAAAAGCAACCTATTAGCAGTATACAGTAATCCTCCGTTTATCGCCGTGGTAACGTTCCAAAAACCGCCAGCGTTAAAGGAAAAACTGTGATAAACAGACGTCGCCCTGAAAATGCTATTTTATGTATACAGTACTGTACTGTATTAATATTTTACTTTGTTTTATCATTATTATATTTTTATTAATATATATATAATTATTACACATAAGTGTTTTGGTTTATCGCGCTCTCCACGAGACCCTGGGAAAATCAGACTAACATTAGTTATGTGACAAGTGCAGTTCTGTGATAAACAAAGGGGGCGCCAGATTGCAACGTGCTAAAGCGGGGGATTACTGTAGTCTAATAATTGTAAACAGATACATGGGACAATTTATTCATAAATTGACTCCAAATGTTTTATTATATATGGTTAAGGTGTGTGTATATATATATATATATATAATGCAACCACATAGTAAAACTAATCATTTCCATTTTATCTGCTGCTCTGATTAAACATACTCTTGCTCTGGTTAATGTTCTCCCTACTCCCACCTTCACCCCCCATACGGTCCATTTCCCATTTTTTGCATTTATATGAATGAATCGTCAATCAGTGAAAAACTGCTCGCTATTGGCGTGGTGTTGATTCACTCACCTTGTGTGTGTGTGTGTGTGTGTGTGTGTGTGTGTGTTACAGATCCAGACGGTGAAGACTCAGGAGATGAACCTCCTCAGGGAGCAGAACATGGCGTTAAATGTGGAACTGCAGCAGAGACGCAGCGAGCAGGAGAGCTTTCTGGCACAGAAAGATGACCTCAGCTCTCAGCTACAGGTCTTCATAAACCCACTACATGACCGACCACTACACACACACACACACACACACACACACACACACAGGTAGTTCTCTGGAACAAATCTTTTTTTCTTTATCCTGTACACCGGAAGTCATGGTTTGGGTATTCTCTCTACTCAACTGCGTAGTGTGTAAAAGTCTGTCTGTCTGTCTGTCTGTCTGTCTGTGTGTCTGTCTGTCTGTCTGTGTGTCTGTCTGTCTGTCTGTCTGTCTGCGTGTGTGTCTGTCTGTGTGTGTCTGTCTGTGTGTGTCTGTCTGTGTGTCTGTCTGTGTGTGTCTGTCTGTGTGTGTCTGTCTGTGTCTGTCTGTCTCTGTGTCTGTCTGTCTCTGTGTCTGTCTGTCTCTGTGTCTGTCTGTGTGTGTTTGTGTGTCTGTCTGTCTGTCTCTCTAGAAGCAAGGTTATTACCGTTAATGAAATGTATTTTATGAAGTAATACTCAGTAAAAAAAAAAAAACACACACTATTTCACCAAGATAAAATAAGTTGCTCAAATATTTTTTTATGATAATGTCCACATGTAATACAAATAAAAACTAAATGGAATTTCTGATAATAACCTCTTTTGTTTTTAGTAAACAAAAATAAATAAATAAAAAAGTATATGTGTTGAATGGGGCAGATTTATTAATGTTGCAGATTCCTAAATGACCAGTAGGGGCAGCGCAAAGCATATTGCCATCAGTGCATTTGAAGTAGTGAAGAACTCATTACAACTACAAGAAAAGAGTCCAGTTTGTGATTGATTGAGAGAGTTTTTTTTGTGTGAAGTACAATTATTTTTTTCTAGAATTCAGTTGATGGTAATCAGCAGTAATGGAAACATTTGTGGAACTATAACAAAGAGGAAGAAAACAGTGCAGTTAAAAATGCATTTAAGAAGCTCACAGTGAAGTAAATGTCTTTCTGTGAGAAAGCTATTGTTAGAGAACTGTGAGATTTAAGGTGTGTGTACATACAAACACACACACACACACACACACACACACACACACACACACACACACATACTGTAATGTTCCCAGTATTAGACAGTATTATGGTGTTTTGTTATATGTGTTTAATAAAAGCATTGATTTTTTTCAGCATGTAAGATATTTGATAATTTTCTCTTTTGATCATTTATTCAAACTTATCAAAGCTACAATTACAAACATCCAGACTTTCAGCATATTATTCCGTATTAGAAGCTGATACAATAAAAAAAATCACGATTAATATAGATTATAATGTCTTTCTTTAAAAAGTATAATAAAACCGTTATATTGATTAATAAAATATACAATTAACATTTTTTTTAATGGCTGGAATGAAACTGAAATTAAACATCAAAATGCTAAATTAAATAAACCTTAAATTGCTCAATGTATAGCATTTATTACTTAAAAGTAAGAAATCTCAGTTTTTACGATTTGAACAAAAAGAGGATGAAACGTTTCAGGTGCGTTTCACAGGAACAGGATGCTTTTCTGTGGGTTGTAAATGTGATTAAAGTGTCTATATTAGAATATAGAACTAATGTAGGAATTTTATCTCACTGTGTGTGTTTTTTGATTTTCTGCAGGAGTCAAATCGAGCCAGTAGTAGACTATTGGAGCAGATCTCTGAGCTGGGTTTGGAGAAGGATAAACTACAGCAAGATTTAGAAGAAGCCAAAAAGGTGTGTGTGTGTATGTTTATTAATGATGTACATTTGGATAAATCTAGAGAACCTCCATATAAACATTGTATGTTTGTTTCTTGTCCACATTTCTCCATTACACTCCATTTTCTCCAAGCAGAGTTGAGGTTAGAGCTCCACAGCAGGAGATCTTCCACCCCAAACCCATATACAGTATATCTTCATGGAGCTTTGTGCACAGGGGCAGTGTCATGTTTTTAACCTGAATATCTTTTGACATGTCATTATTTCTATTAACTCAGGAGACGCCTGAAAGTGTCTCAGCTTTGGACCATCAGTGTGAAAGATATTTTATTTAGATTAAAGCTTTGTTTCTGTGTGGGAGGATAATCTGTGGATGATAGCGTAATGATGGGTTTTCCCGGCTTTAGATACGCTAATACCCGTCTACGCTCTTCCAGACGGATCTAATAAGTGCTTTCCAAATTGAAGCCTGACCCAGAATGAAAATCTGCCTAATAAATATTTACACTAGCAGTCTGAAGTTGACCATATTTCAGACATTACGACGGTGAAGTAACTCTTTTTTGTTTTAGATGTTATGGTTTACTTTATATTACATGCACCAGTAGGTTTTTTTTTTCATCATGCCGTGATTCAAATCCCAGCACCACTAAAGATCCACTGCTGGGTCTCTGAGAAGGACCTGCACCTTCAACTGCTCAGAGGTTTAAACCAGATAATGGTACGTTGCTGGATAGAAGAGGATCTAAGAAATGGAAATGTTGATGGATAAATCTGTTTTCAACCAGATGAGATGTTTTCAGCCTTTAATGAAGTGATGCACATGTGGCAGAAGTGCAGTGCATGGGGAAGAGCTTCCTGGTCATTTAGCGTTCATTTGAATACTTGAGTAATGAGTTTTGCTCTAATGGCTTTTTCACACACACACACACACACACACACACACACACACACACACACACTAGGGTTCTAATGTGTGTAGAACAACACAGAAAAACAATAAACATCCATTTGAGATGATTGAAAATATTTTTTTTCGCTAATTTGATGTTTAATTGCAGGTGATCCTATAACCGGTGCTGCTGAGGTTGATACATGACCACCTCTCTCTTCTTCTTAACCCGTTTTCCCTGAAGCCTTTCAACATATTTAAAGCATCGAGCGAACGAGTGCAGAAAGTCTGAGCGTACATGAGCTGAGGGAGTCCTTCAGAATCCACTAATTTGACATCCTTTTCCTAATTTCTTTCCTCACAGAAGAATCAAAGCACAGAACAGGGCGAGGCGGTAGATCTTTGTCCTCGATTAATTACATGTAATTGACCGTGATATTGATAAACTTTGCCGAGCGGTTATCAGAGATATCGGCATGTCTTTGTTGTGTTTGTGCGTCTCCCTGAGCGTCCTCTTGTCCCCGCCGCAGACAGCAGACAAGCGCAAAGCCATGCTGGATGAGTTGGCCATCGAGACGGCACAGGAGAAGTCACGGCACAAGGAGGAGCTGAGCGACGTGCGACTCCAGCACGAGAAGGAGGTGCTGAGCATCCGAGCACGCTACGAGAAAGAACTCCGCGGCCTCCATGAAGAAAAGAGCCGTGCCGAGGAGGAGATCCGCGCCCAGCTACGAGACGAGAAGGTACGAGACGGACTCGATCACATCCTCTTACACTCCACCACTGATCTCTCCATCTTTACTACTCCACCACTGATCTCTCCATCCTCTTACACTCCACCACTGATCTCTCCATCCTCTTACTACTCCACCACTGATCTCTCCATCTTTACTACTCCACCACTGATCTCTCCATCTTTACTACTCCACCACTGATCTCTCCATCCTCTTACACTCCACCACTGATCTCTTCATCTTTACTACTCCACCACTGATCTCTCCATCCTCTAACACTCCACCACTGATCTCTTTATCTTTACTACTCCACCACTGATCTCTCCATCCTCTTACACTCCACCACTGATCTCTCCATCTTTACTACTCCACCAATGATCTCTCCATCCTCTAACATTCCACCACTGATCTCTCCATATTTACTACTCCACCACTGATCTCTCCATCCTCTAACATTCCACCACTGATCTCTTCATCTTTACTACTTCACCACTGATCTCTCCATCTTTACTACTCTACCACTGATCCCTCCATCTTTACTACTTCACCACTGATCTCTCCATCTTTACTACTCCACCACTGATCTCTCCATCCTCTAACATTCCACCACTGATCTCTCCATCTTTACTACTCCACCACTGATCTCTCCATCCTCTAACATTCCACCACTGATCTCTCTGTTGTTCAGCTGTCCACCACTGATCTCTCCATCCTCTAACATTCCACCACTGATCTCTCCATCCTCTAACATTCCACCACTGATCTCTCCATCCTCTAACATTCCACCACTGATCTCTCCATCCTCTAACATTCCACCACTGATCTCTCCATCCTCTTACACTCCACCACTGATCTCTCCATCTTTACTACTCCACCACTGATCTCTCCATCCTCTAACATTCCACCACTGATCTCTCCATCCTCTAACATTCCACCACTGATCTCTCCATCCTCTAACATTCCACCACTGATCTTCTCTGTGTGTGTGTGTGTGTGTGTGTGTGTGTGTGTGTGTGTGTGTGTGTGTGTGTTGTTTCTCATTCTGATTCATTCAGTGCTTCCTAAAAGTCCATCATAATCAGCCCGACCACATGGTGTCAGTATTGTTATTTTCTTTATCAGAACTTCAAAGTGAAATCGATTAAAAATTGAGTTTAGTTTTTTACCAGTGGTGGGTTTATGTGCTTGTGTGTGAACAGGAGACTTTAGAGAAGAACCGACTGGAACACACAGGGGAGATCGAGAAACTGCAGAGAGAACAAGCCCTCCAGCTTAAGGTAAAGTTTACGTGTGTGTGTGTGTGTGTGTGTGTGTGTGTGTGTGTGTCATGTTCAGTGCTCTTACACTGGATAATTGCGGGAGCTTCGACCTGTTGTATGTAACGGAGTGAATCAGGTTCTATACGAATGCTACTTTTTTATTTGTATTTTTTTAAACACTCTTTAGAGATTCTGAAGGTGTTCTTAAAACCCACAAATTCCCCAGAGTGGTGTTACACAGAGCTTATATAACCCGAGTGTTAGAACGTCTTTCCTGGAAGCACCTCGCAAAACTTTTTCACTTTGGACTATTTATGGTGAGGGTCAACTGATAACAGGAAAACTTTTACCACTTTATCACTGATTTCTCTATCCTCTACCTCTCCACTCTACCACTCCACCACTGATCCCTCCATCCTCTACCACTTCACCACTCCACTCCACCACTCCATACCACTCCACCACTGATCGCTCCACTCCACCACTCCATACCATTCCACCACTGATCCCTCCATCCTCTACCACTTCACCACTCCACTCCACCACTCCATACCACTCCACCACTGATCGCTCCACTCCACCACTCCATACCACTCCACCACTGATTCCTCCATCCTCTACCACTCCACCACTCCATACCACTCCACCACTGATCCCTCCATCCTCTACTACTCCACCACTCCATACCACTCCACCACTGATTCCTCCATCCTCTACCACTCCACCACTCCATACCACTCCACCACTGATCCCTCCATCCTCTACCACTCCACCACTCCATACCACTCCACCACTGATCCCTCCATCCTCTACCACTCCACCACTCCATACCACTCCACCACTGATCCCTCCATCCTCTACTACTCCACCACTCCATACCACTCCACCACTGATCCCTCCATCCTCTACCACTCCACCACTCCATACCACTCCACCACTGATCCCTCCATCCTCTACCGCTCCACCACTCCACCACTGATCCCTCCATCCTCTACCACTCCACCACTCCATACCAATCCACCACTAATCCCTCCATTCTCTACCACTCCATACCACTACACCACTAATCCCTCCATCCTCTACCACTGTACCACTCCATATCACTCCACCACTAATCCCTCCATCCTCTACCGCTTCACTCCACCACTCCATACCACTCCACCACTGATCCCTCCATCCTCTATCACTCCTCTCCATATTCCTCTATCCTCTACCATTCTACCACTGATCTCTTCATCCTTACTACTCCACCACTGATCCCTCTATCCTTTACCTCTGCTCCATTGATCTCTTCATCTTTTACCACTGCTTCTTTCTCTTTCACTAAAAGTAGCCCTTCAAGTGCAAAAAATAGAAAGAAGAAAAAATGTTCGGACTACTCGAAGCCTGTTCTAAACTCTTTATAAGCATCTTCTGTGTTTTAATGCAACTTTATATAACATTTATATTTATTTTATGGATGAATGTGTAAATATCTGAAAGTTTTTTCCCGTCACTCCCGGAGTTATTTATGTTCTCCTTTTGAAGCTAAATAAAATTTTTATTACCACCTTGCAGGTGGCACAGCGACGTGCGTCGTGACCGAGCACGTTCTTTGGCGTGGGTTGCATGTCAGTATTCCAACCCACTCCGCTAGATCTGAGCCCTTAGCAGGGTCCGTGCACAGAACCACATTCATACAATATCAGCTTAGAAAATCCTCCCATATGCTGCTATAGACAACGCATCCTCCCACCCATCAATTTGTAAGTGGGTCATCTTTTGACGGACATAAACGTCTAGAATCATCCAGTTTACCTCCACAATACATTTAAGCTGTCCTTAAAATAGACGGCATCAAACAGTGCTTTCCAATAATATTGGCACCCTTAGTAATCTGAGCAGGAGGGTTGTGAAAACTAGTCTTTTTTTGATAAGCCTAATGATCTTTTGGCAGGATCTTCTAGTAGGACAGTGATCACTATATGGACAAACGTATTGGGACACCAGGATGTCTTTAGATGTGTAGCATTGAATTTTCCCCTGACTTGAGTTCCAGCATGACGATCTGCCGCAGTAGAGCCCTGACCTTAAATCTACATCAGTACCTGACTTTACTAACACCATTCACCATGATATCCAGTGGAACATCTTCCCAGAAGAGTGGAGGCTATTACAACCGCATAATGAAGACTAAATGTAGAACGTAGATGTGCAGAAAGAAGGACATACCAACGTTATAATCAGGAGTCCACAAACATCTGGCAATATGACAAACAAAATCAAGGTGGGGTAAATTGATAAGGAGAGTCCATCAGTGTGGAACTGGAATATTTGAAGGATCTGGAGGCAGGAGAAGACTCTGAGCTGTTAATATCTTAAAAAAAAGGGAGGTTGCAGAATTTTCAAAAATATTTTTTGAAGTCCTATTGTATCACACATCATCATATAAGTGGCATAACCAGGGGCAGATATGAATATGTAAATGTAGAATTATAATAAATGAATAATAAATTATTTAATTACTATAAAACTACAATTAATTAATAGCAATCCAAATAATCAACAATTAATATATTATTTATTATTGAATGGCTTCATGACGTGTTCATTTCATTGGTTGCTTAATTAATTAATTGATCGATTATTTTGTTGATTAATTGATTACAGAAAACACACAATATTCACAAATCACTAGTAATTGAATGTGCCACAGTTGTTGGTTTATGATGATGTCAGCGCTGAAATTGTTGTTTTTTTTGTTCATATAATTGCTTGTAGGAAAAATCGCGAGATCTCGAGGCCTTGATGCAGCAGATCACCGCCATGGACAAGGAGAGAGAAGATTTTAATAACACCGTCACCAAACTCAAACAGGTACCGCTGAAGAAAAGGTTCAGCCATTCACGTTGTAATTGAAGCCGGATTCTGATTGGTCAGAAGGTGTTGATTAGTATTTGGACACCTGTCTTTCCAGCCATATGTGATTCTTAACCTTCACTTGTACTGAGACAAAAACCTTTTCCAGCTTATTATACCTCTGTGCACAAAGCCAGCTTCATGAAGATCTGCTTTCCATGGCTTGGAGAGGCCTAATAACCTCACCTACATCAGTACCTGACTTTACTAACACCCTAGTGGACATCTTCCTTTAAGCGTGAAGGTTATAATAACAGCGAATGTAGACTAAATGCAGAATGAGATGTTTAAATATCACATCCCAAGCTGTGGATAGAGGCTACGGCTGAAGTCCATGTTCATGTACTTGTTTTTGTACCTTATCTTGGAGCCACTCAGAGGACCCTCCATAGAAACAGGATTAGAAAATGTGCGTAATTGTTTACATGCTGAGGTTTTTCTCAGAGTAGATGTTTATTTAGCATTTTGGTAAGAGCCTGCAGTTTCAGAGCTTTTGGAACAGTGAAGCTCCAAGTTCTGACATGGGAAAGTCTTCAGGAGAACTGACTTTTCTCGGTAACGATACAAGCTGCAGGTTTTTTTTCTGTAAACTAGAGCTCTGACCTCAACTCTATTGAACATGGATGAATGTGAACACTTAACTGCAGCCTTGTGCATGAACTAATCTTCACAAACCTAGCAGAACATCTTCCCAGAAGAGTGACTCTTATTATAACAGCAAAATAGGGACTAAATGTGGAATTGGATGTTTTTAGGAAGCACATACCAATCTTATAGTCAATTGAGCCTTTGTCCACACACACACACACACACACACACACACACACACACACACACACAATTTTTAGTAGTGCCCAAACCCTTGGACTTCTATTTAGTTTATTAATTGTATGATTTAATTATTTATTTTTTAAGATTGTCATGATTATGGACGTGTGTGGTGTCACGTTACTATGGTAAACAGAGCTCAATCTACTCCACACTACTTCTGTTCCAAAGCCCATTCCACCATGCCCTTAAAGACACAGACAGACAGACAGTCAGACAGAGAGAGACAGAGACAGGTGGACGGACGGTCAGACAGAGAGAGACAGGTGGATGGACAGACAGACAGAGACAGGTGGATGGACAGATAGACATACAGATGGATGGATGGATGGATAGGCACACAGATAGATGGGTGGATGGTTGAAAGATTGGCTAGATAGATAGAGACAGGGACAGACAGACAGGAGCTGCTGTATTTCTGGACTGTGTGTGTGTGTGTGTGTGTGTGTGTGTGTGTGTGTGTGTGTGTGTGTGGGTGTGTTTACAAAGCTGAAGCCATATACAAACCAGAAGCCTAGTTCCCTAAGCCTCTCCAAAATTGTTTGTGTGTACGTACGTCAGCGACTTACGTCTGTTGCCAATCTGTTGGTGTAGTTTAACATTTTCAGAGCAAAAAAAAAACAAAACATCAGTTTAGCCATTACACGGTCAATTAACACAATTGTTTGTATGTCTCTGTGTGTGTGTGTGTGTGTGTGTGTGTGTGTGTGTGTGTTTTATAGGAGATTAGAGACACTGTAGATGAACAGCGGATTCTGGAGAAGAAAGGCAGTTCAGCAGTAAGTGGTCTTCTCTCGATCTCTCTCTCTCTCTCTCTCTCTCTCTCTTTCTCTCTCTCACGAACATAAACACTCGCTCTCGCTCTCTGATGTCGGAGACGGGAGAATAAGCGATGACTCAGGTCTTTCCATCTCTCTGGATTCCCAGAAAGTGAATTAAAACCCAGGTGATAGCAAGTTTGCATTTCTGCTGCTCTAAACAGCAGACTGGGGGGCACTAACTAACGAGATACAGTCAGTGCTCATTAGCATTCCGTCCTGGCGTTTTTGTAGCGGTAGGTTTTACATTTCGGGGAGCAATCGAACGTCGTATTTCTTCATACCGCGCTTATTATTCGTAGTCTGCAGTTTTTGTAAACGTATGCATATATGGAGTGAGAACCTTGTTAGAGAAGCTCATTGGAGAAACAGATGTAGTGCTGCTTTACTTTTAAATAAGGTTCGAAATGTTTTCTTTTTTTTTTTTTTTGAACAGCTGAAAGACCTGAAGCGGCAGCTCCACCTGGAGCGCAAAAGAGCAGACAAGCTGCAGGAGAGGCTTCAGGAAATCCTGACCAACTCCAAGACCAGGACAGGTAAGTTGTGCTACACTGAAAAAAAAGACTCCACGCTGCACTTTAAGCATAATGTAACACTTAACCTGGGGTTCAAACCAGGATCAATTCACATGCAGGTTTTTTCACTGAACCGCAGATCGATTTTAAATGCAGACGTACGCATTATAGACCCGTCTTTATTTTACTTTTCTTTACTCAACTTTAAGTTTTCAGGTTGAGCTTTCACTTAAGGATGCTTGCTTACATTAAAGGCATCATGATGCTTTAAAACAGGAAGTAACCTGAGCGGTGTGTAACCAATCATCTCATCCAAAACCCCCAACTTCAGGGCAACTTTTTCACTGTTTATGGGCCACTTTCCAAACCAAGGCTTCCGTTTTTCTCCTGAATTCCCAACCATGAATGACGTGACACACTCTCCTTCCTTCTACAGTGTGTGTGTGTAATATTTATGTCATTTAGATGAAAACTTACCAAGATCGACAATTGTTTTGTTTTAAGTCTCTCCTCTAGGCTCACCTGCAATATTGTAAATTCCCAATTAATTCCTATAGAAAATTTCCCAGCCTTAAAAATTCCCAGGATTTTTGCATCCCAAAAAAAGGGAACGCGAAATGACCAAAACGTGCTTCCTTCGTTAAAAATACCGCATCACACCAAACTTAGAGTTGAGTAACCATGATTATGGACATCTAATGTGGCGTTACTATGGTGAACAGAGCTCAATCTACTCCACACTTCTTCTGTTCCATCATAATTCAGCTACTGCAAGCTTCCCACGGGTTTAAAAATGTCATGAGCTCCGTGAGATCCAACTCCTTCTCCTGCGGTTTATTTAATAAATATTACATGGAAGGTTATTTTTTGTTGCAGGAATGAAACAGTCAGGTTAGGGTGGGTGGGGTCAGATTTCGGTTGGGCGGGGCAAGGTTAGCGAAGGTCAGAGCCTGCTTTAGGAGATGTCCAGTGCATGCAGCATTAAAGATTCAGCACAGGTACGTGAAATAAATAAGACAGGGAATGATGAAAAACTGCCTCGTGACCTCTGCAGAGATATGAAACCAAGTGTGTGTTAAGGTTCCGCCTCGAGCGAATGCACGGTCCGTTTGGGTCGGGTTTAACGTTGGGTTCACCAAACACAGTCATCGTCTTAACATTTATATATCTGGCGTAATATGATTTGATTTCTATTGATATCAGTTTGACACATTTTGGATCGGGGGGGGTTTCTATAACCTATGGGGTCCATAACCTGTAAAAACGTTCCTTTAGATCAATAAACCCTCCAGAGATATTATCTTAGTGAATCTACAACTGTTCAGTTCTTTGGATTGAACAGTTTGCTGGTTAGAGAGCAAACATCTCCTTAGAGAAGTGTCGTTCATTACGTGAGGTTTAAAGGAGAAGTTCGATCAGATCCAGCTCTCATGGTTCTCCATATTCCCTCAAGATACTGCAAGAAACTCGTTGTGTTAAAACGACAAGTCCTTCAGGAGATGTTTCTCCTCCACCATGACATCTCTACAGCATCATTATCAGGGAGGGGCAGGAGGTGTAAATATTTAATGATTCCACCCCTTCCCATTAAATAATTTGCCACAGCGTAGGCAGATTTGCTCTCTGAAGGTTTTTGGTGAGGCCATGATTTTGTTCTTTTGATGCATCCATTATTTAAACGGCTGTAAATGTTTAATGGAAGCTCTACAGAAAGTTTAGATTCAGACATTTTAAAGTAGGGGGTGGAATCAAAACGGTCTGACTTTCCACACACTTACCTTTTTGTCTTACACACACACACACACACACACACACACACACACACACACACACACACAAACACACACATATCCCCTAAAACATCTTAAGTGGAGTAAGACTTGTTTTTTGCTGGAGCAGACAATAATGTGTAATATACAGGAGTTGGGGAATGAATCTGAAACACAGAAAACTTTTTTCTCTGAGGAAAAGAGCCTAAGAGCATTATTACTATCATAATACAATCTTTCATAAAAAACTGGTTATCGGTCGACTGATAAAAACAGCACATGGAATGAGAGTGGACCGGAAGTTCGGTATGGATTTTCGCCGATATTCCGGTGCCTATATTAATAACGACGGGAAAGATTTAGTTTAAACGCCAACGTCTGTCAAATACAGACACGAGAAAAACATATTCAAAACAAACATTTCTAAATACATCTCTAGCATTGTTCAGTGGGCCGTCCTAAATTCCCTGCTCGTGTTTTAGTTATTTAACAATCAACAGCAGATTAGCGTCGCTATGGCGACCAGTCCACTAATGGTGAGTCTTCATGACCTCACCCTCTCAGGAGGAAATCGGTTATCTGAACGCACCTGCACAAATCTTTATCCGATCTGTAGTAGGGCCTTCAACCTAATGGACTCGAAGTGATTCCAATTTTCACAAAGAAAATCGCAGAATCTCTGCTGTCACAAAGGCTTCAGTACAGAAACTGGTATTTTATGGATAAAGGCAGAATCAGCACCTCGAGGTAAAACTGTTCTGATTGAATTTTCCGCTGCAGGAAAAGTCTTCAGGAGCGAGAGAGCTGCAGTTCCTCAGTAACCTGAAGAGCTGCATTTTCTCGTGTTTTACCGAAACAGAAAGCTGCTGAGGCTGTTCATAATCTTAAACCTGCTTCCTGGACTTTTAAATGTCAAAATAAATAGATAAAAGTATAATGTTTGTTTAGAATAAAGAAGTTTGTGTGTGTGTTTGTGTGTGTTTGTGTGTGTTTGTGTGTGTTTGTGTGTGTTTGTGTGTGTGTGTGTGTGTGTGTGTGTGTGTGTGTGTGTGTTTGCTGACTTCATTAATGATGAAGGCCTTTTATCCAACACTTTTTGGAGCAACCTTCAGATTCATCACAAAAATGTACTGCATTTACACACACACACACACACACACACACACACACACACACACACACACAAACAGAGTTACACTTCTGTTCCGGCTTGTGACTACAGGGTGTTTTATGTGGTCGAGTGTTTGGCAGTAGTTTGGTTGACGTAGCATTTAAGTACCTTGTTCATTTGCCAGTTATTGTCTATAAAAGTGTGTCGGAGATCCTGTTTATTCTAATTCACTTATGCAGATGTTTCTTTTTACTAGCAACTGGATCGTGCACTTTGTACACCGTGTACTTTAAAAGTTTACCATTAGCATTATATAGCTTACTCTCAACTTTTTGTTAACGGGTTATTATAGTTCACGGAAACGAAAACAATGCAAAATTCGTTTTGTTGAAAAAGAAAACAATAATTAAACCTCCAATTGTGATGTTTACCTGCAGTACAACAAATAATCATAATCACAATTTCTGAGAATAAAGTTTAGTTTTGACCTTTTAATCTTTGAGTTCAGTAATGGTGCAGAATCATAATTGACCAGTGGGGGGCAGAGTGATGTATAAAAGTGCTCACTATCAAAAGTCTTAATCAATAACTTGTCAGTTTTGACCCCCAGCCCTCAGTCTATCAGACTCCAGTTCTCTCTTCTGTTCCAAATTTATTCCACACGCTTCACCAAACACTCACTTTTTATTTCATTTTTATTTCTTTAATCTTTTTCTTCATTTTTTTCCTTGTTCTCTTTCTTCTTTTATTGTCTTCTCTCTTTTTATTTCTTCTCTTTTCCTTCCTTCATCTATCTCTCTCTGTACCCCTCTCACTTTCTTTTTCTTTCTTTCTTTCTTTCTTTCTTTCTTTCTTTCTTTCTCTTTTTTCATCTCTCTCTCTCTTTCTTCCTTTCTTTATTCTCTCTTACCTTCCTGCCTGCTTTTCTATCTTTCTTTCTTTCTTTCTTTCTTTCTTTCTTTCTTTCTTTCTTTCTTTTTTTCTTTCTCTTTCTTTCTTTCTTTCTTTCTTTCTTTCTTTTTTCTCTTTTTTCATCTCTCTCTCTCTCTCTCTCTCTCTCTTTCTTCTTTTCTTTATTCTCTCTTACCTTCCTGCCTGCTTTTCATTCTTTCTTTCTTTCTCTCTTTCTTCCTTTCTTCATTCTCTATCTTCCTGCCTGCTTTCCTCCTTTATCTCTCTCCTTACTTTCTTTGTTTTTCATTGTTTCTTTCTCTTTTTTTCTCTCTCGCTCTCTCTCGCGCTCTCTCTCTCTTGCTCTCTTTCTCTCTTTCTTATCTTCCTGCCTGCTTTCCTTCCTTTATCTCTCTCCCTCCTTTCTTTCTTTTCTTTCTTTCTTTCTTTCTTTCTTTCTTTCTCTTTTTTCATAGATCTCTCTCTCTCTTTTTCTTTCTCCTTTCCTCCTTCACTTTTTTTTACCCTTCTTTTCTTTTTTAATTTGTCTGTTCCTTCTTTCCTTCAAACCTTTTTTGATCCTTGTTATGATTTAGGTGATCAGTGATCATGAGTGAGGAGGTCAGGGTGAGGAATGTCACCTGGAGATGTGGAATCCTCAGGACCATCTCATGTTTTCTCAGTACAGAGGAGAACGTTGTGTATGTTTTTGTGTGTAGGTCTGGAGGAGCTGGTGTTGTCTGAAATCAGTTCTCCGTCTCGGACGCAGCAGACGGGAGACAGCAGCAGCGTTTCCTCCTTCAGTTACAGGGAGATGATGAAGGAAGGAGCTTCAGCGCAGACCACCAATAAGGTATTTTGTTTACTGAAGGTTCTTACATTTACGTCATTTAGGTGCACTCCTGTATCCAGAGCAACATCAGCTGGAGGTTCCACAGGCTCAAGAACTGAGAATAAGAATCTTGAAGCACGTCTTTCTTAAACCTTGAGAGATGGTGGAGCAATAGTGGAGGATGGAGGGGTGGAGGATGAAGGGATGGGGATGGAGGGAGCAGTGGTGGAGGATGAAGGGATAAGGGGTGGAGGATGGAGGAATGAGGGGTAGAGGATGGAGGGATGAGGGATGAGGGGTGGAGGATGGAGGGATGAGGGGTGGAGGATGGAGGAATGAGGGGTAGAGGATGGAGGGATGAGGGATGAGGGGTGGAGGATGGAGGGATCAGTGGTGGAGGATGGAGGGATCAGTGGTGGAGGATGAAGGGATGGGGATGGGAGGGAGCAGTGGTGGAGGATGAGAGGATAAGGAGTGGAGGATGGAGGGATGAGGTGTGGAGGATAAAGGGAGCAGTGGTGGAGGATGGAGGGATGAGGGCTGGAGCATGGAGGTAGCAGTGGTGGAGGATAGAGGAATAAGGGGTGAAGGATGGAGGGAGCAACTTTCTTTCTTTTTTATCTACTTCCATCCTCAGTCTCTTCATTTCTCTTTTTCTTTCTTCCTTTCCTTCTTTTCTTTCTTCCTTCCTTCATCGTATATTTTTTCCCTTCTTTCTTTTACTCCGTTCCTTCCTTCCTTCCTTCTGTAACAGGGGTAAGGAACTATGTTTGAAAACACACACACCCACACACACACACACACACACACACACACACACACACACACACACACTCCACCTCCCTCTCTCAGCTGATTCTATTTGCAGTTCTCTGAGCTGATATGCAGCATCACTACACTGCTGTATTCTGTAGTAAGTATAAATAGAGCAGTGTTTGAAACACTGCGTATCAGCGAGGCTTTGATTAGACTGTAAATACAGGGCGAGCTGGTTGGAGTGCACGGTGTGAGACGTTCTCACAAATCATCACAGGAACTTATTAGCACTTTTTTTCCCCTTCTCCTCGCTCTTTTACAAAAAAACCAAAGTGGAAATGAAGCAGACTTTATTTAAACTGAATCGTCTCCGACTTTATAGCAGCAGCAGTTCATTTAACAAGCCGGAGGGAAGATAAAACTCTCAGGGGAGCGAAGAGAAGACTTTGGAGTCTCAGGGACGGTCTGACCTTCTGTTCACCGCATACACTACAGTTAGGAGGTACACACTGTGAGCAAGTCGGATTTATCTCCTAATACTTCGGTGTTAACGGTGAATTAGAAGCTGCTGCGTGTCATTTTCTGTCCCCGAATTATGTCATCATGTGGCGTACGTTCCGCTCGGCGTATGTGATGTTTATGTGCGGTGTGTGTTTGTGTGAAGACAATCAGTCATGGCAGCAATGATGTGAGGTTCAAAAGTGCAGGCTCACGTTACAAAACTAAACGTCCGACCACTGCTCGATTGTCCCACCGTCCTTCAGGCTACAAGGAAGACAAGCTTCAAGACACTTCTCTGTTCTGGCAAATAGGTGAAGGAACCAACTTCCAATTGACGTCCGAAGCAGTTTTTAACAGACCTCTATTGACCTTCCATTTACACACAGTCTGTGTCCTTATAAACCGAATGTCCTTATAAACCGAATGTCCTTATAAACCGAATGTCCTTATAGACCGAATGTCCTTATAGACCAAATGTCCTTATAGACCGAATGTCCTTATAAACCGAATGTCCTTATAAACCGAATGTCCTTATAGACCGAATGTCCTTATAAACCAGCTTCAGAACGTATTTATTGATTGAGACCTCAGAGAACTTTAGTGAGGGCGTCTACCAAATGGCACAAATGGTGTGGGAGAGGCCAAATTTCTCTGTCCACAAAAATATTTAATGTCTGTGAGTTCTGGGAATTTCCAAAACTGGACACTTTACATGGGACTTAATGGGAATAAACTGGGAAATTTACCAAATAGCAGGTGAACTTTTACCAGAGATCTTAAATGTAGTTGGAAAAAATCTTGCAGGATAATTTTGTTTTCCAAATTAATTTCATTTGAATTTCTACCTGCACATTCGTCAATCACATGCACACCAGGCCACTGAGGCCACGCCCCCTACAGGCACTGTGCATTTCTCAATCACATATCATTTCTTGAATCCTGCACGTCAATATAATGTCAAAAAATGTACTTGGTGATTGTTCACGTATCATAAACATAAACATTACATACATTTGTGTTTAAAACATACTTGTGTTGTGTGTAAACTGTTGCACAACAAAACTATATGAACAATTAAATAAAAAAACGAGTCGTTTTTACAAATTTCCCAGATGACGTCCCCGAAAGTCTGAACATTTCCGGGTAATTATTGTCCCCTTTGCAACAATCTGTGACTCTGTGGAAAAAATGAAGCCGAGAAAACAAACAAATCCTGCAACGTCTATATTATATGGATTTATAAGTCCAGCGGTCAAGTCTCGGGGTCGCAGACATAACCAAATAATGTCCATCTGGGATTTTTATGAGTTTTAAGTTTGGGGGGAAAAAAACAACCCTGGAATAATCAGAATTCCACTGTGCCTCTTTATTTCTGTCTGCAGTCGAACACGGGCAGTCCTCAATCCCAGAGACCAGCAGACCTTTCTGACGACGAGGTCAACGAACTCTTCCAGAGGCTGGCTGAGGTGCAGCAGGAAAAGTGGCTCCTGGAGGAGAAGGTGTGAACTTTTGACTTCTGTCCTGCATGCTGGCTGACTATTTCATCAATTAGCTTTCTCTTGAGAGCAAAAACGTCCCGTCCCACGTGTGAAGTTTACTAAGATGAAATTTGAAAACGTTCTGAATGCGAGGTGGAAATCTCACCAGATCTTCAGAATGTACCCTGGGATTATACACTGTATGGACAAAAGTTTGTCCATTAGATGGGTATGTTCTTTTTGAACGGTGTAGCATGTTTGTGTTTGTTTATACCTCAAGGTGAAACACTTGGAGGTCAGTTGCTCCTCTATGGCCGATGATATCTGCAAGAAGAGTGCCATCATAGAGACTTACGTCATGGACAGCAGGAGAGGTAAGAGGCTCAGCAGCTGGCTTTTGTTTTTTCGGGATTATTTTCTTTTGTCTTCGCGCCGTGACGCTGCCGAGTTTGCAGTTCTGGTCAGCTGTGAGTCATGCCTCAATTCCTTTTTTAATTATTACTTATCGTGGGAACAACCGGTGGCCACTGGGGCGTGAAATATAAAGCCGTCATGTTTCGCGGTCTGTTTTTTAACTTCTAGTGAATTCAATGACTAAGTGTTTCTAAAGTAATATGGATGTTCCTCAGAGTTTGAAGGCCACAATATGGCTTTAATCAGGAAACATCATCGACCACATGTAGACGTGTTTCACGATTATTAACACCAATCAAAGCAAAATATAAAAATTCTGTCTTATTTTATTTATATATATATATAAAAAATAATTTTTAGCTCTACTTTTATGGCTTTATTTATACTTTTAGTGCTTTCAATATTTATTTTTTGTTTTTATGTTGTAAAAAGTATTTCCCTACATGTAAACTCGAAGATTTGCGTAGGTGAGAAATAAAATTGGATTTGTTTTTAACGTACTTTATAAACTAAATTAGTTTAGACTCCTTTTAACTTCCCGTTTTCTCTTATAATAAGCTCCACTCTTCCGGGAAGATGTTCTACCAGATTTTGTGGAGATTCATTCATCCACAAGTGTGTTACTAAAGTCAGGTCCTGATGAAGGTGAGAAGTTGAGGAGACCTGGGAGTGCAGTCGGTTTTAGATGTTCTCTAAATCAAGTATTGGATTTTCCCTTTGGAATTTTTCTCCAAAGTTAAAAATGTCGTGCTACAGCATCCAAAGTCGTCCTACACACCGTGAACCTCTGGATTTGTGGTATTAGTTTGGGGAATACCCACATATTGGTGGAACAGTCAGGTGTCGCAATACTTCTGTCCTCAAAGTGTATATAGAGTAAAAATTAGAGGTGTGAAGGTACACAAATTTGTACAGAGCGTTTCCTGTACAGGGATTTCGGTTCGGTACACACGTGTAGGTCTTATAAAATAGATCATATCTTCAAAAAAATTATTTTTTAGATGTAAATTACACACCTATATAAAGTCTAACAAATGTGAGATCACTTCCCTTCAGCGAGCACTGAGCACTGAGACTCGCTCGTCTTCTCTCCGTGTAGACAAAAAACACAACTTGATCATATATTCCATAATTAAAAAACATGCTTGTACTCTGTCTTTTCATCACCTCCATCAGTAAAACTGGATTTTTTAAAGCAGTAAAACATCCAAGTCTTGTGTGAACAGCTGCTTTTACTAATCAGTTAAATTTCCGTCCTCTTTCAACTCGTCTCGTTCTCTTGCTCGTCTGATTTTACTGTAAATATTTTGCCGTCTTTATTTATAATGCAGTTGTTTTGCTGTTTTTTGAATCTCTTTGCCATTTTGGGAAAAGATTTAAAGTAGTAGTTTGGAAAATAAAACCAGAAACAAAGAAAAGAACTGCTCAGACTCTGATCGTCCTTTATGTTGTTATTTATCCTTCGTTTTCTGCTGTTTTTATTGACTTTGGTAGCTGCAGATGCACAAATCCTTTTGCCTGGGGATGTTTTTTTATAAGCACATGTGTGGAATTGGGAATAATTGTATATGCAGGTAATGGAATATAGAATGAATTCTTCACCTGTTTGTTTTTGTTTGTATTGTGAATTGAACTCAAATATGACCAGTGTAATAGACATTCGAAAATTATTCATCCGAACAAACATTAAGTTCCTTATGAGAAACCATAAGGTTCCTCCTCAAACCGTTACAAGTCAGAGGAACGCAGATGTCGATAAGGACGTCTTTGGGTGCAGCATGAAATAAACCCAAACCCGTTGATGATGCCCCTGAGGAAGATCTCCTGCTATAGAGCTCCAACCCTATTGAACATGAATGAATGTGAACACTGACTGCACCCAAGACCTCCTTACCTCACCTACATAATAATAATCCCTTATGTCTAAATGAGCTGAAATCTCCACAAAATCTAGTGAAACATCTTCCCAGAAAAGTGGAGGTTATTATACCAGTGAATGGGAACTAAATGTGGTAGATTTGGATGTTCAAAAAGAAGCACATACCAATCTTATGGTCAGGTGTCCCCACTTTTTTGCCCATACCTAGTATAAAATGGGATTATTTTGACTAGAGGGTAGCGGTTGAAGATCCCCATGTGGCGTCTCTGCACTTTGCTCAGATTAGCATCAGACTTTGCCCTCTGTGTTATCTGGCGCCGTCGTCGATGCTCCTTCTCTCAGGCCAAATGAACATTACTGTAATGAAAATTGAGTTCCAGGCGTCGGCTCTTCGCTGTTTCTGACAGTTTTATTTATTTATTTATTTTTTTCGGCCACTGCCACGCTGATTAAAAAAACCCAACGTACCGCGAGGGTGCAGATCCTCTGATGAAGTGTGTCCCGGTGAGTTAATGTACTAAATCAGAGCCTGATTGGAAATAATCAGCACTAACAGCTGAAGAAAACCGAAGTCGGTGTTGCTGAAGTAGTATTTGGTAGCTGGGGTGATGGATTCATAGCGAGATTGATGGCCTGTTGGTGTAGCGGCTCGCTGAGACATGACTCCTCGTTTGCATTCGGGCCTCATACACGATTACACGACAGTTTCGCAACTTAATCCTGAAACACGTTACCGTTTAATGAATGCCAGTCCCATAAGACTGGTTTATTTCTTTACAAACTCAGGATTTGTTCGCGGGTCAAAACCAGAACAAAAAACGAGGGAGTCGGTGTGGTTCTTTATATTTAGACTGCGAGTAGAACATTCTGTACTTCCTCTTCATCATACCATGACTTCTTTTTGAGTATGTGTTGCCTCATATTAATACCCCTCGGGAATTAGAAAATTATAATTGACTTTAGAAATTTCCTGTTCCCAGTCATTCAGTCACTTAAAAATTAAAAATATCAATGAGAATATTATTCAGATATATTTAACTTATACATTTTTAAGAATTCATATATTAACTATTAGAGATTTAATTGGTTGATTGCTGAAACTGGCTGCAAAAATCAATACCAGTAGTTTTTCCGGGCTTCCGGTCTGCTGTCATCACAAGAGCGGCCTCTAGAGGTGAATCACTGCTGCCGCATGCTGTTTAATTTTACACGTGAGATTGTGGGATGCACAGAGAGCGCTATATTTATTAATTATAATTTATTAATCACATTTATTGCTCAGGTTTTCATATTTATTTAATTTAGAACATTTTAATGATTTCAGTATTTAAATAAAGTTCAGTACTATTTTACACGGAATGTTGGATTGTTTTTACTTCCAGTATCCATTTGAACTCTCGGTTGATTTATTGGTCAGTACGATCTATGGGTATGCGTAAAATGGACTATTAGTTGATCTCTACTATATACAGTATGTAGATCTTCCACTCCACCCCATGTAAAGCATATCTTCATCTTCAGCTCAGCAGAAGGGAAAATTTCATGCCACTGCATCATAGAGTTTTAGAGAAGACCCATATATATGGCTGGAAAACCAGGTGTCCATTGTGTTTTTCCACAATGTAGTGTATTATCCAGCTATTGAACAAGGTTTTGGAATAGTTCATGACTTAGGTTTCTCTCACCACAAAGCTTTTTTTCATGTATGTAACCATCCTCTGTGAGCACATCTGCCTTCAGGTGATTATTTAGTAAATAATCCCAAAAAGCAAACGACAGAAATCTCCCTCTGACACGAAATGACCCAGTTTTTCTATCTGGAACCGGGCAAAGAGACTCATCATTTATCAGTGGAGTCTGTTTTCGACAGTGTGACTTGCTTGTGCGTGAGTAAGCACTCGAGCTCAATAATATCGCCTGGCCTCTTGTCACGAAGTCAGGCTGCACTGCACGCAAAGGGTAAAACGCTCTGCAGCCTCGAGTTTGCCTCGTGAACATCGAACAGGAGCTGATGCTTCACGTAAACAGTATGTTTTCAGTAAGCAGATGAAGGCTGCAGAATTGTTTAACACACACAGTTACCTAAGAGGAACATGTCTGTGGTGTTCCAGGTGCTGCAGGAGCTGTTATTTAGTGAATATCTGGTTTAATTATGGTTGTGGATAAAAGTTGTTTGGACATCTGACCATAAAATGTCCATCTCATACCACATTTGGCCCCCATTTGCTCTTATAGTAACCTCCACTCTTCTGGGAAGATGTTTCACCAGATTTGTGGTCATTCATTTAGCCATTAGTATGTTATTAAAGTCAGGTACTGATGGAGGTAAGGTGAGGAGGCCTGGGGTGCACTCAGCATTTGTTCATGTTCAATAGGGTTGGGGTCTGAGCTCTATAGCAGGAGATCTTCCACTCCAGTTCAAGTAGAAGCACATATAGCTAGGTGTCCCAGCACTTTTGGACCATGTCGTGTAGGCACACAAAGGTTTCTGGTGCTTTCGACAATTTCTCTACCGTTTCCACATCAAAGGGTCGACCGATTATATTTTAAGGATCCAGATAGCGAGGTTGGATCGTACTCGCCAATAACCGATTAATCAACTGATAAAAATTGGATTCTGGATTTAAAAAAAAAATTACTCTAGAAGAACTTTATTATAAAAATGTAAAAAAAAAAAAAAAAAAGACTGTGCCGTATCAAAATGCTCTAAATCAATAAATGAAAATAAGTTAATTTCATTATATACATTTTAAATTATGATTTTTAAACATAATATAGCGCTCTCCATGCAGCACGCAGTCTCCTGGATTCGCCTCTAGAGGCCGCTCTCGTAATAACAGCAACAGACGCAACCCGGAAAAACTTTCGCTATAGATTTTTGCAGACAGTTTCAGCAGTCAACTATCAGGTCCGATTATTAAATCAGCAAACTCGAACTGTATTACACCTGATGGTCTGCAAAACACCCATTGAGCAGCAGTTCTTCAGGAGTAAGATCTCTTGTTGATGAGTGAATTAGAAGTTTGGACTGATTATTTTTATCCAGCAACTCTTTACAGTCACGCTGAGCAGAAAAGCAGTTAAGAATGTAGCATATGTCAAAACCTTGAATGGGATGAGGCACAGCAGCTTTTCTGGGCAAATACATTTTCTGGATTTTGTGTCTTTGGGTTCACCCCCCCCCAAACTGTGATACAGGAAGTTCAGAACTACCCAAGTTTTTAATTACTCACCGAACTGTTTAACTAATAAATATGGAATGAACTAATAAATAAAGTTCAATTACCGCACACAAGGTTCCTGGGAAATATTCCAGCAAAGTCCTTCATGCGAATCGCAGCACATACCACATTTCCCTTTTTCACCACGGACCCTCCTGGACCCTTAATGTTTGTGATTGGATTTGGTTGAGTGTCTTCAATAGACGAGTCAATATTTATTTTCCTTGGAGATTGTCTCTCACACACACACATACACACACACACACACACACACACATCGCCCCTCCATGATGGGGAGTGTTCGCACCTTTTGCCCTTATACTGTAAGAACCTTTTCCAGATCATGGAGGTTCGAGTCATTGCTCCAGACGCCCCGTCTCTATTAGCCTGCGAGGAAATGTGTTCATTTTGTGTCCGCTGTAGAAAGATAGAGAGCAGAGAAAGTCGAGAAAGATGACGTGACTTCATCCTTCCCCTCCCCGACGCGCTTTCCTCCTGTTTTAATTTCATGACTGACTGATTTAACATTTAATGCCAGACTAGTTTTCATTAAGGCCAGTGTCTTCTAATTGTAAATATTGTGTTATAAAAGTTGAAGGTCTTTGATCCTTCGAGGTTGCAGGATTTGTTTGTGTAACCGCATTGTGCTTTTCTCAGTCGACACTCTTTCTGGCGTGTTAAAGGCCGAGATCAGCACCAGGTTTACGAGCTCACCTCGTTTATTTGTGTGTGTATGAGTGAAATATTTTCTCAGATTCGGTTGCGGACTGTAACGTTATTCCGTCTTTTAATTTGTGTTGTTTATATGGAGACTAAAACGACCAAAAGTTCCTGATTTACCATTATAATTTTTTTTAAATCTGCATCGTTTAAGGGCTTTGGTCCAGAACTTACTTTCTAAACCGGATTTGTTTTGACTGGCTGAGGATTTAGCAGTGAGCAGGATCACCTGGATAAACCACCAATTCAATACAAAGTTAATCCACACTGCTTTCAATGTGCTGTTAAAAAAATGTGATAACTATAAAGCACCTTTCTTTCTTTCTTTATTACATTTACTGTCTGCAAAAATCAATACCGATAGTTTTTCCGGCTTTCGGCCCGCTGTCCTCACGAGAGCGGCCTCTAGAGGAGAATCACTGATACCACACGCTTTTTGTTTTTAACACGTGAGACTTACATACACATACATTATACTATTTCACACTTTTTCATGATTCAGTGCCGACCGATAATCTTATTTACGTAACTGGCTCAAGGGCCCGGGATCAGCAGCTTGGTGGTGCTAAGATTTGAACCCACAACCTCCGAGGTTCCTCTAAATAAGATTCTCAAATTTGGCATTTTCCCAGTTGGAAGACTTGTTGGTCTGCTGCAACACAGACTTTAAGTCCTGTGAAAGCATACCAGCAGTTTAAAAAGCTGAGAAAAGATCCAGGTTGAGGATGAACAAACAGGCAGAAGCTGGGAGGGGGAGGGAGGGGGGGGGGGGGGGCATCACGTGATGAGGTCTGACATGATGTAAATGATTCAGCAAGCGGCCATGCCTAACACTTACCCCAACACTCATCCTCAATAATGCAGCACAGGGAGAGTGTGCAGCTGCATTAGAGTGGAGAGAAAACGTCAAAGCTGGAATATAATGCATTGTTTTGATGTCTGGATCAATCAGTCCTGTTCTGCTGTAGACCATGATCAAGATCTAGTCTCAGATCAAGATATCCGCTGCTGATATTTTGCGCAGTTTTGTGGAGTTATGTTTAGAATGTGTTCTGTATCATGGGCGAGTAAATAAAATGATCTCTATAGAGGTTTCCCTCTAGTGATGTTTGAGTAATTGAAATGTTAATGTAATACAGAGCAGAGTTAAACATTAGTGCAAACGTTGCCATGGATTGTGTGTTCGGGGCCAGTATGGACTCTGAGATCTGATTTATACGAGGTGGTATCAGAAATGTTGGAGACTAACGATGTAAGTGGTGCTGTTCTGACCTACGGCGACGCTGCGACGAGTCGTTCGAGGTACAGCTGAAACGAATTTTCGAGTAATTTGTATACGGAAAAATCGTTTAGTCCATTTAACTACACACTGAGCATTGTGTTTCCCCACGGACCATTATTACTGACGCACCACCCACTAAACTCTGGACAGGTAAATGTGAAAAATGGAGGAATGGACAAAAAACAGCGAGAGGGACTTTTTACTTCTTTACACAATTGCACCTTTTAGTTCTCACAATTCTGACTTTATTTTTCGCAATTCAAACTAATTTTTCATCTAATCGGGCAGCGTCACCCCCTCATTACACTCCGAAAGTTTTACACATTGACTACAAGCAATCGAATCACATGATCTCAACCTGAGCCTCCGATCCCTGGAGAGATCTCTAACACTCAACTCTGAAGGAGATGAAGCAGAACAGATGATGCAAAAGAGCCTCGTTCATACAGAAGCTTCAAACTTCAGACCCACAACATGGTTACTGGTGAAATGCTCCAGAAATATCGGCTGTTTACGAGAAATCGAATTTCAATAAAAAAAAAAAAAGCTGTAATTGTGAGCAAAAAAGTCAGTAATTTGGAAATAATTATAATTGTTTTTATAAATGTGGTGGAAACAGGTTTCCATATGATTCTGGCCAAAGAAAACGAAAAGTTTCTAAAGTTTGGGATCATCTCGAACTAAAACATGAAGAAAACACTGTACAGTGCATTTATTTACATTTGTATTTATTGAAAAAAATACACTAAATAATATACACAATAAAATAATGATAATCCCCCCCCCCCCGAGTAATCTAATCTAAACCTTTTATATTTGTATTATTTTTTTATTTCGAGTCATCTAATCTAAACCTTTTATATTTTTATTATTTTTTATTTATATATTTGTATTTTTATTAGAATTTTGCAGTTCAATGCACTAAATTAGTTTAGTTTTCACAGATGTTCTTGTGCGCATTTTTAGCAATAGAACGTAAATAAAAAAAAATAAAAAAAAAAGGTGTTTTGAGGTGTTTTTAACATGATGCCACTTCAAGAGCCGAGGAACATCACTGGTAGATGACGAGAGGCGAGGAAGCCCTTTGATGAGTTTGACCCCCGAAAATGTCGAAATCGTTCGGCAACTCACGCGTGACGATCGTCGGAGAACATCTCTCCTCCACACCCACCTACCCACCAGATTTCTGGACTTCGCCATCTTCCAGAAGATCTGCCGGAGTTTAAAGGAACGTGCTTTAAAAAGAAGACATCCAGAACACGTTCCTGAAGAACACTGGGAGAAGTATTATGTTTGGAAACATGGATAAATGAAGTACTAGCTTGTAAACAGAGCGAATCTCCAAACTTTTCCAGTTCCACCTCGTATTTATAAGATGAATTGTATCTATAAACCGTTGGTTCCTTTTAGCCTCATCACAAACTGCCCCCATCACCGTATCTCATTGCTGAGGCGTATTTGAAGCGCAGCTGTTGTGTTTTTAACGTGATTTATTTGACAGCTGAATATTGCATTTCATAATGGAGCCCAAGTCGTCGGTGTCACCGGAGACAGCTTTCTGAATTGAAATAGTGTCGTAAAGAGCACGGGATCAGAGAATCCTTCAGTCAGCACTTGGTTTTTAATGCAGATATTCAAAGCAACAATAATCAATTCTTCCTGAGGAATTGAAGATGATCGATACGCCGGAGCTGGAGGCACGTACGCGTTCAGACATCACCCCAAGCACCACGTTCTTCAGTCCGCACTAATCAAAATGTAGATTTGTAGTGTATCGATTTTGTAGTTTGAGGAAAAAAAGCTGTAATCTAAGATGGCTGTGTTTGCAATTGTGTGGGACAAAAGGGTCAGAGCTAATCTCGCATTAAGGGTCTGAGACTGCGTGAGAGAGAAGCACTTTCCCTCTAAGTGCTCTCCTTTTGCAGGAGGAGTCGGACGAAGCTCTCAAGCGAACACATGCTTTGCTGCAGTCTGCAGGACCTCCGCCCCACCCATAGTGTGTCCTGTTATGGACAATTATTGGTGCATGAATGAACCCAACTTCACGTATCTCCAAGGATTGCTGCGGCTCAGCGCATTCTCGCTTCAAGTTTTATTATTTGAACACAAAATACAACCACAGTCCCGTCCCGTCCCGTCCCAGCTTCCAGTTTATGGTTTGGTGAGAAAAAGATGCGATTCATGATTGCAAACTGGTGTATGGTGCAGGGCTATCACCAATGAGTTATTCCTGAGAAGAAGGAAAAAAAGATCATGCAATTCATCATTCTGGGTCTGAGGTCTACGACAGGAGATGACACACAGCAGCGAGCATGCACGAGGCTCGGCGCAGAGATAAAAGAGCTCTTTTCCATCCCACTCTTTTTTTTTTTCTATTTAACCTGCCCTGCTCCAGTGTGAGTTGGCTCCAGGGCTGCAGTTAATGCAGAGGCAGTAGGTGCCCCGGTGTCTCAGGGGACATGTCCTGTTGGAAAAACCTTAACCGGTGTCCAAATAAAGATTCCGAAAAACTTTCGGAATCGGTAGAGAAGTCGTTTCCAAGTCTCAGCCACTGCTGGACCAATTATTACCAGTCTTTATTTCTGTCCTCCGGTTATGTCTGTGGCCAGGAATGCCCAGATCATCTAACCGAGAATCCCCCCTTGATGACCTAAGCGTCTCCCTTTTATCCGATGCCTCTGATTAGCCAGGCTTCTCCGGTTCTCCTCCTGGGCATCAAGCTGAAGAGCGATCCTGGCTGTGCTCCACACCTCTGAAACCCATCCGGCAGCATTTTCCACCCATTAGAGTAACGAGTCCTCTCTGTAAATCTGCTTTTGTGGATTCATCAAAGCGTCTCGATAGAGCTCTGCCTCCCTGCCACAGCAAATGAGATATTAATGTTGCTGATCAATATGAAAGGAACACTAGTTACAGGCAGCCTGTCGTTTTCGCATCTTTGCGGTCATTAACACGGGCCAGCGGGTCGTTTCCCTGGTTGGAGGTTGAACGATGTCTCCGGCCTTGTAACCCCGAGTTTAGGCTGTTAAGTGTGTTGTGGCCTGAACAAAATATATATCGATTTTTAACTTTAACTAACACTAGTGAGGACAAAATACCCAGGGCCTGCGCTAGCTATAGGCACAGCAGACAATTGCCTAAGGCCTGGAGTTTGGAGGCGGAGCCTACATCACCCTAACTAACCTATGCACTAATGCACTTAATGCAAATGCAAGACTAGACTTTTTGTCTATTGAATATAAAATAACGGAATTGGATATAAAATAATATATTATAGTATAAAATAACTGTTACCAGTTAATATCAGTGTTTAAATGTGGGTTGACACAATCTTAATGCAGGAAGAGTCTGTGTACCGCTTTAAACAAATGACAATCTTTCTGCGTACTGACCTGCTGGAGCCAAAACCCAATGTGTCGCTCTGAGGTTGTGAAAATAATAATTCTGTTGACCCTATAGTTAAATGAATACGCACATTAAAGTAAATATATAAGTCCTGATAACAGTTTTTTTTTTATAAATCATTTGTTTATGTACTTTTTATTTATTTAGAAAATGTGATTAAAATAGAATTTAATGCCCATTCGTTCACACTGAGCCTCAGACTAGACCAGATCTCCAAACTAAACATAAAGACATGCTGCTGATTCCTGAGACTAGAAATCACAAATTCCACAGATGCTTCTACACTTCCTGGTTCGTATTGATGTGTTTTTGAAGCAATAAAACATGTAGTGCAAATGCAGACACAGCAACAACGACTTTATTAAACCTGACTGGCCTCAGTCCAGGAAATCAGCATGATGCTGCCTGAAGTTCGAGTTTCTAAGATTCACTTTGACAAAACTGTGACTGAGCAAATCGAGCTCTTCAAGTTGTAATAAATCACCATTAAACCTGCCATGTGAGAGTTTCTCATTTTCATCTTCCAGGATATTTATAGAACGTCTAACGAGGAAAAACCCTGATGCTGCATTATCTACACTTACATTTTACCACAAGGAATCTGTGTCCATGCTCTTCAGCCATGTCTTATAGTCCTTATAGAGCCCACAAACCCCTTCTCTTGCTAGCACATGAAGGAGAACGAGCAGGTTTCACTTCCATTGCAGTGGAAGTGGGTGCTTTATACTCGTAGGTGGCAGTCGGTGGTTTAGTGGGTGGTTTATTCTCGTGGGTTGTTTATACTGGGGGGGGGATTTATACTTGTGGGTGGTTTGTATATATTGTGGGTGGTTTATACTCGTGGGTGGGAGTGGGTGGTTTGTATGTCGAGTGGGTGGGAGTGGGTGGTTTGTATGTCGAGTGGGTGGTTTGTATATATTGTGGGTGGTTTATACTTGTGGGTGGGAGTGGGTGGTTTATACTCGTGGGTGGGAGTGGGTGGTTTGTATGTCGAGTGGGTGGGAGTGGGTGGTTTGTATATAGAGTGGGTGGTTTATACTCGTGGGTGGGAGTGGGTGGTTTGTATATAGAGTGGGTGGTTTATACTCGTGGGTGGGAGTGGGTGGTTTGTATATATTGTGAGTGGTTTATACTCTAAAACACATCTGTGTCGAATTATATCCATTTAAGCGCAGAAACAGCACTCACACGGGTGTGAGATTGTGAAAATTCACCCACAGGAAGCAGTGCATTTGTGGCTTTAAAGTGCTGTGTGGCATGGGGGAGCAGGACAACAGATCCAGCCAGAGCATTCGGAGCATACGTGATTATTACTCGATTTTTTTGCATGAGCCATTTTGAGGATTAAATAGGAAATGGAGTTTGTTAGTTATTGTGTCTCGTTTACACTGATACGTTTGAGTATATATACAGTACAGCACATGTTCATGACAGCAGCAGTGTATTACATCCTTCCTGCCATGGTGACTGGATTCGTGAGGGGAAAACTGATATCGTGAACACTAGTAATGTTATGTATGTGTAAAATAATTGTAAATTGTCTGTGATGTGTTATCAGGAGATCAGTTTTCCTTGACCTGTGTTTAACCTTTGAGGCAAGTGATCAGTCAGTGATTTGTCATTTTTATGGAATCTCTTCCTGTTATCTTCTGGCCAGATGAAGAATTGACAGATAAATGTACATGGTTGAGAAATATGTCTGCCTCCAACTTAGTGTTAGCATTTTGGAGAGGAACCACGAATGTTTACTTTAGTCAGTATAGTGTACATTAGATACGGCTGGAGATGCACATCCTTAAGAGATGCCATAGAGATCTTTATTCGATTTCGAGTTTATGCGCCTCAGGAGTCGTGAACTGACCTTGAAATTCTCCAGTCACCCAGATAGAGTGATATTGGAGATATCCAGATGGAACTGATAACTTTTGCCCTTGACACGCATGGCAAGCGCTCCAGAGCTCTCAGGTAAAACCACACTGGATGAAATGGACTGAAATTCCACGTTGTTTATTCGCGGTATTTAATCATTTACGGCTTTAATCCCGTTTACGGACGTCTCCCCGCCCCTCTGTAACAGACCCCGAGCCGTTGCGTGTTATGGATTTGATTAAAACGTCGATAATCCGCTGTCTGTTTTTTAAAATGTTGTAGGTGAACAGACGTGCGTAGTTCAATCTTTCCCTGCACTCGTCCTGTTCTCGTACCGGAGACTAATGGACTATGTATATTAATGGGCCTGCTGGAGAAATCGCTCGCAGGATCATCTTTAGTCTTGTTTATTTTTCATTGCTGCTCTTCTGCAAGATGATGCACATTAAGAAAAGCAATTTGTGCCTCAGAATTAATTGGGCTTGTTTCCTGAGTTTGCTTTGTAAGCATCTCTTTACATATCTCAAGGAGCGCAGGTGCAGTAGAGCTGCAGCGTGGATGTGGAGGACGCTGAGTATCTTCTCGTTTCCTTTCTCGCTGCAACGGATATTAATTCACTTCAATTTCGTTTTATTTATAGAGAGCTTTTAACGGTCTCAACGCAGCGTTACACACGTACAGCGGCAATAAAACAACGAGTTTGTTCCTTATAACTGTACGTTTCTCCCTAATGAGCGAGCCAGTGGTGACTGTGGTGTAGGAGAAACTCCCTAAAACTTCATGAGAAAGAAACCGTGAGAGGAACCAGACTCGAAAGCGATTCTGATCCTCAACTCCAAATGTTATGGTCTGCAGTGAATAAATGCAAACTGTGGTCCTGAGCACATTATAGCAGACTGTTGATATTAATTACAGTCCAAATCTTCAGATGTGTAGATTCATAGATCTTCAGGATGTTGATTTGGAAACATTTCATTGGGAGCCGGTGTAGACCGATTAAAATGGGTCACCAGGGGTGATGTGGGCATATTTTCTGCTTCTGGTAGGAACTCTTGCTGTTGCATTCTGGACTAACTGATATTATACACTATATAGAAAAAAGGTTTGTGGATCATAAGATTGAGCTTTTTGACCATCCCGTTCCTCATTTAGTTCCTATTTGCTGTTTGCTCTGATCTCCTGGGAAGGTGTTCCACTAGATTTCTGTTATAAGGGTGTTGGTGAAGTCAGGTACTGGTGTAGGTGAGGTGAGGAGGCCAGGGGTGCAGTCAACCTGAAAAATTCAATTATGTTTAATAGGGTTGAGGTCAGAGCCCTATAGCTGGAGATCTTCTCAAACCCATGTAAATCAAATCTTCATGGAGCAGGGTCAGTGGTTACGATGTTGGACTTCTGACCAGAAGGTCATGAGATCAAATCCTAAGTGTAAAAATGAGATAATTGTAAGTCGCTTTGTATGAAGGTGTCTGGCAAATACCATAAACGTACAGTGAATTGTGATGGATGAAGAACACAAACCAAGTAGAGATCCAGTCAGTAAAATGTGACTCCAGTAAAAGTATAAACGTCCCTTTAATCTTTCACTTGAGTAAAAGTGTTTTCCTTCAAATGAAGTTTCCAAAGTAGTGATTTATTATAACTATAATGTTCATATCATCATTTTTATCACAAGATTCTTTATTTAATCACTTTAACATGTAAAGACTCGAATGTGACTCTCAGCACACTGATCTATTAATAGAATGATATTAATGACTCAAACACTGATTGATTTCTATTTCAATCATCATGAACCCAAAACCTTCTTCAAAACAATCCCATAAATAAATCCACGTGTGTTGTGTCGAGTTCCAGTCTGGAGTTTCTTCATCATTTATTCCTCTCTAAATCTTCTGCTTGATGTTGAACTGCTGCTGAACTGTATGTTGGTGATCAGTACTTCCTTATTGTTCAACGCTAAATTTAATGCATCTGCATCCAGAGATGTTCTACACAATCATGTGCCTCCAACTGTTCGGGGGAAGAACCACATATGGCTGGTAAAATTCAACTGCCCCAATAATTTTGTCCTTAATGAGTCTCATAAAACAAATCAAACTCCTGAGTCAATTAATCAAATGATTATTTTCCCAGAAAGTCACGTTTCCTTTCTCACTTCATGTACAGTCGCTTTTCCCACCGAGTGTCTGAGGGATCCAAATATGGCTTTGTGCTTTGTTTGATTATTTGGATTACACCGTATCCAACTCCTAATAGTTTAACCATGTAAGGTCTCCTGTAATGCTGCATTAGAAAATATTTGCATTGCTTTCCTGACCTGATCCTGTTCTGAGAATCCCATCAGCCGTGGAGCAGCGAGCTTCACACAGCTTCACACAGCTTCACACAGCTTCACACAGCTTCACACAGCAGACTCGTGCTACATTGTCTTCTTCTTCTTTTTTTTTTTAAGGAAAAGAACTCTTTTCCCGGCATCGACACTGAACGTTTTACATTTTTCAGAAGTTTCCAGACGACCCGTCTGATGTAAACACATTTGATGTAGTCTCGCTTATTGAACGGATCCCACATGTCACGTCTGAAGAGCCTAATGGCTTTAGCGAGTCTTATCTAAAAGTCTGCTAGAGTGTGTCTTCGCTCTTCACTTTCTAATGGCACAGAAAGTTCTTCAGCTTTTGATAAATGTTCTTGATGTGCGACCAGTGATAATTCTAATGTCTCCTAATGAAAGGTCTAATGCTTTGCTTTCTGTACAATTAGTTTCACTTGGATGGCTGTAATCTTGAGAGAATAGAGATACTGGGAATCCAGGCCATGCTTTTTCTAGTCCAGCTTTTACTCTATCATATGGGTGAGCGATATGACCTCCAAAAGGCATACATCTACAGAATTATATTTTAAACAAAATCATTTTGTACATATTTAAGTTAGTACCCACTCCACTAGCACCCCCTTTGGCGAGTATCACAGCTTGTAAATGCTTTTTGTAGCAGCAAAGAGTCTTTCAGTTCTTGTTTAATGGATTTTCACCCATTCTTCCTTACAGCAGTCTTCCAGTTTCCTGCACCGTCCTGCGTGCAATTCTGCTTTGAGGTCCATCCACAGATTTTCAATGCTGTTAAGGTTAGGAGATGGTGAGGGCCATGCTAAAGCCTTCAGCTTGCATCTCTTGAGATGATGGATGGATGGAGAGAAAGAGAGATCTTCCCTCTCCAAATTCTCTGCCCTTTGTTCTCCTAACATACATTTACTCATTGTGGTCATAGAGTTTTATTTTAACCTCATTCGTCCACAGGACATTTCCCCAGAATGATCAGGCTTGTGTAAATGTTCTTTTGCAAAATTCAGACGCTGACTTTTGTAGGGAGGACAAAGTGGTTTTCTTCTGATGACTCTTCCATGAAGGCCATATTTGCTTTGAAATTTGCATCACCTGGCCTGGTGATAACATGAACAAGGATTCTTGCAGTGTTGATGCTGAGACCTTTTTGGATTTTGTTTTTAATTGAATTATCGAATTAATACTTGAGCAGTTGAGGGTCATGGGTTTTGCTCCGGCTCAGGCTTGGTGATATTTGGATTTGAACTCAATCTGAAGTCACTTGACTTGAGCTCCATTTTACCACTTGTGTTCACACTTTTCAATCTCTTTTGCTGTCTTACAGATGGAGGAGCAGCTACATCTCATGCTGGTCACCAAGGAGAACGGGGAGGTTTGGGCTCAGTGCTCAGGGATCTGGTCAAACCTGGAGACGAGAACCTGCGGGAGATGAACAAGAAGCTGCAGAACATGCTGGAAGAGCAACTCACCAAGAACATGCATCTTCAGAAGGTGAGGAGTGATGGTGGATGTTGTGACACATGAAGACATCCTTATGAAAAACCATTATTGCAATAAATAAATATAATGCGGTATGTAGAATATGCTATATGGACAAAAAGTATTGGGACACCTGACACAGAGCGAGCGAGGGCACATGATTGTGTAGGACATCTCTGGATGGTTCCAGCATGACGGTGCGTCTGTGCACAAAGCCATCGTCATGGAGATATGCTTTCCAGAGTGCTGGATTGGAAGTTCTACATCAGTACCTGGCATTACTAACACCCCTGTGGCTGAACGAATCTTCACAAATCTCCACAAGCACACTCTGAAATCTAGTGGAACATCTTCCAAAAAGAGTGGAAGGTATTAGTCAAGCATTTGGAGACTAAATGTGGAATGTGTTCAGGAAGCAGCACGTACCAAACTCCTCAAAACATGATTTTGTCTATATTGTGTATGTATGATTATTTAGCAAGACAGCAGACAAAACCTTCAGCTTAATCTGAGCAGATACGAACGTACCACCTAAGGAGAAGAAACCACCTAATCTGCATGCTAAAGGATGAGGTGTGAGATGTGGAATGCTCCTGGTTAGAGATTTCACAGATATTTCTCATGTTTTCATCCATGGGTGAGACTTTAACAGTACGTGGAAGGACACCTGATGGTCCTTTAGAAATATTGATCATGATGTCAGGAGTGTATGTGGGAGATGAGAAACCATAGGCGTATTAGTATTTGTTGTTTCCAGAGTCAAATCCATGTAGATCTGAATCTAAACAAACATGACTCCAGTGCTAATCAGCTGCATAAACTCTCAGCATGATGGGATGCAGGAGGATTGTGTGCAGAGCTTGTTCTGACAGGGTGCTCGGCAGAGTGTGTGTGTGTGTGTGTGTGTGTGTGTGTGTGTGTGTGTGTGTGCGCGCGTGGAGGCGGTTTGCTGTCACGACACTTTGAGACTCCACGGAAGGGAGCTTATTCATCGGCAGCCAAAAGGTGGGCGGTTATTTATTTAATTATATATATATAATTTTTTTTACGATGAAGCGGTTAGTGGTGCAGGAATAGAAACGCCGCCCCGGGGCGCCCTGTTAGGGTGAAGTGTTTAAACGCATTACACCATCACAGACATCAACTAATGACAATTAACCTCTGACATCATCGACGTCCACGTTTCAGGGGAATTCAGTCCGGTTCTGGAGATATTGTGCCGTGATAATACAGATGTGGCATGTAATGTGTGTGTGTGTGTTCTTTTTCTTGTTTTATGTAAGTGGTGTGTGTATGGATTCGGATGTATTTATAATGATTGTGGAGGCGTGTGTAGATTCAGTGTTGGAATATATATATATATATATATATACACACACATGTTAAAGAGAAGTGGACATTTTAGAGAAAACTCGAGTTGCAGAAAGAATCGAATTTGTGCGCCTATAAATAAATAGTTAATGCAGCTTATGCAACAAGTCATGGACATTGCTGTGAAGAGCATCGGTCGATCTCGAGCCGTTCGGCCCAGATCACTTTTAACGAGCGCTCGCTTTTACAGGTAAGTTGGTGCACTTATTCCGTTTTTTTAAGCAAGAAGCGAGAATAAAATGCTGTTCGCATGCCAACCAGTAAAGTTGATGCGTTGTGACAGGAGCCTGGCTGAGACAGATAAGAATGGTTACCTTCTTCTGACCCTATAGAACATCGATGCCATGTGTCAAACTCATTTTAGGAAACGAGCCACACTTGACTTAGTCCAGAGTTCTGCAAGGCAGCCGTCCTCACACCTTCACTGTCTCGCAGAAGCATTCACGAGGGGGTGTAAAAAACAGTTTGGAGATTCCCTCTGTTTATTTATCTACGTTTCCACACCGTCCCCTCGCACAGCCACACAGCGCCCCCAGTGTTCTTCTGGGATGTCTTCTTCTCAAAGCACCTTCTGTGATCTCTGCAGCGGTGTTCCCTCTCCAGAAAATGGGTCGAATCTGGTGAGTAGGGTGTGTGTGCGGAAGCGAGATCACGTTGTTTTCCGAGAGAAACTCTGGAGGAGCTTCTGGTGACAGGCAGTGCGTGATAGGCAGCAGACATATGAATGTCGGTGCTCCCTGTGACCGTGCATGGAGACTTTTGATACCTCCTCAAACGTTCTCGTAACATCACGACCTTGTACTGAAACGGATTTGCTTTTGGATTTTATTCCAGAATATTTTTACAATCAGAAACGCTGTTGAGACCAGCGTGTTTTTCTAATCCAATTACATTTTGTTCCACAAGATCCTTATAATCTAAAACACTGGATCTCAACATTAACACCTTCTGTGGGAAGTGTTCAGCTCCTGCACCACAGGAAGCTTTTTCACGTCGAGCTTCAGGAGGCACTTATAAACGAGTCCACACTAGTGTTTACACATTTAAACCTGTGCATAAGTGAACCTCATCTAAAATCCTTCTACAAGAACAACGAAAGATCCAGATGTTCAGTTACATTATATAGACAAAAGTGTTGGTCCATCAAATCACCTTAAACACTTTGAAACCAAAAGTGCATTTTTTTGAAAGCAAACTGTTTTGAAATTAATGGACATTTGGTGTTGAGGGTGAGGTTTCCTGGAGACTCTGGTTTCTCTGAACCACTGGTTCACTCATTAGGGATAAACTTCTAATTATAAGGAACAAACTTAATATGCAAAAAAATAAAATAAAAATTCTTTTATAACTAAATAAATTATTTTATCTGTGCAAAGCTGCTTTGAGACAATGTCCATTATTAAAAGTGCTCCACAAATACAAAGCAATTAAACAAACAAGCCAGACAAAGACCTCGCTCCAGACACAGGAAGCACACAGGGTTGGGCTGGACCTCATCCAACTCCTTTTCTTTTAAGCCCAAAATCAAACCCATAACCAACATAATGGTTGTTTGGACCAAATTGTGGAATTAGTTTGAAGGACTGCTTGACAGCTGTTGAGAGAAGACCAGTGTGTCATGTGGACAAAATAGAAAGTTTGAACAAAACCACATTTGATTTCCATCTCTGCATGTGCACTGTTTTTTGAAATTGAGGTGCTGATGCATCGTGGGTGTGTTTTGATGATCTCATAGAGCTCCTAACTCATTAAAATACGCATTACGGAGATATTGCAGTAGCTCCTACTGCGATACCAAACTTACCAAACTAATGCGATACCTTTATTTAGTGAAGCTCCAGTGTGTGCGTCAGAGGATGCTGCCAGGAATAGGTCAGAAAATATCCACACTGAGAGGGTGTTTCTGGTGATGAGGGGCTCGGAAAGGCTCTCGATCCGTGGCAGAGTGGCGCGTCGGTGTTCCCGGGAGCCCTGGGGGAGTTGTAGGTTACACAAAAGTCCTACTTTAACCTTCACAGAAGGAAACGTTAACTGAAGAAGAAGGAAGGCGAGGGGAGGGGGTGGTGCTTCTGGAAAATAAAAGTTTGCAGGGTTGTTCTGGAGATCACTTTGACCATCACCAAGGTTTTGTGTGAACATTTTGTCCTCAAAGTTGACAAGCAGGACAGATGGGCAAGCTTAAGGTTTTGAGCGACAAATTGTGACGTCTAGACGTCTGGGTCAGAGCGTCTCCAAAACTGCAGCTCTTGTGGGTTTCTTGTTTCTTGTTTCTGGTCTGCAGTGCTCAGAATCTATCTAAAGTGCTCCAAGGAAGGAACAGTGGTGAACCGGCGACAGGGTCGTGGGGGATGAGGATCATCGATGTACGTGAGGAGCGAATGCTGGTCCGTGTGGTTCCGATCCAACAGACGTGCTCCTGTAGCTCAAACTGCTGAAGAAGTTCATGCTGTTGATGCTCTGGACTGTTTTAGCAGCAAAAGAGCAGCAAATGAGCAAATTGTGAGAACGCTTGTAATGTTCAATCATGGTTGATGTAACTGAATGTTCTCCCTGTTGTGATGTTTGATATGCAGATGAACTAAAGGTTTTCCGCATGACTTTATGTAATGCGGCGCTGCCTGAGGATTAGCTGAGTGGATAATTGCATGAATAAACAGGTTTTCCAGTATAAGTGGCCGGTGTGTGTGTGTGTGTGTGTGTGTGTGTGTGTGTGTGTGTGTACATATATAAACCCCACCTGCTGGTATGCTTTGATGTTCTTTCACGTTCCAAGTCCTCGGGCTATATTTTAAATCTTCAGGAGAAACTGCACTTGGAGATGTGAGGAGGTGTGTGTTTGGCTGCTGCTCAGTATGTGCCAGTGTGTAGTGGTAGAAGAGGTTGAGCTTGTTAAGGGAACTGGGAACGATCGCAGTGGAGGGAAAGTTGCAGCTGATGGATCAATCGATGGACCACTGGAAAGCTCTAACTTCATTCTTTAACTCTCACACTCCATCCTCATACATCACGCTGCTTTCCAGAGGCCATCACCATCACTAATCTGCCTGTAAAAAATAGCTGCTATCTGATGAGTTCAACCTCGGTTCTCTCGCGTTCCTCAGCCTGTCTCCTCGAGTAACCCAGGAGCCTCATGTTTATTTGCTGCCACGGAGGTTCAGCAACAAACATGTCTGCTTAATATTTGATGGTTCTACAGTGAACCGGTGGCAGATGGAGGCTGTAGTTCAGTGTGAGTTGAGGTTTCTGCTGAAGCCTGACCTGGGAGAGCGAGACGGAGAAGAAGAGTAGGTCCGGTTACTTACATCTTTGTGCTGTTTCCTTTCTCTTTTGCTTTGTGGTGAGCAGGCAAGTCGTAATAAACCGTCTGAAGATATCACAACGCTCAGCATAGAACAGTGCAGAGGTGATCAATCCTAACGTAATCTTCACTCCAATGCTGAGATTTATAGGGTTGCTGACCATGCAGAATTTCTCTGCATGTTCTCCAGATGTCTTTCTGGTTTCCTCCAGGTTCTCAGGTTTCATTTCATTTCATTTTCCAGGAACATGAGTATATTCTATAATAAACGCTATATGGACACTTCTCCAGCCGTATGTGTTTTTTCTTCAAAAATCATCTCAAAATTAGAGGCACACAATTGGATAGAACCGAACCTGTTCCAGCATGTGCACAAAGATAGTTCCTTCAAGGTTTGCTTTCTATTGGTTGCAGTAGAGGAGCTACTTTATAGCTCCGCCCACAAATCTGATGAACATCCTTGTGGCTAATTAAATCTCCACAAACACACTCCAACATCTAGAACATCTAATAACAGCAAATAAGGACTAAGTGTGGAAACGGAGGTCCAAATCATCTCCGCACGTGTTCTGTCCCTGTTTCACGACTTACGGGGTTCTGTTTTCTTTTGCAGGACCTGGAGATGTTATCTCAGGAGATCGTGCGTTTGAGTAAAGGCACTGATCCTGATCCCAAGACCACGGGTTAATAAAGAAGAAAAGGACCATGCTGCACCTCTCCAGCCGAACGGCCCCGTGGCTACAGAGGGATGCCGCATCTTCATGACACACAGACCGGAAGACTGGATGGAAACTTACGTCCGCGCGGAGGAGGAATGTGTGCGCGATCGCTCGCAAGTCCTCCGCTGCTGAATGTACTTTAACACTGTAACACTTTACGTCTTTTTTTTTTCCCCCTCTCTCTCTCTCTTTTATGACGCTACAAAGAGCAGCTTCATAGCTTCCACAGAAACGCTTTCACGTCCCCAAACCCCAACCGGGATGGAGGGAGGGAGGGAGGTTCTGCTTCATATGGACGAGCAGCTTCCTGTTCGTGTCACGTGTAAATATGAAAATAGACGTAAAAACGAGGCGTATATTAGTTCCGGGTGGTTATTATGGGATGTATAGTAATAGCTGGTTGCCAGGCGGGGTTCATTACGTCTTACCGTTTACAGACACGTGAGCTCACGTATTAAGGGCCGATAATTGCTGGAGCGTTTTTGCACGTCTATGAAGTAAACCGACCCGCAGCCCCGCCCAGATTTCTCAGTGACCTCCCGCCCATCGCTTCTCCGCCTCGCCGCCGCTCGTCCTTCGATCCGCGCTTCGTCTCGCGGGAAAGTCCCCACTATTCTCAGCCAGATCAAACGTTAAGACGCCATTCCGCTTCCACGTCTCGAAGCTTGCGAACGGAACAGACATTTTCCGTGGAATCGATCTTGTTTGTTTGTTTGTTTGTTTGCGGGACACTACAGTGCGTCTTCGGCGACACGTTTCTTATTTTGCTCGTTCTATTCAAACACGTCGATTCCTTGTGAATTGTTTTTCTTTTACTCACTAAAATCAGAGAAACACTGCTGCAACTTTTCTCCTCCATCTCCGTCCACTGCATGTTCTACTCCGTGTCCTCAAAACCCATCTGAAGAGTAAAAAAAATGTTGTGGACACCTGACCATAAGATTGCTATGTGCTTCTTTTTGAACATCTCACTCCACATTTAGTCCCCGTTTGTGTTTATAATAACCTCCACTCCATCTACTGGGGAGATGTTCCACTAGATTTTGTTGAGGTTTCTGCTCATTCAGAAACAAAAGTTGGGGGGGGGGATTCATCCTAATAAAGCAGGAGATCAGCACGAGATCTTCCACTCCATTCCATGTAAAGCGGATCTTCATGGAGCTTGTGCACCAGGAGCTTCTGTCATGGGTTTGGGTTTCCTAGTTCCAAAGACGTGTACCTCCAACTTTGTGGGAACGTTTTAGTGGACAATCCGTGTGGCTGGAAAAGTCAGGTGTCCCAATACTTTTGTCGAGGTGCAGTAGATGGAGAGGATGGTGAGAAAAGCCCACCAGAGCGTTCCTTTCAAAGCTCCAGTGAATAAGTGGAAGTGTGCGTGTGTGTGTGTGTGTGTGTGTGTGTGTGTGTGTGTGTGTGTGTGATGTTTAGAGGTAAATCTGCTTGTGTTCCTGTGCGACTGTAGAGTTGAGACGGATTTGTTCACTTGTTGATTGTAATACGATTAAAAGCGATCACTAATGTTATATGTTTAATATCAGGTGCTTAAAAAAGACACGCCTAATTGACTTTTATTCTCTTATTTGATTTGTTTATACATCATCATCATAATATGAATAATAATTAGGATAATTTGCATGTTGTGTAACATTTCTTAGCATTTCTTCCTCGGACACTATATAAAACAGCGTAACGGTGAACGGTGTGATGACCAGCAGGTTCGCTGTGAGGACCTTCACCTCCTTTCAGTCTCGAAGAAAAGTTATTTTTTTTTCTTCTTTTTTTGCTTCACTGTCAATAACTGTCGACTCAGCGCAGCAGGAGCATCGCTGCTCATTAGGAACATCACCAGGCTGATGTTTGTTTGTTTTTCCCTCCTCAGACTTTCTTGTTATTTATTCATCCGTGTTTGTCAGCTGTCATGTTTCGGCGAGGAGCCTGATTTCTTGACGTCACGCAGCGTTAATAAAGAATGGCTGGAAACAAACGTTCCCTCTGAACACGTTTAATTCAAGCTGGTGATTGTTTACAGTGTCGGATCTACACCTCGAGTCGTTCAGGGTGACGCGTCTGGAATGAGAAATGTGTCACTACAATGTTAGTGTGTGTTACCCAACACACACACACACACACACACTACTCAGATACCATGCGTCCATTACCTGAGATGTTCATATTTCACTCCAGCTTTCCAAAAGATGAAAGGGATGGAGGTGAGTCTCGACCACACACACACACACTTCGTTTAGAGACAAGAAAGTACTTTATTTATCTCCACACCATCACCTTCAAAATTGCCCCCTTGCACAGTAATACAGCTCCCAGTGTTCTTCTGGAACGTGTCCTGGAAGTCTTCTTTTCAAAATGTCTCAAGTTCCTTCTGCTATTCCTGCCGTATCTCCATCTTCAGGAAAAGGGCGAAGTCCTTAGGAGATCGTGGTGTTTCACGTGTGAGGAGGAGCTCGGTGACGGGGTGCACACGTGGTCAGAACAGCACCAGTTGCAAAGCTGCAGATCTGCACAGGATGACGATTTTGTTTTTCCACACTGACTCGTGAAGTTCGGTGCTCCCTGTGACTGTGCGTGCAGCCTTGTGCCACCATCTGGCCTTCAGGTGTTCATTCAACCAGCCACATCAGTGAGACATGCAGGGAATTCGGAAATACACTTTATTCACAAACGTTAGTGGAACCTGGGCGTAAGATCACTATGTGAAGATCCTGGTTCACATCTAGTTTCTCTTTGCGGTTATAAAAACCTCTGTGATGGTTTTCTGAATGGTTTTTGTGGAGATTAATAAGCGTTATGGCCGAGTGAACTTCCAGCACTGATGTAGGTGAGAAGGTGAGGAGGCCTGGGGTGCAGTCAACATTCATGAAAATTCATTCCATAAGTGTTCACTACGTTCTATAGCAGAAGATCTTCATGGAGCTGGCTTTGTACACCTCATGCTGGAACAGGTTTGGATCTCCTCGTTTTTTTTAGCACATCCAGAAACCTACCAAAATGCATCGAATCAATCCTATAGGCAGGTGTTTTCCCATATAGTGTTTGATTACATTTTTTTAGAATTGGAGACACCAGGCATCTTCATGTGGGAGGCCTAAGAACAGATTTACTCTTGGTTCAAAAGACACAAACTGTGAAATCAATCTAAATCCATCAGCTCATTTGAACCATGCAGGACATGTACTTGGGAGGAAACTGAAGAGGAAAAAGCCCATGAAACCAGCAGGAACGTACAAAACAGATGCAAACCATATTGATTTTTTTAGAGACGTTCCAGTATTTCCAGCCTTGAAAAATAGTGTGTTCAGTGTTTTCACATGAACGTCTTCAGAGTGTTTCTCATGACTGTGAGTGATGAAGAGAAAAACTGCTGATTGGCACTGACATCTGGTGAAGGTGTCGCATCCTACGCCTCGTAGCTTCTCCAATTCTTCCAGGTTCATGTTTTATGCTGCTCCTTAAAGATCTGAATAATCATTTGAAAGCAGTTTAGCTTCAGTTTCATTTAGAGCAAACGCACACACACACACACACCTGGTCAGATCTTCTCCAAATCTGCAGCTCATGTGGGGTTTCGTCAGTTCTTCATTAATTCACTGCCTCATAATCAACTGCAGCCATAATAACATTAAACTCAATACATTTCCTGGTGTTTGCATCTGGTGTACCATACGGTGAATTTCATAAACGGCTCGAAGCACAAGATGAATTTGATGATCTGGAGAAGAAAATGAGAAATATAAGAAGACACAGACAGACATAATGCATTATAATGAGTGCCACTAGAATCATAGATAAAATGTGTTCCTCAAAGTTGGGAAGTGATCGAGTTAAAAGGTGATACTCCAAAGCCATTACACCTTTTTAATGCTCTCCACTGCCCTTCTTCACCTCCACGTCCTGCACCAACATCCTGATCTAAAAACTGCATTCATTATACTACTTTATTATAAATCAAGCAAAATACAAACAATTTAAATGCATTTACTTCTCATGTGCTGTTATGATGAGCTCCACTCTTCTGGGAAGATGTTCCACTAGATTTTGTGTGTTAGTAAAGTCAGGTAGTGATGTAAGTGAGAAGATGAGGAGGTTCTCCTGGGGGTGTGTTCACATTCATCCCAAAGGTGTTCAATAGGGTTTTATAGCTGTAGAACAGGAGATCTTCTACTCCATATCTTCATTCAGATGGCTTTGTGCACAGGTTTGGTTTTCCCGGTTCAAGTAACAGAAAAATGTCATGCTACCTCATCCGAATATGTTCCACACAAGTCCGAGTTTGTGTCAGGAACAACACATGGCTGGAAAAGTCCAGTGTCCCGATACTACTGTGTAAATTCAACTCGAATCAGAGAAACTCTAGTCCATTTGCAGTTAATTGGGGCAATCTGATAGCACATGTTCATGTGGGTTCAGCTAATTGGTTTTCCTGTCTACTATATCTCACGCCCTCAGGGATCGCCAGAGGTCCTAAGGTGAGTGTAATGTTTCTACAACGTCGAGCTGGAACGGAGATATCGCTGAACTCGGGCATTCGAGTTAATTAAGCTGACACTTTAGCACCCTTTCAAATCTGCTGCTTAATTAAAGGCGGCACACGAGCGTCTGCTGCCGGACCTCCACGCCTCTGTAATTACACTCATCCAGTCTGAGATGGTTCACAGCGTTTCACATCCTTTTTAGCAGTTTCTTTTATTTTGGCGGTATATTACACCTGAGGTCTTCAGATTGAGAGGACTCGCTCAGATCAGTGTGACGCTCGAGTCTTTTTGAGATCCGACGTTCATCCCTGCCTCCATCCCAGTGTTGTTATTTTTATATACAGTAACATAACAAACCATGAGGCATTACATACTGGCATCAGCAAACGGAGTCCAGATGAGGATACAACATTAAAATCTTTCATGAAAATGGAAATATTGAAATTTAGTCGTAAATTTAGATCATAAAAGTTAGACGACGTGGACTAATAATTTTTATTCTAATTACATTTTTTATACTAAAAGCACTCAGCAGTTACCCAGCAGCCCATGCATCTACATTTACGCCTTTTGGTCAGGGCCCTAATCCAGATTTATCTCAGTTATACAGAGCAGGTGAGGGTTAAGGGCCTTGCTCAAGGGCCCGGCAGTAGTCGCCTGCCGGTGCCATGAGCATCTGCTCGGACTGGGGGGTTGAAGCTCGGTGGTGGAAGCATTAGCCCTTGGATCAGAAGGTTATGAGTTTAAATCCCAGCACCACAGAGCTAAGGCTCAGCTATAAGACGCTCTGAATAATCACACACCTAATCAATTCCTTCTTTCCCCTAATATCACACCTGTAGAAGATTCAGTGTATGTACAGCTTTTGTTGACGCTGTTGTCTGGTTTTTGGTTGGTGTGTATCTCAGTGTAGTTCTGGGTGTTTGAGAAGTTTTGCTTCATGGAGTTTTTATTTATACCATCGGTTTTAATGAATTAGGAAACATACCACGTCTTTTCTCATGAGCTCAGCTCGTGATGCCGCCGTCCATCTGCGTGTTTCATTCATAAGTAATGCAATCTGCTGAATAAACTTTCCTACTCTTCCTCCTCACATCACACACTCGTCCTCCAGACCTGCCCGGCTTGGAGGTAAATATTTCATGCTGAGGAGATTATATTTAGCCGGGTGTGGACACAGAGCTGCCCACAATAGATGAAGTATGTGGGACACCTCATGCTCCAGGTTTCACACATAATTGTAGGGTTATTATTCGTCTTATTAGTATTTGTTCTCATGAAAAAGTTCTAAAGACCTTACCAAAGACCTGACTTTTCCAACACAAAATTGTATAAGACATCTTTAGATGGAGTAACATGAGTTTTTTTCCCTTGAACTAGAAAAACCAAAACCTGTTCCAGCATGACAATGAACACAGCCAGGTCTATGAAGATCTGCTTTCCATAGTTTGGAGTGAAAGATCTCTAAATTCTATTTAACATCTTTGGAATCAAGTCTTTCACTACCCACTAATCTTCTAATCCAAAGTCTAACACCTTCACCACTGAGCTACCAATCAGATTTGAGGATTCAGGAACGTTGGTGTGCAAACATTAGTGTTGTTCATGGACACGACGTGTAATTAAAAGTTTTTGATCCACTGTCTGATCTTTGGCTCAAGAACTGAATGTTGTTGCCAGTGTGGGTGAAAGTGATACCTTCTGCCTGTAAACTCACTCTGGAGCAGGTCCTGTGGTTTTAATGCAGCTCATTGCTGGATACATGATGGTCCTCAGGATCACATGGAGAAAGGAACTGGTGCTAAAGTGCATGTGTTTGTCTGTGTTTAAATAATAAAGTGTATGCTTGAGGAGCATGAAAATGAGTCGTGGAATAAACAGAGCACATCAGGGGACTTGAGATATATATATATAAATATTATTTTTTTTGTTTTATTGTTGTGTATGATGCAAATAAGCAAAAATGAGAAGATTCATTCTGAAGGTTTGGAAATCTTTTCTTTCTGGATGCTGCTTTCTGCAGGAAAAGAAGTGCGAATAAGTTCACATCATCCTGCTTGCAGTGTTGGATTTGTCATGGCTGCTGTGACATTAATTCCTTATGATGCGCAGCATTGGTCATAAATTATTAAACGCACTGCGTGATGCCGACTTTCAGACGAGGCGTGTGGTTCTGCTCTGACATCAGGTTGCGTTTGGAAAAATTACCAGCCTGGAACGATTGGTGAAGTTCTGCAACGATGAAACGTCACGTGTGTGATCATACGTGAGGCTGCATTTCACCATGATTTTTTTCATTTAAAAAAAATCACATGTGCATCCACTTCAACATCCAACATCTACTGCATCTCCTGTGACCACTCCCAAGTCCTGCATCCAGCATTTACATTCATGACATTTGGCAGATGCCTTCATCCAGAGCAACTTACAGTTTTCTCAGTTCCCAATCAGAAGTCCAACATTTTATCCACTAAACTAAAACTTCACCAACACCACCACCAGTTTCTGCATCCAGTACCATGTTCTACATCTACAACTCAGTTCATCGTCCACTATTGACCTTGCGACCACTACTAAGTCCAGCATCCACCATAACATCCTAAATCCTTCATCCACTACCAAGTTTGTGATTCACTACCAAGTCCTGTGTCCTCCAGCAGATCTGCATCTACTAACAAGTCCAAGTTCACCACTCTACCAGGGGGAGTAGTAGCTCAGTGGTGAAGGTGCTGGAGTTGATGATCGGAAAGTTGGGGGTTCAAGCCCTGGTATCTCCAAGCTGCCACTCTTGGCCCTTAACCCTCTGTGCTCCAGGGGCGCTGTATCATGGCTGACCTCGTGCTCTGACCCCAGCTTCTGAGCAAGCAGGGATACGTGAAGAAAGAATTTGACTGTGCTGTGACAAGTAAAGTCTATTCTAATATATTCTATTGTAGATATGCATCCGGGACCAAGTCCTGCATCTACAACTATGTTCTACATCCACTACCTCCTGCTTCCACTGCAATGTCCTGAACCCAAAACTCCCACCTTCTGCATCACTGTGCCGAATAAATAGTTAAAAACAAATTACATAAAAAAACAAAAAGAAGAAACCAGAAAAATATCTACATGTAAACAAATGAAAAAAAAAAAGAAGCGTGAAATTTAAACAGATAAAAACTACAAAAAAGAGTGAAGTAAAAAATCTGTAAGTGAATTTCCTCCAACCAGTTCTGATAAAATCACAGTGTGAGAAATCAATTCATTTACAAAATCCACCAGTTTCCGTGTTCGTGTCTATAAATAACCTCCTCACGCCAAGTTAACTGCAGGGGTCATTCTCTCTCTCTCTTTCTTTCTCTCCCTCTCTCTCTCTCTCTCTCTCTCTCTCTCCCTCTCTCTCTCTCTTTCTTTCTCTCT
>MU551545.1:798582-816621 GCA_024362625.1 Silurus asotus | reverse complement strand
TCTCTCTCTCTCTCTCTCTCTCTCTCTCTCTCTCTCTCTCTCTCTCTCTCTCTCTCTCTCTCTCTCTCTCTCTCCCTCTCTCTCTCTCTCTTTGTTCTGAGCTCCCATTAAAGTATTGGACTACAGCAGGCAGCTGTAAATCACTCAGCCTGGGATCTAATCCTCTCCTCCTCCTCAGTACAGTGCGAAGCTGCACAATTTCAAAACTCTAATTGGACTGAAGTGATAAAGCATAAAGCGCTTCTCATGTGGGTACCAAAGAAACCCGTCCGTGAAAATGTCATGAATGATAGAGTCCATAATGGAGAAAGGACGCGTGAAGCCTCTTCCATTTGTTTTAATATTATATTATTTAGCTTTGACAGGCCACTACCAAATCCTGCATTTACCACAACGTCCAGCATCTACCACAACGTCTGGCGTCCACCACGACATTCCACATCCATTACAACATGCTGTGTTTCTCAAACTCTTCAACATCCACCACAACATCCAGTGTCCACCACCAAGTCCTGCATCCACCACAACGTCCGGCATCCACCACGATATCCCACATCAACCGCAACATCCAGTGTCCACCACCAAGTCCCGCATCCACCACCAAGTCCCGCATCCACCACCAAGTCCCGCATCCACCATCAAGTCCCGCATCCACCACCAAGTCCCGCATCCACCACCAAGTCCCGCATCCACCATCAAGTCCCGCATCCACCACCAAGTCCCGCATCCACCACCAAGTCCCGCATCCACCACCAAGTCCCGCATCCACCATCAAGTCCCGCATCCACCATCAAGTCCCGCATCCACCATCAAGTCCTGCATCCACCATCAAGTCCCGCATCCACCACAATGTCAACCTGCTTCTAGCATCTACTATCAGGTCCTGTACTAACTACAAACTGCAGCCTCCAACAAATGATCCAAGTCCTACTTCCTTCACAATTCACAAATAAAAATATGGATGAAACTATTTTGTGACACCTCACATTTACAGCCATACGTGGTTCTTTTCACAAAGTTAGAGGCACACACTTGTGTAGGTCTTTGGAAGCTGGAGCGTAAAATTCACTTGAGCATATAGACACAAAACCTGTTTCAACATGACAATGCTCTTGTGCACAAAGCCAGCTCCATGAAGATCTGCTTTCCATGAGCTGGAGTGAAAAATCTCCTGCTAAAGGTTTTCAATTCTAAGACCTTTGGAATGAAAGATCTCAATCGATCTTTTAATCCAAAGTCCAAAACCTTCACCACTGATTCCCACTGAACTACTGATTTCCCTCTGGCCAATCAGATTGGAGGATTTAGGAGCGTTGGTGTGTGAAGTGGGGTGAACAGTAGTGTTGCTTGTAGATATGACGTGTAATTGAAAGTCCTATTTTTATTGATTTAATAATTTTTTATACTCAGTAACGGATTTGATTTAAAACGTAGTTTAATACAAAACTAAACATCCTTCAGTAAAATTAACATTTTAATAGAAAACTACTAAAAAACTACACAAAGTGACTCAGTGACAGTAACGTGAGTAATTTGTTGTTTTCCACCGCTGCAGTTTAACACGTGGTTGTTGTATTTTTAATGTAACAGAACATTCAGCATAACGTTTCTTCCTGAATGTGGATCACGATGTTGTGTGAGGTGAAGGTGAGCACTAGATGAAGCTTTAGGGTAAAAATGGCGTATCAGATGTTCGCATTAACACACCGCCTGTTAGCAGGTGTTTCCTTCAGATCGTATGAATTTATTTATAGGGTTCATGCAAAAGCTTGGGTTACTGTCTGCGTGGGGTTTCCTCCAGGTTCTCCGGTTTCATTTCACCTCCCAGAAAGAGGATAATTAAACTTATTGTACTTGGGCAAAAGAAGTTCCCCACGCAAAACTTGACGATTCCAACCTCGTTCTTCACAGCCGGGAGACTATTTTTCAGTTTTATAAATTAGCAGGTCAAAACTACAATCTCACAATGAAACATGCTCTAAAAATATATTAACTACAATGTTCTACATCCAGTACAACCTTCTACAGCCTCTACAACCTTCTACAGCCTCTACAATGTTCTACATCCTCTACAACGTTCTACAGCCACTACAACGTTCTACATCCTCTACAACGTTCTACAGCCACTACAACGTTCTACATCCACTACAACGTTCTACAGCCACTACAACATTTTACATCCTCTACAACGTTCTACATCCACTACAACGTTCTACATTGTTCTACATCCACTACAATGTTCTACAACATTCTACATCCTCTACAATGTTCTACATCCACTACAACGTTCTACATCCACTACAAGGTTCTACATCCTCTGCAACGTTCTACAGCCACTACAACGTTCTACATCCTCTACAACGTTCTACAGCCACTACAACGTTCTACATCCTCTACAACGTTCTACAGCCACTACAACGTTCTACATCGTCTACAACGTTCTACATCCTCTACAACGTTCTACAGCCACTACAACGTTCTACATCCTCTACAATGTTCTACATCCACTACAACGTTCTACAGCCACTACAACATTCTACATCCTCTACAGCGTTCTACAGCCACTACAACGTTCTACATCCTCTACAACGTTCGAAATCCACTACAACGTTCTACAGCCACTACAACGTTCTACATCCTCTACAGCGTTCTACAGCCACTACAACGTTCTACATCCTCTACAACGTTCTACATCCACTACAACGATCTACAGCCACTACAACGTTCTACATCCACTACATCGTTCTACATTCATTACAACATTCTACATCCACTACAACGTTCTACATCTACAACGTTCTACATCCTCTACAACGTTCTACATCCACTACAACGTTCTACATCAACTACAACGTTCTACAGCCACTACAACGTTCTACATCTACAACGTTCTACATCCTCTACAACGTTCTACAGCCGCTACAATGTTCTACATCCTCTACAATGTTCTACAGCCACTACAACGTTCTACATCTACAACGTTCTACATCCTCTACAACGTTCTACAGCCACTACAACGTTCTACAGCCACTACAACATTTTACATCCTCTACAATGTTCTACAGCCACTACAACGTTCTACATCCTCTACAACGTTCTACAGCCACTACAACGTTCTACATCTTCTACAACGTTCTACATCCTCTACAACGTTCTACATCCACTACAGCGTTCTACAGCCACTACAACGTTCTACATCCACTACATCGTTCTACATTCATTACAACGTTCTACATCCACTACAATGTTTTACAGCCTCTACAACGTTCTACAGCCACTACAACGTTCTACATCTACAACGTTCTACATCCTCTACAACATTCTACAATCACTACATTTTCAGTATCGGAGACACAGAGAACCGTAACTTTTGCCACATGCCGTCTATCTAAAGTAATAAATGGCGTCTACAAATACACTTTATTGGCAAAAGTTTGCGGACACCTGATCATTAGTGTGTTATGTGCTTTTTTGAGCACCGCATTCCACATTTAGTCCCAAGCCGTTCTTAGAATTTCCTCCACTCTTCTGGGAAGATGTTCCACTAGATTTTTGAGAGCGCTAATGGAAATTTGTGTTTATCAGACACGTGTGTTAGTAAAGTCAGGGTACTGATGAACGTAGGTGAGAAGGTGAAGAATCCTGGGGTGCAGTCAGCATGAAAAATTCATTCCAAAAGTGTTCAATAGGGTTGAGATCAGAGCTCTATAGCAGGAGATCTTCCTCTCCAAACCTTGTAAGATCTTCATGGAGAGCTTTGTGCACAGGGACATTACCATGCTGAAGCAGGTTTGGGTTTCCAAGAACGCAAAATTTTATTATACGCATCTAAAAACGTCTTATACAAGTGTGTGCCTCCAGATTTGTGTTTGGAGAAGAACCACATATAGAAGAAAACGCCAGGTGTCCCAATTCTTTTGTCCATATTGTTTATATAACAGTGCAGTGTGAAGGTGGGAAGGATTTTTATTTTGACTGTGAAAATCCACCTGAGGATTCTGTAACGTCATGACTGTTTCCTTCTGCACTTAACCTCTCCCTCCCCTTGACTGAAAGCTCCTCCAGCGTAGTGCAAATCTCTTTAGAGAGCTTCATCGATTCTCTCTAAATGTATGTAAGGAAATCTGCCGGATGGGACGCCCTGTGTGTCACTGCGGTACTGTGAATGGGAGGCTCTGTGTGTGTGTGTGTGTGTGTGTGTGTGTGTGTGCTGATCCTGCTTTGAGAGAGAAAAAGAGTGACAGTGTGTGAAGCGTGGAGAAAAAAGAGATGTTTCTCCAGCTGAGAGTGAAGGCATGAAAGCCTGCAGGATAAAAAGCAACCCTGAAAAAACGTATATACGAAATATAAAAAAAAAAAAGGTACAAAGGCGCTAAAGCGCGGTCAAATTGACTTCCTGTTTCTGCGTACCATCAGTTCAGGCTCTTAAAATCTCTCCCAGGCAGCAGTTGATTGTAAAACACCTGGTCCATCATGCATTTGTGGAAATTTCATCACAGACATGAAAGCAGCAGAGAAGAAAAGCGCTGTGAAACTTCAGAAGAATCACGGCCTACAAAATCTCTACGACTCGCAAATCAGGATGGAGGACGAGTAATGACCGAGTGGATCTGCTTCTATTTTTCATTCGTGTTCCCTAAATCTGTCTGCGCTCTACACACACTCCCTGTGTGTGTGTTTATTAGTGACTTGATTTCGAGTGAAATATTTTATGTTGGCACTAAAAATGCATAATGCTTCAGAAGAATTCCACATCTTTCTCTCTCTCTTTCTCTCTTTCTTTCTCTCTCTCTTTTTCTCATTTCCTGTGCTTTCTTCTGCTTTTGAAAAGCGCGAGGTCTGACGCTTTCCAGCCTCTGTGGGATGTACGGTGGGAAAACATCCCTGTGTGTTTATCCTGCAGCTGTAAATATGCTAATAGCTTCATTCTCCTTCGTCCACCAGGAATCGGCTGCTGAATGCTGTATGGTTACAAAAAAATCGCTCGCTCAGAAGAATAGCGTTACTGTAATCCCCAAAACAGAAGCCTCCACGCTGCACGCTGCATCAGAGCTGCATGTAATAGGAGAGAGATCGAGGCGAGTATCTTTATTAAGTGTTATACCACAGTTCTATTGAATTCCTGACCTTTCTATAAGAGCAGCTCAGACACTCGTTCTATCTGCGAGACCAAACACAAGTTTATATTAATGCATTCGTTTTCGTACTAAGGAGCAGGAAGAACCCTAATCAGATGTTTTCAAGCAAAACATCTACATTGTGATGCTTCCAGCCACATGCTTTTACATTCCTTCTGCATTTTTACTTCTAAAGACGAGGTAGATTATGGGTCTAAACGAGTCGACACCGTCAGGATACGTTTATAAGCATGAGTCTGCATTTTTACTACTAGAGACGAGGTAGATTAGTGCTTAAGGCATTTGATTTGAAGGTTGTGAGTTTGAATCCCAGCCACACCCAGGTGCTACTACGTTGCGACCTTTGAGTCGGATCTTCATCTTCAGAAAGAGAGTGAAGTCCGCATGAGCCAAATCTGGCGAGTCAGGTGAGTGCAGAAGTGAGCTTGTGTTGTCTTCTGTAGAAACTCACGTGTGATGAGGAGCTCTGTGACAGGGTGCGCACGTGGTCAGAATAGCAGACATGGTAACGCACCTGGTCAGAATAGAACCTTTTAGCACACTGACTTATGAAGGTCGGTGCTTCCTGTGACTGTGGGTGCAGCCTCGTGCTGCCATCTGCTGGCGTGTTACAAAAACTTGTTTCTTAACGTTTTGCTACCACCTCCTACATCACACTAATTCTTACACTGCTCCAAAGAGGTATGATCATACATCCTGGTGAGCAGCTACAACTTCTACTTTAATTGTCACTAGGAATAAATTCCAGCCTCCTTCCTGGAGAAAAGGAGTCCATGTGTGTAGCTTTATTGTATCGTATCGTTGGCTATGTGTCGAGACGTGAATCGCATCGGCCTCAGTTTTAGAGATGCACAGCACTAATAAGAAGAAATGCAGTAATATGAACCACTTTCTGTTCAAACTGCAGTTACAAAGAACCAATCAGCAGCTTCTAAACAGAGTCAAATGAATCCCGCCCACAGACTCATCGCTTTTCCATTCATTTGTCACCAGGATGTACACAAATGCTCATTACAATAAGAGAGTTAATCGGATTGTTCTTCGGGATGAATTTCGGCTGTGAAAGACAGAAAGGAAGGTCGCTTTTCATGCACCAGGTTGACGGGCGCATTGTGAAACTTTGCACGCATCAGTAAATCCAGTGCTACAGACAGCTTAGTAACTGGAGAACGACATCCTGATGAGGCGTGATTTGTTTTCGGAAATTATATCGCCAACATGTCCATTATGTGCACGTCGGTCACGTCAGCGCGCGCCTCCTAAATCCTGCGAGCGCATTTCCATATTTGTTTCCGTCAGAAATAATGCATGACACACAGGCAGGCATCGATTTCCTATTCCCAAATTCGAGATTGTTTTATTTTATTTTGGATGATCAACTATTTATTAATAATCCTTCAGGTAAAGCAAAGCTGTTTTGTCCATATTCGGTTACTTTAAGAGCAGCAGGTGTCCCAAACAGGCAACTTTAGCCTGGCGTGACCGGCTCGCCCGAGCAGATCTGGTTTTGAAATCAATATGGACTCCATTGAGTGCGAAGTGGGCTATGACCCGTCTGTCACACTGATCTCTGTATCTGTTTCATCATCATGTCAAGTTTTGGCATCTCCACCTCTCTTAAGCCTCATCGAGTCACTGGATAATGGATGAAGACTCGAGGAGGCCTGCAGGGAAGCGCCACTGTAGCGTCGCAATTTAATCCCCCACCGCCGGCAGGTTTACTGTTTATTCATTCCGCGAGGTTCCGAGTCGTCACGTCGATCCGACACCCGAGGCCCGGTCAGGATGGGCTGAGGAGTAAATATACGTAGGCTGTGATTTGAATTTGAACACCGTAGGCACATTTATTTATCGCAGTGTGGAGCAGGTGTTCGATTTCATTCCTCGTTTATATCAATTAACCGTGTTATTTCAGAGCGTTCCTATAGGGAACACCTGACATGACGGTTCTGGTTTTATTTAACGGTAATTCTCCATTATTTACACCCCACGCTCAGATTCTGAAAAATAAACGCATCATAAGTTCAATAAGGACCCGAAACCCACAGACACGCAGAAATGAGATCGGATCTGAGACGATCTTTATAGTAATATATGTGCAATGTAATAATCAGTGCATTCAAACCACTCCAGGTTCCTCGTCTGAGCTTCCATACTGATCAATTCGGTCTTCTCTGTGTTTATTCAACATTCTTATAAAAACATCAGGTTCTTTTACATAATCCAATTGCTGGAAGGTTTATTACATTCTGAAAAAAAAAGAAATAAACAACTAAACAGCAAACGTATTGAGAAACTCGAGACAAAACCTGGTTCATTTCACAGATGGACAGAATTAATAATGTAGGTACATGATATGAAAAAGTTTGTGGACACCTGAGCATAAAACTGCTATGTGCTTCTTTTTGAACATCCCATTTCCCATTAAGTCTCCATTTGCTGTTATGATGATCTTCACTTTTCTGGAAAGAGATTTATTTAGCCACGAGGTTGTTAGTAAAGTCACTGATGAGGTGAGGTGAGTTGTGGTGAGGTGAGGTGAGGTGAGGAGGCCTGGGCTGCAGTCAGAAGAAGATCTTCCACTCCAACCCATGTTTAGCAGATCTTCATGGAACTGTCTTTGTGCACAGGGACATCATCATGCTGGGACACATTTGAACCTTCTAGTTTAATTGATGGAAAAATTTCATACTGCATCCAAAGACGTTCTGTACAATCGTGTGCCTTCAAATCAGTTCGGCAAAAAATGTACCACTTGGCAGGAAACTAAGATCATGCTCCTGAGGCTCCAGTGACCACTGTTCCTGCTCCTCTCCCCTCCGTGGATCTTCTCACTTCGTCCAGGTCTGCCTCTGGATTGTGTTCTCTTTGACTGGAGGCCACTCTGTGCAGCTTGGGACGGTTTCTCATCAACACCTTGGGTGGTTCCATGAAATTCCGGAGTAAGAACGGACGCTTTGAGGATGGAGTTGGACTGTAGTTGATGTCAACAGTCTGCTACACTGACTCAGGAATACTTTTCGCTTCTGATCATCATCACTGCTCCCCACAACTTTGTATATCTGCTTCAAATGGACATTCGGTGCAACCCAGATGAGGATGGGTTCCCTCTTGAGTCTGGTTCCTCTCAAGGTTTCTTCCTTATGCTATCTCGGGGAGTTTTTCCTTCACCACAGTCGCTCATCAGAGACAATCATACTTATAAAGAACATCTTCACTTTTAACCACATTATTTGTGTAAAGCTGCTCTGAGACAATGTTCATTGTTGAAAGTCTACACAAATAAACACAAGTTGAACTGATTTTTGATTTTATAGCAGCAAAAAATGTGCAAATTTGAAACAGCGACACTACAAATATATACCACACAAAAAACTAAAGAAAAACAACAGCAGTAACAAACAATCAAAAATTGCACTGGGTGACATTTCACAGCTTAAATTGTTGTTATTGCACAAAAAATGTAGACAATTAATAAATGATTACACAACCAGAATAAAATAAAAGAAATGAAATAAAGATAATCTGTACTGCGTGGTGCAGAAACAGTTCCATGCATGCAGGTGTTTAACCCCTCAGGCAAAGCAAAAGCGATTCTGTCAAACCCTCTAATGCACCCGTTTCATTTAGCATTAAAAATGCATGAGTCTTTTCTTCAACTATTTATCCTTGTCAATGAAAACAGGCGTATGAAAGAGCACCCATTATCAATCTCACACACCTCTAACCACTGACACGGGCCTCTGGAGATGAAGTGACGGACACCAGCACTCTTCGTCTTCCTCTCGTCTTCTTCTCACCCCACCTTGCTGATCTCAGCTCGTCTGCTCTGCCCTCATCCGACATCGATGCCGTGTTCTGCTCTGCAGTATAAAAACGACTGGGGAGAAATATAGAGAGAGATAAAGGAGAGTGGCCATTAACAGAAGGCAATCTATCTGGTAATAGAAATCATTACAGATGCATCATGAATAAATAATGTGTCCTTTCTTTCTCTCTCTCTTCACCCCCCCCACCCCACCCTCACTGTTCTATCGCTCCTCTCTGTCCATTCACTTCTCAGCAGGGATTCCTCTGTTCTCACCAAATTCTGCAGAGGAGGAACGGATGGAGATTTAATTTGAATCCAATCAAGCCGATAAGGCGAGCGAGGAGAACTCAGTCTGCTGCTGGAGAGGGTGAGAGGAGAAACGAGGAGAGCAGGAAAGTGTCAGAAGATGGTTTTGTAAATGGAGTCATTTTTTCCATCAGTTTGGGAGGATGTGGGATTTCTGTTTCGTCTTCTCAGAAAGAAAGAAAGAAAGAAAGAAAGAAAGAAAGAAAGAAAGAAAGTTGAGGAAGGAAAGAAGGAAGGATGGAAGGAAAGAAGGAAGGAATGAATTAAGGAAAAATTGAGGAAAGAAAGAAAAAATGAAAGAAAGAAGAGGGAAGAAGGAAGGAAGGAAGGAAGGAAGGAATAAAAACAGAAAATGTGAGAGAGGAATGGCAGAATAAAGTAGGGAAAGAAGGAGAGAACTGAGAGAGAGAGAGAAAGGAAAAATAAAGGAAGAAAAGGAGATAGAGAGACAAGGGAAGGTTTAAAAGTAAGAATGGAAAAAGAAAAAAAAAAGAAAGTAAATAGTGAGGAAGAAATGAAAGAAGGCAGAGATAAAGAAAGTAGAGAGAAGGGAGGGAAAAAGAAGGGGGAAAAACAGAAGGAAGGAAGGAAGGAGAGAGGGAAGGAGGGAAGGATGAACATGGTAATTTGATGGTCCTGAGTGGAAGAACATGGATGTATAAAACCAGGGTAAAAAAAAAAAACCCTATACTACAGTTCAGATGAATTCTTCATTCTGATTGGTCAGAAAGTCTTCATACATTTCATTAAACTTTTCTGAAGCTCACTACTGAATGAGGAATACATGAGGAGCTTCAGAAACTTCAAAGAAAACCCTTTGAGACTTTCACCATGGTGGGAGTGTTGCTGACAGACTGGCTGAGAATCTCCCAACATGTTCTCCTAGTATCTTCACAGAAATAATTAAAGACTCCTACAGACTGGTCTACAACACGGTAGATATCAGATGAGGCGTGTGAAAACAACTTGAGGTCAGAGCAGAACATCCATGCAGGTTTGAGCTACAGCAACTCAAATAATCACTCTTTACAACTAGGAAGAGCTGAAAAGCATCTCAAACTGGATGGACATGAGGTTCCTCTCACGTCGGCCCAGAACAGGAACCAGAAACCTCGCTGGAGACACGTAAATAATAATAATACTTAGTTTTTATCCCAATCTCAAGTTCTGTCGCTTCACATCAGTTCATCAATGATTAAGGAGAAGAGAACAGTGCTGGAACTTTCGGTGAGCTGTTTACATTTTCCCACTTTGTGTTAATTACTTCTTTATAGCTTTTGTGCTAGAAATGATCTCACCGAGATGCACTTAAGTGCTTTCCATTGTTTCGGTGGCATCGGGAGAGGAAATGCTGCTGTCAGAGATCATTAAGCTGGAGGTCAGACGTGCAGCACGTCACTGCCTCGCGGCCAAAACGCCATTATTTTCCATAAATCACTTCGAGAATTCGCAGACGTTCTCTCGACTTATTTGCACCCATTTAAATGCTATTGTGAGTATTTAATAATGTAAAGACCTGGTGTTTGTGCAAAGTTTAATACTCGGCTGAGTTACAGTGAGACACTGTGATAAATGGGGACCTGCGTCCGAGACAAACCCACTTCTCATTTCAATCCTAACGTATAATGCATAAAGGAATAAACGCCAGTGAACATTACACCAGGCGTAAAGAGCAGTTCCTAATTGTGATGTTAATCGGCTGTGGATTTTCATCTGTTCTCCAGACGGTTGTTCTGCCATATGGAAGACATTAAATCTTTTTTTTCTTGTGTCATAATAAAAAAAAGGTGATGTTCGGAGCACACTGCAGCATCTGTTTGCAAAAACCGAGAACAAAGAACATGTCAAACGGCAACTGGTCCACATCCAGGACTTATATCTCACTCTGAGCTCCAGGTTGATACTACACGCAGGTTTAAAAGCCGAAAAAGTCAAAACAAACGTGATGATAATAATAATAACTCGCCCGGGCCTTTTCTTTGACCTAGTGTGGATATTTCAACCACGCCACACATCTTCTCCTTCATTTGGAAGTAGTGAAGAGGAGTGTAGTCTTTCAGTCTGTTGCAGATAAAAGCAATCCCTCCACTGACTGTAATTAAATTGAGCTCTACTTTGGACAATGGAACTAAAGAATTATGGCAGGCTGTGATGAGCAAATCCGTTACATCGCAGCTAATGGAGGCTCCACCACCCTCTTTAATGAAGAGCTTCTCCTGCAGGCAGGAATTAGATGAGTTAGTAAAAGTGTTTGTATGCAATCACTGTTTTTTTAACCACTATATATATATACAGTATGTAACATGTGTCTTACAAACAAATCTTATATGCTGAAACATGCAGCTACACTCGGGGGACAAATTATTGGGACACCTGAGTTTTCCAGCCAGATGGTCGAGTTCTTTGCCAAACAGTTCCCACAAAGGTTGAGGCACACCATTGGATGCTGTAGCCTTAAACAAGGAGACTCAAACCTGCTCCATCATCACAATGCCCTGTACACAAAACCAGCTTTATAAAGATCTGCTTTACATGGGTTGGAGTTGAGGATCTTCTATTGATCATATGAATTGTAATCCTGACTGCACCCCAGGCCTCCTCACCTCACCTACACTAGAACCTGACTTCACTAAAACCCTTGTGACACAAATCTCCACAAAATCTAGTTGAACACCTTCCCAGAAGAGTGAAGGTTAGAAAATGAAGACTAAATGTGGAATAGGATTTTTAAAAAGATCTGACAATCGTGTGTGTTGTTACTACAGGAAGATGTTAGAACAGGTGCAGGTCTATAAAGGTGGACGTACAGTCAGTAAAAAAAAAACTCAGACACTTTCTCGTTAATCAGGAAGAAGAATTCAACACATGCTTTTTAATTAGTGTAATAACCGTAATACCGCTTGTCTCATTAGCAGCTGTGTCCACGGCAGCTAAGTTAGTGCTTTGGAGATTTACACAAGTACCTGCTCAATTCTTCATTTCCTTCCTGTGAGTATCAATTTGTCAAAGAGGCATCAATTTGTTAATAAGAACAGAAGCAGCCTCATAACAACCAAAAAAATACAAATAAAAAATGAATTGTGAAGATGAGAGGAAACGCCGGCGTTCCAGAATAGCTGTAATATATTTCTTCACAGCAGAATTGTCTCGGTGTGTCTGATTCCACCATCAGGAGATTGATCAGGAGCCCGAAACTGAGAATTAGACGACTATTTGGGGCTTTGAATTTAATTAGCTGTCGTTATCATACAATTAGTCATGTAAACATTTCGAACATGTTAAACCTTAACAGTGTCATTTAGAACATTTGTAGATCACTAGGTAACAAGTTTTGGATCAGAAGGTTATGTGTTCAAATCCGACCAGCATTAAGCTGCCACTGCTTTAGCCTCTGGACCCTTGAGCAAGGCCCTTCACCTTCACCTGCTCAGATAAATAGAAGCAAATCTGCTGAATGCCATAAATAAAATGTAATATAATGTAATACTGCTCTTAAAAATACTTGATATTGTTTTGAAAACCAGTGATTAAAATAGGTGGAAAATACCACTCCTTCATAGAGCAGAGCTTCATACCCACCGGTTCTCGACCCAATACCCCTATAGATGCTTTAGGGGCAGTTGACAAGCTCCAAACCAAAGAGTGATATGTGAAGACTAGCTGATGAGTCACACCTGAAATTGCGTAGTTTATTCATTGAATATGAACGTTTGGAAACCCCTGTCCTACAGTATCCATCCCACAACCCTGGTTGTACCACATCACCTGCTGTGCTCTACTGAGCTTTTACACCTAATCAAATTTAGCACATTATGATGTGTATTCAGGATTGGGGATGGTTAATGTTACACATCCTCATGTTCTGGCATCCATTTGCATCGTTTTGCTCGGTTTCATTGTGTACCTGAATTTTGCAGCAAAACAATTTATATTTGTCACAGGAAACAGGAAGTGACAGTCTCGGCTTTTTATTGTCTGTTAAAATTTATATAACATGGACCAAACCTGTGAAAACAACCAATATGTTGTTTTGTTTTGTTTTTTTATCACCAACATAACAAGCTAAAACAGCATGTTTCCTGCAACCTGTCAATGTGCGATCATTTGTCACTCTGTTCAGCTTGTCATCTAACCCAAACTGGTACATTTCTCAGATACAGCACTATACATGAATACTTTGGTCCAAATCCCTGTTAGATAATCATAGCAGCAATACAGAAGGACAGTCATGCATTTCATCTTGCCCATTTACTGTTAAATACAAACCCCTACAGCATTAAAACCCTGAGTCTTATACACCTTAGGAATCTAAAATCCATCCCATATGGCTCACAACTCCTTTTAATGCTGTACACACAGTAAACTAAGTGTTTGTACGCCCCGTGTAGAGCACTACAGGCCACTAGAGAACCATCCTGGGATTCAGTCATGCTTTGATTCACCTAGGATGAGTCGTTTTAGAAGGGCAGGTGGAAGGACTGAAGCAGAACATGGCAGTGTTTGTGTAAATGGAATCCGACTTGTGCTGCTGTCTATGCAGAGGATGAAGGTATGAGTAGATTTGGGCGCTTGGAAGCTTTTAACTTGTTTGGCTGAGTTTCATATTTCATTTATCACTCTGAACTCTCTGAGCCTCACTCAGACTCCCACTGGCTCATATGATTCTGCAAACTTTGGGCTTTACTCTACATATAAGATCTCTGGGCATCATGAAGGACCATTGGGAACCCGGTTGTAATCGATCGCACAGAAACTGAAATGAATTAGAAGCATAAATGGGATAAAATGCACCACTGAGAAACAAATAGAAGTGGAACCAGAGGTTTCTGTTTGTTGAAATGTACACAGAGCAAATTCGGTGCATTGGAACCTGGGAAGATGTGGGAGTGTGCTCCTGGAAATGTGTGCTTATTCAACCACAAGGGTGTTAGTAATGGTAGTGAGGTAGATGAGCTGAAGAGCACTGTCAGCTTTTACATTAATCCCAACAGGGTCGAGGGTCAGAGCTCTATAGCAGATCTTCCACTCCAACCCATGCAAAGCAGATCTTCATGGAACTGGTTTTGTACACAGGAGCATTGTCATGCTGAACTACCTCCAAAGATCTCCTATACACTTGTCTGCCTTCAACTTTGTGGTAACAGTTTGTGGAAGAATCACATATAACTGAAAAAGTTCTGTTTTTCTGTGGATTTTCACCATCTAATAATACCATCTGTAATTATAAAAACTGTCCTCTTCTCCTTCCAGGACTCACAATCTATTCATACTGAACTGGCTGTTTTGTCTTTATAAGCTGTAATGATTTACACTCTGCTGTCAGCCAGAAGAGTCTGGTTCCTCACAAGGTTTATCACTCGTGTCATCTCAGGGAGTTTTTCCTCACCACTGTCATCCAGTTTGTTCAATGTGAACTTGAATTGTATTTGTTATCTTCAAGCTGTTGACTCTGTTGTCATTCTGTATACAGTTTATCCATCGATTGGGTATTTCACAGTGCATTGTTCTGTTGCATAGTGACTCTGATTTATTTTGCAAAATCTGCTTGGAGGAATCATTATGTTAAAGAAATAAATATCTTATCCTTCTGTTTTTATTAGAAAATCCTACTCGTATATATAGGAAACAGTTTTATTTTTTGGTTTTGGGATGAACACTACAGGGAGTGCTGGACAGAGGTTTGATAATATGTGTAAATCTTTCTCTTTCTCTATTATTTTTATTATTATTTTTTTATACAATCGTTTCAATCTTTTCTATAGAGAGACATATTTTGTAGGACATGTCCTCACATAACTTTTTGCCCAGACTGCATCATACATAGGATTAAAACAGATTTTGAGTTCTTAAGAAACCTGGAGATTGTGGGACTTATAAACAAAAGTGAGTGGACACCTGGCCATAAGATTGGTATGTGGTTCTTATTAAACATCCAGTTCTCCGTTAGGAACTTTAGGAGCTGCAGGATGGCGTGAAACCTTTACCAGCTTCTATTTGTTCATGAAGCGCTATATGTGTGTGTGTGTGTCTATGGTAAGTGGTAAATGTCCTAAAAAATAAAAAATGAAGCGAATTAGAAACAAAGCAGTTTCTTCATTCATGCGTTCCTCCCTGACCTGCAGTCTCCATGTCGTTTGTCTGGAAACGGGGCATGCTAAGTTGCTTTCCGAGGGAATCTCCTGCACAGATCCCAGAGAGCACTCTTTAAGGAGAGTGCTCCTGCTCCTCGTAGTTCTGGCCTCCTTTTGCTCAGGCAAAGCGACGTTTGAGGACCTGGGGCTTGCAGTCGGGTCCAGCATTCTGTCACAAGGTTCGGAAACACATCAAGGCCATTTCTTACCCTTGCTATGAGATCACTTATCTCCACTGCTCTTTCTCTGAGAAGGGGTGTGGGATTGAACTCTGTGAGTCTTCAGAGACAACTGCTTCACCCAGTCCCCTTCAAGGAGCTATTAGAGGTAGTGACCCATGCCAATCCATGCTTGAGATAGATCGGCCGACCAATCAGCAGCAAGCTCGCCTGTCCAGTAAGGTTGACGAGCACTTTCTGCTACCTGCGTCACTGATTCCACGCCTGGGTCTACCCCTTCTTTTTTTGGACCTTCACATCGAGGTGTCCAGTTCGTAGGCGAAACCTTATGTGGCCCTCCCCTTAAAAAAAAAAAAAAAAAAAAAAGTGTGTTCATGGGACGATGCCTCGGGTTGTAGAAATGCTGACAAGCGATCTCTCCCGGGGGGCTTTGTCATCCCTAAAAAACCTGCCGCTGCCCACCGAGTCCCTTTAAACTACCTCGGCACTGGTGGGCAAGGCTTATGCCTCAGCAGATTAAGCCACAGGCTGTCTGCACACTATGGCTGTGCCGCAGGTCTATCAGGCTGACCAGCTACGGAAGCTCGACGTGGAGTCACGTTAGGTGGTCTGGAAGCCAGAGCTTTGCTATGCGACAGACTTAGCCCTTAGGGCATCTAAAGAGACTGTTAGGGCCATTGGCCGATCCATAGCCGCTCTTGTGTCTACTGAAAGGCACTTGGTATCTCCCATGTTGCTCTTGTGAGGCTGCTTGGCAGGCACAGCCCCAACCACAAACCTGCACCTCCAGCATCATAAGGTGCAAAAAGCAGAGCATTGCGACTCACACTGCCCCTGCTAGGGATTCTGTGCGATGCTCAAGGCCAAAGCCCTGTGAGCTAATGGGTTTGAAGACCTTCACCTTCATCAGGGGAGCTGATACAAGACAATCTGGGGACTCCTCCGGGAAGGAGTGCTGTGCCCCTCAGTATACTGGTTCGTTAACCACACCACTTTGAGTGCTGAAGTACATTATTAGCTCCAGCGAATGCCCTCTTTGGTTCCACCCGGTATGGTAGCAGACTTGGAGGGTTTGCCACCTAGCAGGAGGCCCCTAGAGTTGCCCAAGGGCGTAAGCTCTGGCTCTAGTGATACCAGAGGTCAGTCTTGAGAGACTGATTACTTTAAGAGACAATCTAGCAGTCTTGAGGTTCTGCCAGTGTCATGATGGTTCTTGGCTGATGCACAGGAGCATTGTCATGCTGGAACAGGTGTGAAAATGCATTTAAACCCATGAGTGATTCAGAATGATTTTGAGAATTAGGAGGATCCTGCAGAACTTGAAGGAAACTTACATGGATGTAGGCAGATGTGGTTTATACAAAGACACTGGAGCTGTACATCGTCTGGTTGTTCATCTTTAATAAGCTAACAGTGATTTGCATTGTCCCTACACCACTAGATCTCTGTAGTCTAGACAAGTTTCATTCTGACCACCTCATGATCATCTTCTTAGTCTTTTTTTTTTGGCTTAGATCCTGAATTCATCCACAGCAACATTCAATGGGTTTTTCCAGACTGCCAGGAAGGTCATTCCTCTGGAGTCGAAGTTCATCAGAGCTACACTGCCACACATATAAACCCTGCTAAGTGTCTCATGAGACTGCCAAGAAGGTCAATCCTCCAGTGTCGAACACCATTGGAGCTCTGCTTGAAACCAGAAACCGTCCTGATCTTCTAGAAGGACTGTACATGTCATGGCTCTGATCTCCTTCATCAACCATATAATTATATGAAAAACACTGAAAATGCTTCAGGTTACTGTATTTTTCGCTGAATACCAGCCCTGGGGAAGCAGTTGTGAAGTGAATCAGAGTGAGTGCTGATCTTCTCAGGTGTGATTATAATCACGATTTTAAAAAAAGGCCCAGATCTCGCAAGTCCAGATACATCAGCAATCTCGCACTGAGAGGTCTGATAACCGCCTGAGACTGCAGGTGGACTGATTATAGAACCGGTTACGCTGTATAGAACACCTAGCCTTGCAGTTTCTATTTCTTTTCCCTTTCATATGGTGTTTTGTTTGTTTTCTCCTTTGTTTTTGAACCTTGTTGCTCTTTTCTGTTTTCAGCCCATTTCCTTCTAGATATTTTCAAAGCTGGTGAATTATTAATGCTCTCTCTCTCCCTCTCTCTCTCTCTCTCTCTCTCTCTCTCTCTTTCTCTCTCTCTCTCTCTCTCACACACACACACACACACACACACACACACACACACACACACACACACACAGATCGGAGGAAGCTCTTGCACTTGTAGAAATCAACTGACCAAAAATATGCGACGGACCTCATTTCTATTTTATATTACAGTACAATCCACTTTTATCCAGAACATTAGGTATCTGCAGATCGGCTTTCCTTTTATCTGCTGAGTTTTGTGGCTCGTCTTCCTGAAGGCTCTTCACTTCAACACAGCCAATGACTCGAGGAATGT
>MU551545.1:757612-798486 GCA_024362625.1 Silurus asotus | reverse complement strand
CTTATACAGAATCTTGATGGTTCTTCAATGATCTCGCTGCAGAAGCTGCTTGAACTTCCACAGTTGGTACTACCTATTATTGTCTGGATCCAAATGTATTTATAAGATGTGATTAATTAAGTCTTGGCTGATAAAAAATAAAAAAAAGCAATACTCATAAGATTTCTAAAGCCTATTATTTCATGATTCAATTACATTTAAATGGAAAACAAAGGTTGAGTTAGTTAGCAGTGTTTCCATGGCCGTGCATGTATATCGCTATGGAGACACGGGTCTGAGTGCATGTATGGATGTGTATTATATTTAAACTGGATTCACTGTAAGTGCAGTCTAATTGTTAATCCCGTTGAGGAAACAGGACAACTATAAATACCACTGTAACCGAATCCTTCTATTTTCAGTGCAACTCAATAAGCCACGTGGGCCTTTCTATTCCAGCAGCATGCTTTTTTTGTGTGTGTGTGTGTGCGTGTGTGTGCGTGTGTGTGTGTGTGTGTGTGAGATGGATGTGAGGAGGTGGTTGCATGGGGGAAGGTGTAAAATGGGCAAAGTGTCCTCTTTATAAACGATAATCGGTCGAGTGTCGGCTCGCCGTATTCAGCTTTTGTTTCATTCGTTTGTATATAAGCTTTGAGTTTTAACTTGTAACTCGGTCAAGGCAAACATTAACAATACTCACATAATGCATCCCAAGGAGAATCTGTTGGTTCCATCTGTGACAGTTCAGGTACATTTTGTATAGAAAAATGTATCAGGACACCAGATCTTTCCAAACTGTTTCCACAAAGCTGGAGGCACACAATTCAGATGTCTTTGAATGCAGTACAGTGAATTTTACCTTCACCCTGAACTTGGAAACCCAAACCTATTCCATCATGGCAATGATCCTGTACACAAAGCGAGCTCCATGAAGATCCTTCCCATTATTAACTCAGATTAAAAACTGGGATTGACTTTTAATGTTACAGGTATAAAAAACGATGAGTGTATAAATGTAGAAATGCAGTTTCCACTTCTTTTTATTTTATTTTATAAACTCAAAAGTCTCGGTTTGACTTGAACGCCCCTTGTAGTAATAACAAAGAATGTCTGTTGAGAGGTTAATAATCATATATTAAATAACTAAAATAAATGAAATAAAACCAAGATCAGTGTTTCTCATAGCACCAGTGCTGCTGTATGAGCTTGAATGGTGCCTCCTATGAAACTAGAGACCTCATGGCTAGTGAGTGAATGTCAGCTTGTCGGCATTTCTTTCCATCAGCAGATCACCATGTACGTTTTTTTTCCTTTGTAATGTCTGGCTCCTGAGCAGCTGAACAGGAAATCCCAACTTTTGAAAATGAGTCATGCTCTCTGGGTGGGACGGATGGTGTACACTCTCTCTCCCCTACCAATCACAGCGAGACCAGCTCCTCGTGGGCGTCTGTAAAATCAGGTATAGGGAAGAGGATGGATGGTGCTTCCCTGAGACTGCATTCTGCTGCTCGGTGATGTGGCAGGAATAGCAGTTGTTGCTGGCTGGCTTCATGCGTCTCTAAGGAAGCATATGCTATAAGTGTGTTGTCTGTCCTGCCACCTGGTGCATTGCTGTTTGGATCAGCTTTTTGTCTACCAATTTTGTAAGTGATTGATGATTTAGGTAGTCCTTTACTCTATAGCGTTTGGCTCCTGTCGCTCACACTACAGCAAAACAGAAGGTCCTGCCCAGAAGCTGAGATGATTTTGATCAGTTCCAGTTAATCAAAAACTGAGTTATTCAGAGAAACTTTGTTTGGTTCTGTGATTATGTAGGCTGTCTGGACTATGCACAAAGCCGTAATCACTGACTCAAAGTCAGAAATCAAGAAAATGGATAGCAAAAGACGTGAGCAATTTAAGTTCTGTGTTGATGACTAAAATATTTTTTTCCATCCACCCACTGATCCTTTACAGAAAAGCTAGCAATGATTCCTCTGAGACACATAAAGCCAACACTGCATCTTTCTGAAGGGTAGAAAAGCACACTTTAAGGGAAGAACTTACTGCCCTATTTATTATACATCAGCTAGCCAGACTTCTTTGCTCTGATCGACAGACAGGAGATGAATGCATGGACAATTCTCAAATCTTCACCTATGAATTGGAGCACCTACATTTTCCAGCTATACGTGGTTCCTCCCCAAACTGTTACCACCAAGTTTGAGGCACACGATTGTGCAGGATGTCTTTGGATGCATTAGTATAAAACTTTCCCAAGCCTCTGCACAAAGCCAGCTCCATGAAGATATGCTTTACATGGGGGTTGAAGTTGAAGATCTCCTACTCTAGAGCTCTGACCTCAAACCTATTGATGGATGTGAATGCTGACTGCACCCCAGGCCTTCTCACCTCCTCTACATCAGTACCCCACCTGTCTGAATGAGCACAAATCTGCCAAAATCTAGTGGAACATCATTTTCAGAAAAGTGGAGCTTATTATAAGATTAAATGAAGACTAAATCTGAATGTTTATAAAGAAGCACATACCACATTTTATGCACATTTATAAAAAAACAATCCATGTAGCACCAATAAATGTTTTTTAGGATCTACAGCTGAGGCTTTCTTTTCTCCTTCAGAAACAAGATCCCTGAATGGACTCACTGAAATGATGTAAAAAAGCAAGACTTGTACTCTACTGCACTGTATTTAGTTTAGCCGTGGTGGTGAAGCGGGTGGTGTGATCACTTCACATCTCTACGCTCACCGTTCGATCCTGATCTCAGGTTACCGCTTCCCATGTTCGCGTCGTGTCAGTGTGGGATTCCACCAGGTTTGATTCTAACTCAAGTCCTCTTGAAGGTGGATCTGGACAAACCCATTGGAGTAAATGAAAGCGTTTGTGATGTCATCCAGGGTCTCGACCATCATGTTCCCAGGACGTCCCAGGACTTTGGATTGCTGCTTTGACTAGGATCAATAAATAATTATACATGGAAAAGGATCGTGAGTCTGGCGACTGTTTGGTGTAGACGAGGAAAAATCGGAGCTAAATCATTTTCAGAATCGAATCTGCAGTGTTTGCATTTTGTGTAAAATCTGCTTTTCTTACCCCCTTCTTTTTTATCCCGCTGCAGGACGCAATGCATTTACGAGTTAAGTATTAGATGGATGAATAAGTATATGAGAGAGACAGAAAGTCAGTGTGAGAGTGAAAGAGAGAGGGACAGAAAAAAGACATAGGGAGGGGGTTGAGCAAGCAAACGAGAGAGAACAAGAGACAGAAGCAGTGCAGGAGAGGAACAACACAAGCGGAGGAGAGGAGTGGAGAGAGAGAGAGAGAGAGAAAGAGGGAAAGGGAGAGAGAGAAGCGAGGAGGATTAAGCATTACAATCACTTCTTCTCTAGCCAGCGTTTGCTATGCTGAGACAACTGCAGAGGATCGTTTCTTTCTTGCCGGTCTGTTTCTTCTTCTTTTCTTTTTTTTTTCACTTTCTGTCACCTGCTTTCTCTCACTCAGGACCCATCATCCCTTCAAGATCCTCATAATGGGAGGTAATTATGATCCTTATTAAGCTCCAAAATAGATTAGAGATGCCTGTGAGACCTTTGAGTTTTAGAGCATGCTGACTGCTCAGAACTTCATTATAGACTTTTTACCCACGTCTTGTTCGTTTGATCACTCTGAGATGTATTAGATACATGGAATTGTGTTTGTGTGTGTGGGGGGGGATATCGAGCTACAAGCAACAAGCTAGACCTAGATTATACAGTAGACGTTATAAAAATACATGAGCAATATCAGGATAAAAATAAGCAGTTCATTTGATTCCCAAATTGGACACCACAGATATCAGTCTATGTTTTGTTTCCTGAACTGATATATTAACTCCGAAATGAACTTAATGCTCTTCTTGGTGTACTTCTCAGAGGAAGTAAACTGATATCGATTTTTGATTGTGTGAGCCTGTGATAGATGTACTGGATTGAGGCTGGATTGTTCATGTTCTTCATGATGCGATATGCCAGGAGGAGAAAAAAAGAAAAAAGAAATCAAGTGTTGCATGCATGCTTCTAGTTATAATCTCAGCTGTCATGCTGGGAGGTATTTGTTCTCCCAGTGACTTTTGTTTACCCAGCAACATGAAGTTTGTAATTAAATTGAGACGCTTAGGAAATAATATGTACGGAATGGTACAGTATGTTAGTTAATGACCTTCTAAAAGTAAAACAACCTAGTGTTTGTGTAGTGACCTTTTTCCACACAAGTACTATTGCTTTATATTTATATACCTATTTACATGGATCATTTGGAGATTTTTAAGTTCAGATAAAATCCAAAAAGAGTACTCTTTTGAAAGTCTACTAAAACGGTCTAATGATATTTATCCAACTTTGAAGCTTGTTTATCCAAAGACGACTAGGTCCAAACCGCAGCGTCGAGGCTTCCACATCCAGAGCTGTACAATATCTGAGCCCTTGTTGTGTTTGTTCTGACAGGGACATTAAGGAACTCGCCGTATATGGAATAGAGGCATCTGCGATCCCGAGATCTTCATTCAAAAGTCTTGTCGACCATCGCTGAAATCGAGTAACTACTTACGCTTCACTTGCAAGGGAGGGGAGCCACTCAGCATCAAAGCTCTGGAGCAAGAACGAGAGAAAGAACAAGAGAAAGAGTGAGAGCGGTAAAGCGTGATTTGCCTATCTTGCATTTTCAGAGACCATCATCGCAATTAAATAAGAATTGAAATCGCCGTGTGTCAGCCAGAGACACTCGGCTTACCATAAAATGGTTTTATGAAGAGGAACTTGCAGTAAAAAAGGCCCTGAGGAGGGAATTTGAATGGACCCCAGGTCTGTTTAAAGGGCCTGTTTTCTTTGGGTTACAGAAACAATGTGATGTCAAATGGCATAAGATGTATCCTCGCTAGTCCAGTGGGACTGTCTCAAGGTTTTTTACCTAAAGATGATGATAAAATTTGACTGAAACCTCAGAGGTGTTACATGGACAGACAGGCTGGAATAAAAAAAGCTCTTGCTAAAAATAAAACCAAACCTACAGCTTGAATGATTAGTTTGAAAGGCAGTTTTGTTCCTCTTACTTGAAGAAAGCTTAAAGAGATCACCTCAGGGTCAAACACCATTCTCTGGACTCTCAAATAAAAACTCAGCAAACAGAAATGGCTGCCGGAGTCGCGACATGGTTACCCTTTGCCCGGGCAGCAGCGGTTGGCTGGCTTCCTCTGGCCAAAAAGACCATGCCCAAACCTCCTGTCGATAAGAAGAGCCGCAGCGATGAGATCCTGATAGTTAACGTGAGTGGGCTTCGCTTCCAGACGTGGAAAAATACCCTGGACCGGTATCCTGACACGTTGCTAGGAAGCTCTGAAAAGGAATTCTTCTACAATGAAGATACTCAGGAATATTTCTTTGACAGGGACCCGGAGATGTTTCGACACATCCTGAACTTCTATCGCACAGGCAAGCTGCACTACCCCCGGCAGGAGTGCATCCAAGCTTTTGATGAGGAGCTGGCTTTCTACGGCATTGTTTCGGACATTATCGGGGACTGCTGCATGGAAGAGTACCGTGACCGCAAAAAGGAAAACCAGGAAAGGCTGGCTGAGGACACAGAGGCTGAGATGACGACGGACCTCCCTTTACCTCCAAACAGCACGTCTCGAGAACGCTTATGGAGAGCTTTCGAGAATCCTCACACAAGCACCATGGCTCTGGTGTTCTACTACGTCACAGGCTTCTTCATCGCCGTCTCAGTTATCGCTAACGTAGTGGAGACTGTGCCGTGCCGGGCCCCCAAAGGCAGCTTGAAGGACTTGCCGTGTGGTGAGAAGTACACAATGGCCTTCTTCTGCATGGATACGGCATGCGTGCTCATTTTCACATTCGAGTACCTGATGAGGTTATTCGCCGCTCCCAGCCGCTGCAAGTTCATGCGCTCGGTGATGAGCGTCATCGATGTCGTGGCCATCATGCCCTACTACATTGGCTTGGTCATGCCCGAGAATGAGGACGTGAGCGGTGCTTTTGTTACGCTACGTGTCTTTCGGGTCTTCCGCATCTTCAAGTTCTCGCGTCACTCGCAGGGGCTTCGTATCCTCGGCTACACGTTAAAGAGCTGTGCCTCGGAGCTTGGCTTCCTGCTCTTCTCCCTCACTATGGCCATCATTATATTCGCCACAGTCATGTTTTATGCTGAAAAAGGCACCAAGGAAACCAATTTTACCAGCATTCCAGCCTCCTTCTGGTACACCATTGTAACTATGACAACGCTAGGGTGAGTGTTCTGTTTTTCTTTTTTTGACTTTATATCAACTGTAACCGTGGACCAAATATATCTATCTATCGTTCGATCGATGCAAATCAGTAATTAGTCAAATTCACATGCGATTCTTGCAAGAAGCCGATGCGAACTTGCTGCAAAACTATTTTTGAGCCCCTTCTGTAATAGTGACACCAGTTTTTTTTTACATATACACAAGTGGTACACACTTCCTAGAGGTGAAGTTTGCTGACTGTGTAGCAGCAGTTCAGGCTCTTGCGAAAAAAGGCGGATGAGATCCATTAAGGACTCTTAGGAAATTCCCCTGTGCCTAAATCCACTTACAGCTTCATTTCTCATGCATGCTGCTGACAGTGTCCTTACATACAAGTTTTCTGGAAAGTTCTGCCGAGACGTATAAAGTGTTAGATACGGAGCATCAGGTATCACCTCAAAATAAGATGTACAGGTGAGAGAAAGATAAAAAAGCAATTTATTTGTTACAAAGAGTTCAATAACACATTCTGCAAAGAGGTTCTCCTGTGTCACGTGATGCATTGACATAGTTATTAATTCCATTATTTTTATTACAAATATCAAATGATTTCCTCAAAAACAATCGAAAAATTGTTACTTTTCTTATGCACACCTGCACAGGGGTAACATTTTCTCATCAACACCTGCACAGGGGTAACACTTTCTCATGCACACCTGCACAGGGGTAACATTTCCTTATACACACCTGCACAGGGGCAACATTTTCTCATCAACACCTGCACAGGGGTAACATTTCCTTATACACACCTGCACAGGGGCAACATTTCCTTATACACACCTGCACAGGAGTAACACTTCCTCATGCACACCTGCACAGGGGTAACATTTCCTTATACACACCTGCACAGGGGTAACATTTCCTTATGCACACCTGCACAGGAGTAACACTTCCTCATGCACACCTGCACAGGGGTAACATTTCCTTATACACACCTGCACAGGGGCAACATTTCCTTATGCACACCTGCACAGGGGCAACATTTTCTCATGCACACCTGCACAGGGGTAACATTTCCTTATGCACACCTGCACAGGGGCAACATTTCCTTATGCACACCTGCACAGGGGCAACATTTCCTTATACACACCTGCACAGGGGCAACATTTCCTTATACACACCTGCACAGGGGGCAACATTTCCTTATACACACCTGCACAGGGGTAACATTTTCTCATGCACACCTGCACATTTCTTATGCACACCTGCACAGGGGTAATATTTGCCACACAAGTTTCACAAATCTACAAACATACACTGCCATTTTTGTAGCAATATTCCGTGGTGCTTTCTCTCTGCCTACAAGGACTTTCTTGTTAGCAGTCTTGGCACTTCTGTAACTATTCAGGATGGATTGGCAATGAATCAGAGTTTCTGTAAGACAGATAGCAGCAGCATTTCACATCCAAATCAGATCGTTTCCTAAACGTCAGAGGGCCCGCGTGGTGCTCGGCTCGGTGAGAGTAAACATGACAGCAGTCCGTTTAACATCCATATGGAGTAAATTACAGGAGCTTGTCACATTATTGCTGGTGATTAGCTACAGCACGCAGGAGATAGAAGATGTGTGTGGGCCGGAGAGGAGTTTTTTTGCACTTCAACAGTAACATCTTTCAAAGTGATGGATGGAAAGATGGAAGGAGAAAAACTTACACAACCGTGTCTTGCACTTGCACTTTTGCTCTTATAATAAGCTTCACTCTCCTGGATGTTCTACTAGAGTTTGTGGAGATTTCTACTCATTCAGCCACAGGTGTAGCAGTAAAGTCAGGTACTAATGAAGGTGAGGTGAGGAGGCCTCGGGTGCAGACAGCGTCCCCTAATTCCAGTGAAGTTAGAATTTTTTGCTACTGCATCCAAAGACATTGTATACAGTTGTGTGCCTCCATCTTTGTGGTAACAGTTTGGGGAAGAACCACATATAGGTGGAAAAGTCCCACAATTCTTTTGCCCATATTGTGTAGTTTGGGCAGAAGAAAAGCATTTGAGTTGTACTTGTTACTAGGGGTTTAGCTGCAGCATTTACAGTTTTTAACTACTTGCTACAGTGACACAATATTCAAGGATTATAAAGTGCTTTTTTGTGTAGCGTTGGTGTGTCTCACTTATTTGTGACTCCAACCTTGAATCTATTCAACAAGCTGTATTACATCCAGCACCATTATTAATATTTCACCCTCAATCTCATGGACAGTTTCAGCAATACAAACACATGCATTGTACACAAATGATAGAATCATGTACTGTACCATGGCATGAAATATACTGATCAGGCATCACATTATGACATTATGAGTGGTGAAGTGAATAACACTGATCATTTCTTCATCATGGTACCTGTTAGTGGGTGGGAAATATTATGCAGCAAGAGTACATTTTGTCCTCAAAGTTAGTGAGTCTTCGAAGAAGCAGGAAAAATGGGTGAGCGTAAGGATTTGGGCGAGTTTGACAAATTGAGACGTCTAGACGACTGGGTCAGAGCGTCTCCAAATATATATAACAAAGGAATAGTGGTGAACCGGCGACAGGGTCGTGGGCAGCCGAGGCTCATCGATGCACGTGAGGAGTAAAGGCTGGTCCGTGTGGTTCCGATCCAACAGACGAGCTCCTGTAGCTCAAACTGCTGAAGAAGTTCATGCTCTGGACTGTTTTGGCAGGAAAAGAGGAACCAACACAATATTAGGCAGGTGGATTTTCCATATATTTGTGCATGATGTTAGAATAAAAGCATAGAAAACTGTGAACACTGCGAAAGTAATGTGCCAATCAGGTGGGTGGACACCAGACTGCTAAATTTGCAAAAATAGGAAATTAATAGCTATTTTAAAGACCATGCCTGATCATGATTAAGTCTCAAACAATTTAAGGCTTTAATTAGATTATTAGTCATTATTGTCATATTTGCCATCATTTTTTTTGTTAATATCCTTCATGCATTACTGCTGAAATCTAAGCAGTGGTTTATTTTTGAAGCACATGGTCTAGAAACATCTATAAACAACAGCAACCTCGTAGGCTTGAACCACACACAGGTAATTTCAATCATGTGGCTCTAGAAACGCCAGTTCAGCACGTGTATACTGTGCCTCTGGGTACAGACCATTTTCCCTGTTCGCCTATTGACGTTTGTTTTTGGTTCATTCCGAATCCATTGCACTTCATTAGATGTAGTCGTCCAGTGGTTCATAAACTGGACCTTAATGTATTAGTACAAATTTATTAAACTCCACGAGGGAATATTAATGTAGTGCATTAAAACGTTTGAAACAATACGTATACTTCACTGTTTATTTGATGATAAAATGGTGAAAATGGTGGATTATATATTGCACCCAGGAATTCTGATACATTTGGTTGGTCATCAGTGGATGTTCTTAGACATATTATTTGGGTTGCAATGTTTTTAAGAACTAGGACACCCAAAGCCAGCACCATGAAGATATAGTTTAATAGAAGATCTTGGGATGAACAAGACTGGCTGCACCTCAGGCCTCCTCACCTCACCTACATCAGAACCTGACTTTATTAACACATTGGCAAAATGAGCACAAATCTCCACAACTCCAAATCTAGTAAAACATAAGAAGAGTGGATTTTATTATAACAGCAAACGGGGACTGAATAAAGAATAGAAAGTACATTCAAATATTATGGTGTCCATGTGTCCACAATTATTTGGATAAATAGTTTATACAGTATGTAAAAATTGTTTCTTTTTAAAGACTATTGGAACACACTGTATCTTATATCACAGCTCATTATGCTCTCGTATGTAGTTAAACTCAAGCACAATGCCCCACTGAACACTTTCTGCTGAGATGCCATTATGGATAATCTCAGAGAGAGGAAGATATTGAGCTATTGATTGTAAGGTTGTAACGCAATAAATGTTACTATGTAGTGCACAATGAACAATATCTGGATTTTTACCTCGAAATGGGCGTGGCCTGAACTAGAAATCGTCTTTCCCGCAGAAACATAACCTTTGCTGTGGGAATTTTGACTGGGACAGTTCCTCAACCTCAGCTGCATCACTCCAGTTTGTGATGAGTCCATGGAACTGTTTTCATTTCACCCCTCCTTACTCGACATTTTGATCTATTTTTGCGACCTTTTGGCGATTTTCTAGTTTCGTTTCACAAAACCAACATGTAGCATCTTGAAGAGGCGGATACCACAGAGGAATGAATGAATGCTTTAAAAGCATCACAACGCCCACCTTCAATATAACGCCTGCCTTCGATACGTGTCAGTATTTGCATTCGATATAATGCGAGATACAGTATAATACGAGAGCCTGCACCATTTCGTTTTCTATTCTTAGATTGATAGGATTGTCACGAGAGATCGATTTTTACGTCACGCAATAATGATAAACGCACCACGCCTAGTCTATGTAGCTGGTAAAGGCCTTGAAGTAATCAATACCTGATTGATTTCATGTGAACCTCGTGGTCATTCTGTAATGCTCCAGCACACACCTCTTTTTATGCCATAAAAGCTTTGATAATTAGCAGTCAAGCTAAATGAGATGCATTACAGTGGGGAAACCATTGTATGTGTGGAGTTTTTTCCCCATTAAACAGCCTTGAAATGTTCTGCTTAAGGTTTCACTGATGAGATCTTGAAGATCTTGACACATTCACAGCTACCAGAGGATCCTCTGAGAACTGGTTTTAAAACATTTCTGTGATTTTGGGTCATCGTTCAGACGCCAACCACGGTCTGATTGAGGTCACTGTGTTATACACCATATCCATCCATACATGGCTCTTCTCCAAACCGGACGTTGAAGGTACACAGTTGTATTGGTCGTCTCTTTATGCAGGAGCATGACATTTTCTCTACACTTCTACTAGAAGACCAAAACCTGTTCCAGAATGACAAAGCCAGCCAGATCTCCTGCTTTAGAGGTCTGATCTCAAACCTTATTTAGCACCTTTGGGATGAATTAGAGCACTACCAACTGTTTTATTTTATGAGTTGCTCAGTAGCTCCTGGTTCCATAATCTTAGCTGCATGTAAGACTGTAGAAAGAACATTACTCATAATCACACACTCCAGTGCTCATGTTAGTTCTCACTCTCCAGTGTTCTGGATTGTTTAAAGACTATAATCACACTCTTGATGTCACCTGAATGAGGATGAGGTTCTGCTTTTGAGTCTGGTTCCTCTCAAGGTTTCTTCCTCATAACATCTCAGGGAGTTTTTCCTTCACCACAGTCTCCATGGTGCTCATCAGTGATAAACACACATTGTACACTTTAACTCTTAAAATTCTGTAAAGCTGCTTTGAGACGATGTCTGTTGTAAAAAGCGTAATAGAAATAACCTTGACTTGACTTGACTGACCTGCACCCCAGACCTCATCACTTTACCTCGATCTGTACCAGACTTTATTAATCCCTTGTGGATGAATGAGAACGAATACCCACAAATTCTAGTGGAACATCTCCTCAGAAAAGTGGAGGTTATTATAACAGAAAAGTACATGTGGAATCAGATGATCAAAAAGAGGAACGTACCATCAAGTGAAGGTGAAACAACAGTAATAATCCACGTCTGATGAGGTTTGTGTGTCCCACTGAAAGCCTGATTAAACGCTCTGGTTTAGCCTCGGTGTGCAGAAAAAGGGCGTATGCTGATCAAAGCGGAGGTGAAAGACATCTACAGGGATCCCTGTCAAGACATGTAGGAGTCTATCTAAAATTCTGATGTGATGAAAGCAAATCTCTATTCTGGGATATATTTAATCTTTTTGGATTATGACGGTTGTGATGGACTGAGCGATTCCAATGCTAGTGTGTTGGTCAGCGCTGTATTTTGGCTAACCCTTTGAGAAGTTAGCTAGCTCAGTTACAGTTGTGTTTGACGAGAGGGAAGAAAAAAACGCAAATGTTACTCAAAAACTAATGTTTATATAAGTGTTTGCATATGAAACAGTTTATATACATTTCTAATTAATTCCTATTAATTCCTGGTATGTTTACTAATTGGAATATTTCCAAAATACTCCCAGATTAATTCACCATGGAAATTTACAGGAAATTTGCAGGAAATTTTCTGCCGGTTTGCAACCCCAGTCAGAATTATATTCTTCCTCGATATTTTGTCAAAAGAAGTATTGGAGATGTTGGACCAAACCAAGTCCCAGGCTTCATTTCATTGAGAACATGATGTACAGTACGTGTGCTGAGTTACAGCAGAAGATCTGTGTGATCTGTATGACTGAATAGTGTTGGCAGCAGTAATAGCAGGAAATGTGGAGCGTTGTATGCTAGTCGGTTTGAGCAGAGCAGAGTGTACAGAGGAGGAGGAGGAGGAGTTGAGTGAGCTGGAAGACTGAAGGACTAATGCACTGCTACAACACACTTTTGAGGTAGAGATAATTCAGGACTGAATTCCCACTGCATCGAGTGAAAGTAGCTGGAAGATTTTCATTAGAAAAGAAATCTTTTGTGCAGTTGGTGGTCGTATATTGATAGTTGATTTTTCCTTTCATGCAACTCAAAGGAAGGGAAAAGGCTGCGATAACTGTATATCCACTGCAGCTGAGAATGAATGTGTTTGATAGTGATTCATTTTGCTGCACAGCTCCAACTTTTCATATAAATTTAATTCTAAATAGATTCTTCCCTCTCTTAATAATTCAAAGAACATTCCTGCGGGACTCCATGACAGCACCTGACGTGATGTTGTCCATAGAAATTTTGATGAAAAAGAGAATAATTCTTTCCTGCTCTAGACGACATGCAGGTCCCATTGGCATCTCTTCATCTCCCCAGATCCTCAATCTCCCTTCTTTCACCATCTGTCGTTACATCTTATATAAGTGTCTTCTGGGATATGAGCCGTCCTTGAACAATCCAAGACCCAGAGGACCTCACGGTGCAGATGATCCCCTGAGCCTAATGAATAAATGGAGAAACCTCTCTAGCCAAGAGAAGATGGGAGTTTTAATAGTTCCTAGGTAATAAATGATTTAAAGACTAATAGGAACCTTTAAAACTGAGCCTTGGCCAAATACAGTCTGGTGATTCAGGAACTTTAAATTCTGCTGAGACTCCTTCTGAAACTGATTTAGCTCATTTTAAAGTGGCTCATATTTTAAAATGGATATCACTTATCAATTGATGGTTAACGGTCTTGTTTTAAGATCCTACGCTGGAAACTCACAACCTTCTGACAGTAATCCAGTGTTGAACATTGAGTGTTGAACATCGAGTAGGATATAATAATGAGGTCATTTTGAATTAGAAGTGCTTTCACAATCAGTAAACCATGAAAGAAACCAACCAGAACATGGCAGATATGCATATATATATATACTGTACTGTATATATCTTCTAAATATTCCATTATAAAAGGGTCACCTACACCTTCAGACATCCATTTTGGCTAGTCTATGCATGCAACTCTGATAATCAAGCTTGTTCCAGATAGCTGCCTTTCGAGGTACTTTATTTCGGCCATGTTTGATGGCATCACTGCACATCATAACAAGCAACTTTTTGGTCACCAGTTCCATAAGCATGGTGAACCATCCAAAAGAACCGAAGGTGAAGAACTTAGAGCTCATAATGTTACCTTTGTGTAGTTCAATCCTACCAAGTCACCAAGGCAAAAGGATACCTCATTTCTGTCAATGGTCAATTTTTCCCCATAGATTTTCCCATAATTCTGTTTTGCGGATCAACCAGTTTACCAGAGGTCCATAAAATCTTGACAAACATGCAAACTATAACCAGTAGCTTGTTTTAAATCTAACTGGTTCCATAAAATAGTAATGATACCAGATGGAGCATGTGGTTATATGAAAACAATGGACAATAGTGGTTCTGTGATAAGACCTCGTGAATCACTGTGAGATACTCTGACCACTGAAGTTTGATTTTTCATTGGCTTCATCATTTTTCCCAATAAAATGAAAAGTAGATTGACATGTTATCAGGAAGTCAGTGCCAGGAAGCCTACATGTACTGCTTTACAAAATGCTGAAACTGGAGACTCCTTTAAATAACTCCCCTAATTACATCCAGTTTATTAATTACCTTGTGTCTCAGCTGCCATACAATACATACTGGCTTCTTGCTGTATTTGCACTTTATAACACGTATCTCTTGCTTGCATGAAGAAGCTTCCAGACATACTTTTTTTGAAGCTCTACTGTTCTCCTGTAATGGAAACGTTCGCTTTCTTTTCTGGAACTACAGTAAAGTTTTTGATACTGCTGTAAAAGTAACGTTAAAAGTAAAATTGTATATTTTTGCAATTTAATTTTAAGTAAAATGATGCCATATGCATGTACATTATTGACTAAACGCTAAAAAAAGAAAAGCCAATCACAGTTTTGAGGTGTAGCAGTTACGTAATTGTTAGAGTTTCTTTTCCGATTGTATTTGTATGAGGTCACATTGAATGTTGGTTGTATTGTAGAGCAGAGGTTTAAAGAGTACCTGAAAATCCCCACTCTTATTATGACGTGAGTAAAAGTCTTCGAGAATCTGATTTAAACAGTAGAGTAGAGTATTTGACTGAGTATTTGAACGTAGGTGCACGATTATAAAACACAAACACACACGTTTGTCAAAAGCCAAAAACAGTTGAGGTTTTATTTCCTAACATACAAATCAAACTATGCACATCAACACTGCATTAACCATCAACACGACCACTGAGTAAAGTAGGAATAATAAAGCAATGTTTTAAAAAGGGATCTTTACTTAACAGATAAAATACAGTATCATGTCACAGAGTAGAAGAAACATTAGTATTCATGGACAAATCAAATGAAAGTAAATATTTTTAGATAAAGTAAAACCAAATATTCTGAGCTAACTGTGAGTTCATGCCTCTCTCAGTGTTATTTTTACTCAACTTCAACAAAAACTGATTCTCAAAGTTTTTGGAATTTATTCGAGCTCTTTTCGGACTGAAAACGAGGCCAGCGCAAATAAAAAGAAGTCGCTCAGAGGCAGCAGATGCGGGTCGGGGAGTGTGATGACATCATAGCTCATCGTCTAATAAAATACAGTGGAGTAAAAAGTGCATCATTTTAAATGTAGTTGAGTAAAGAGTAATAGTTCATAAATCTCTGATTCTCATTAAAAGAACAGTAATGAGGTACATTTACACAAATACTGTACTTTACAAAGAGTCCTGTAGTGTCCTTAACTGTGCAGTAAAGAGAAAAGAGCTTTTAAGAAGACATTACATTACAGTCAGAGAAAAAGATTCAGACTATGCAATCTAACTTAGAGTATTAACTCAAATTGATCTTATTTCTTTATACACTATTTACAGTATATCTGATCTGTAGCTCAGCAGTTAAGACTTTGGATTCTGGATCGGAAGGTCACAGAACCACAGACCTGAAACAAACACAAAAGTACACACATGCTTTACTCAGGTAGACGTACAGATACTCTTCTTTTAAAATACTTTGGTAAAATTTTAAGTACTGGCTACATTTTTTCTCTTTTCTGAGATGTTCTTCAGTAAAAAGTAGTGATTATTACGACCTGTTTTAGAGTCACGCTGAAAACTAAACCACATCATATTAATATATTAATACAAAATCATTTTAAATGTTGTTCTCTAATGAATGTATCCAGACTGAAGATCCACCATGTGGAACACAAGCAGAGAGAAGATGATGATGATGATGATGGTGATCAGGTGAATGTCTCTGTTCTCAGTCATATTCTCATCACTGACTCCCTCTGTCTCATCCACGTTAACCCCAGACTTCTTACTGTCTTCTGCCTGCTCAGTGTGAGCTTCAGAAAAGATGTTGTTGAGCTGAAAAACGGCACAACGAGAAGAAAAAATATCGATCGTCACCAAACAGATTAAAAAAGAGTAACGAGTCTGGTGTGAAAATGTAAGAAGAACAAAGTACAGATATTTCTTCCATTAGGGGGCGCCACAGCGGATCATCCGCATGTTTGATTTGGCACATGTTTTTACGCTGGATGCCCTTCCTAACACAACCCTCCACATTTATCCGGGCTTGGGACCGGCACTAAGGCTTGTGCAACCCTAATGGCTGGGGTTGGTTCCCTGACCGGGTATCTAACCCGGGCCGCAGCGGTGAGAACTCCTAACCACTTGACCACCAGGGAACCAAGAAGTAAAAAGTACAGATATTTGTGTAAAATTGGAACGAGTGAAAGTAGAAAGTAAAATAAAAGTTAAAAGTTCAATCCTGATACCAAACAAATCTACTTAAATACAGTAACAAAGTATTTGTACTTTAAAATGACTTCCCTTTCCTGAACACTTGTGTCTTTGTAGTGTAAAATACTGTATAAATATGATCAATGAAATGAAATGGCATGGTGGTGCATTGCAGCCTCACAGCTCCAGAAATCCCTGGATTGCTCATAAACTCTCAGGATTTTCTTCTACAAAAGGTTCACTGGTTTCTTCCTACTTTTCAAGAACCTGCCTAAAGGTATAAGTATGTGCGTATTATTCTGCAATAGACAAGGATAAAACACTTACAGAAAACAAGTAAATTCAATTATCCATGAGGTTGTAGATTCGGGTGTAGGGACATGGAGGGTGTTTGTAAGTCATCATGTTGATAAAAATTGTAAGAATGACGGATTTCAGTTATTAATTTATGCACCAAGTCTGTTTATTTACACATTTATTGAGTTCATTAACGTTTACACCCGTGCAGTCCTGGCTCCGAGCGCAGAGCTGATCAGCAACGGGCAACGCCTAATAGAATTGCAGAGTGAGTCGACAAATGGATTTACAAAGCTAATCAAATCTGTCGATTCGAAAGTAGCTGATGTTTTTAGGATTATCGTCTTATAGCTGCAAAAGCATTTGCATTTGAGCCCTAGAACATGAAGGACTGAACAGTGAAATCTCTCGTCAGGCTACAAGTTTTTAACAAGATATGCACAAATTCGAATCAAATTTGACGGTAGGAGGTAACAAGGGTAGCTGAATTTGATAACCTCATGACCTCATGACCAGGTATTATATCTGTCATTGGGCTGAAAATGAGTTCACCCACACGATATGTCCCATACAAAAGATGACACACGGGGTGAAAAGGTCTGCTAACGCAGCCATATTCATTACAATGAGCCGAGGACGTGACGCGAGATAAAACAGCTTGACATGATCCATCTTACTGTGCAAGGACAAGGCTCATTAGGTGCATTTTTAGCATCGTTTGTATCAAGTTGACTGAAGAGTAATGTGAAGCACTGCATGAAACCAGCGAATCAATCGGAGAAGCAACACCCGTCTACTTTATTATTTATTTTTTTATGAACAGATTTTTTTATGATACATTTTTTTGTAAGGGTTTTGGATAATTAATCACAGTAATCCTATGGTTAAGTGTCCACAAACTTCTGCTCATATTGTGACTGTATATGTTCTATAGAAATATGAAATAATACCTAATACAGTGATAAAAGCCATTTCTAATCCTATACAGCCTGATTTTTTATCACTAAACATTTGTTTTACTTATGCACCAAATCCAAAATCTGCCATGACGCACACGTCCGGCAATTAAAACCGTCCGTGTGGAAACATAGCAAAAGTTCAGTTTACTGTCCTGATTATTAAAGTAATTTAAAACACCATCATTTCTTTCAACATTTACAAGAATATTTTGTCTTCATGCTCCATGTTGAGTTCGGTTTCACTAATAATAAACCTACTTTTGCGTAAAAGCATCGATATTTTTCCATGCGCAAAATTGTAAAACTTTTAATTTAAGGTACATTTTAGAACAGATAAAAATGTGCGATAAAGTTGAGAGTAATAACAAGTTTAAATTTAACACCTCATGACAATCGATTAATCACGATTACAGTTTTTCTCAGTTTTCTCAGTAAACCAGGAAGTGCATTTCCCAAAAGAATTTATTCAAACAGCACAATAAAATTTTATTCAAAGCGTTTTAAAAAAAAAAATCCTCAGTTCCTCTCTTAAAAGTAGGTAAATGTGTCAGTGAACATCTCATTCCCATTAGAATAACACGTCTTTTTGTTATTGTTTACAAAAAAGATCGTCAAAATCTCTAGTCGTGTTCTGATGCTGCACAGTTTCAGTGTTTCTTGATATGAACTATAATTTGGATCACAGCGACTGAAAATGCACAAAGTTAAATTTCTTCTGTTTGGCATCTGTGAGTTTCAGCAGCACAAATGTATTTATTTGATTGCATATTTGATTTATTTTGATTGAAAAAAGACCAGAGAGGATTCACACTTTTACTGTTCATTTCTTGGTTGTTCATCCATTTTCAGAATTTATAATTCCGTGTCTCCAAATGAAGGATCACCAGATTCACCTTTGACCTGTTTTAGAGAACGAGTTGATCAATGATTGATCCGTTCACTCGCCTTTATTAGTGACGTTCAACATTCATCTGCACAATTCATCAATTCAACACATTTACAACTTAAAATGTAACAGAAATTTTAAATAACTGGTTCAATCATTTTGCGCTCAATAACTGATGAGATGAACTGATGCTGAGATGTTTTTGGGGGTTAAAACTATTCAGGTGAAACCAGTAGAATATACGTTGATTAAAATGAACATAAACGACTGATACTGTAGGAAACAGCAGACACTCGTACACAAGCCATTAAATGATGTACAAAAGCGTTCGGGATTTGATCAAAGAAATGGTTTCAAGATGTGATCTGAGAAAAACTGTAAATATTTAAATATATATAATATTTACATATATAGAGTAAAGATATATACACAACATACAATGTGATGCATCGATTTTAAAAAGTGGGCATTGTATACATGTTGTTATTTGTATCATGATGCATCATTTGTAACATATTTGCATTGGTAAAACAATATTTATTTATATATAATTATTAGTAGATGTGCTTTACTTTTATTATTTTAAATAAATTGATCTGTTTCTTGAGCGCGTTCTCTGCTACTTGAATATGACGCGTCACAACACTACGGAGACGGAGGCGTGTCCTGAGAGTCACATAGAATACAGATTAACATGGCAGAGGTAGAGCTGTAACTTCCTGAAAAATGAACAGGGAAAGAACGTCTGCTTCAATGTCTTTTCTTTCTTGTTTGCAATACAAAGGGGTGTTTTTGTCAAAGCGCCATGAGTTAGAAGTCAGAAGGCACTTAAGTAAATTGATAATTTGAGTTGTGAATCGTGTCGGCCTCAGTTATTGAGGTGCACATCCCTAATATACTGTATATATATATTCAAATTCTGAATAAATAGAAACAACTCTGAAAAACAAACCCTTGACTATGAAAGTAAAATAAACCTGCACTTGTGTGGGAGGAACACAATACTTTATATTCTGTGCTTGTCATGTATCTTTTAATGCTCCTGCTTAGTAGAAAACAATAAAAACTCCAACCCATCCTTGGCTACATGAGCAGGACGGCAACTGCATTCACGTGGTGATCTAACAAATCCAATTTGTTGATACGCGCACTTTTCTGTATTGGAAACGTTCTCTCAGACGTCCTGCGGTTCATGTCGCACTTTTCTTCCCGCTCCGTTACTCAGGCGATGATATTTTCCTCCACGCCCTTTCCAAGTGTTTGATCCGTCAAGGATGGCAGAAGTGGAATTTAAATCCGGGAGTTCACGGCTGGGGTGGCGGAGTGGTTCCGCAGAGTCGCTTTTATATTAGACATGCAGTGAAATATGGTTTGTAGTCGTGTGTTCTGTTCCTGCGATTACGCACATGGAACGATTGCTGGACCTCATAGATGTGAAGAATAACCTCATCTGAAGGTGCTTGTGGGATTAAATTGGGGATATGAGAAGTGAGATGTTCTCATGAAGCATGGTAAGGCCATGGAGAAAGGCTTGAAGAATTATTTAGAAAAAAAGCAGGAGAGTTTCATCCACTAGAACATGATGAAAAAGGATCGATCATCTCTGCACCATCGATAACGAAAGCACGCAAGTCCACAGAGCGGGTGTGTGGGTGGCTGTGTGTGTATCTGCATGCATCCATCCATGTCTCTAACCCTTTGTCTTTCCTTAGAGTTAAAAACTGCACCACAGGACCCACAAGATCGGAATATTTATGGTGATTACAAGCTGGTAGTATTGGTTTGCTTTATGGAAAAAAGTATTTGGACACCGGAACTTTCCAGATGTTTGTGGTTCTTTCCCAAACTGTTACCACAAAGATGGAGGACCACAGTACAGGAGATCTTTCAGATGCTGAAGCATGACATTTTCCATTTATTTTAACTAGGAGACCCAAACCTGTTCCAGCATCACAATGCCTCTGTGCACAAAACAAACCCTCTTTGAAGATCTGCTTTATCTTTAACAGGTTCGTTTTTCCTAGTATTTTTAAAGGCACAAATTTATTTCACCAAATCCAAAGACGTCCTATACATTTCTGTGTCTCCATTTTTGAGGGAACATTTCGGGGAAGAACCACACACACGGCAAGTCAGTTGTCCTGATATTTTTAACCATTTAGAGTAGTTTTAGTGAAAAAAGGAGTAAGATGGATACATACGGATTTATTTGTAAATTGTTCACACAAGCATTTTTAAATAGCAATAATAGTAATGTGTTATTAAAAAAAATAAAAAATCCAAAACATGATAAACACATTCATTTTAAGTCTCTTTTTGTATTATTCATTTACTAAATGTAGCCTCTGTTACCTTTTTTGCTAACACTACAACTCAAATAGCATTATATCAGGTTTCCGGAAATATTTTGATCTGGTACTGGCTAGCTACCTAGCATGAGCTAATCTGACTGGATTTCTGGAAATAATATAATTATTTATTTATTTATTTTCATAATTTTTTACCAATAATAAATACATGATTAAAACACATCAACAGCACTAGCTAGCTGCCAATCACGAGTTTACCTTACGGGGTGTATTCAAAACTTTTTTGCTGATTTTATGAAATAACTTGAAGGGTTTTTACTGCTGATTCGGGAAAATTGACATGATTTCAGAGCCTGTTTTAAAGCGATACTTCTAAAAATTCTATTGAAACCTGAGCTAGACGGCTAACATGAGCTAGTCTGAGAGGATTTTACACACACTGGTTTGTGTATCCAAAGGATTCGAGAATGTTTGTGGTCATATTAATAAAACCAATCAGGTTTGTTAACAAAATATTTCAGTGTAAATACTGCATAACTACATTAATAAGAGCAACCTGACAGGACTCTAGTTTTATATTTGAAGGCGTATTTAATGTATTTAGTTTTAATCCCTATTAGTTCTACAGTAGCTAGCTGGCTAACATGAGTGGGAAAACAAACCCTTTCCTGTTCTCGTGCATTCATAAATGTTTATTGCCGGATTAGAAACTACTTGAATGTTTAAAGAGCTCAGATGCTGACGAAGCCTCCATCTCCAATTTCATTAGCTTGCTTTCAGGAGGTTGAGAAGCTGTTGTCTCTCATAACTGTTTAAATAAAAGAAGTATTAAAAAAGGAATGCTGGATTCAGTGCAGCGATTTTACGATTCATTCTGCAGTTAGCTGATGCTTTATGCTAATACAATAAAAATGTATGTTGTGCTAGCTTTTTTCTCCTGGTGTTTCCCTGCACCGAATGGCTTTTGTTTTTGTATTATCCTCAACACAACTGGTTACTTGACTCATCATCTTATTAACAAAGCCGTATTGATTGTAAAATGGGTGCATTGGAGCAGGTAGTGCTCTAAGAACGAACCCTATTTGAAACACAGTTTTCAACATGCACAAGAAAATTATTATTTTAAAACAATATTGTACAGAATTAATTCAAACCCAACGTCCAAAACTATTAGCACCTTTCTGTTCAATTGGAGAGGAGTTTAATTTGTAGCCAATTCCAGTCCTGACGTTAATCAGAAGAGACGTTTGGCGTGCGTCCTCTTCATTTTCATTCAAATCACTGAAGCATGCCCTCGGGGGTCTGCACAGCACCAATGTGGGAAGAGAGCTGGAGAGAAACCGACTGTTTGATGCACTAACTCTCCAGCCTGCCACATTCTTTGATTTATCTGCAGGTTTGCAGTAGGTGGGCAGAGATGGTAAAAGCACACACATCCTTCACTCAGTAGAAGTGCAGATACTCATGTTTAAAAGATTCTGGTAAAAGTTGCACTTTATCACTCAAGTTAAAGTAAAGAAGTTTGTGCTCTGAGATGTTCTTCAGTAAAAAGTAGTGATTATTACGACCTATTTTAGAGTCACGCTGGAAACTAAACCTCACGCCATAAAAATATATTAATCCAAAATCATGTTAAATCTTGTTCTCTAATGAATGTATTCAGACTGAAGATCCACCATGTAGAACACAAGCAGAGAGAAGAAGATGATGATGATCAGGTGATCAGGAACGTCTCTGTTCTCAGTCATGTTCTCATCACTGACTCCCTCTGTCTCATCCACGTTAACCCCAGACTTCTTACTGCCTTCTGCCTGCTCACTGTGAGCTTCAGAATCTAGTCTACGTCTGTGGTGTGTGAGAGGAAATTATACACCAGTGGATTGAAAAAGCAGCACAATGACAGGAAACGGGTTGATGTGCTGAAAAACGTCACAATGAGAAGATAAAATATTGATCGTCACCAAACATTAAAACTAAAATCTGGATTGCAAATGCAAGAAGCAGAAAGAACAGATTTTTGTGTAAAAACTTGGAGTGAAAGTAAAAAATCTATACCAGAAAAATGTACTGGCTCTGGATACGGGCGTCTGTAATGCCGTAATTGTAAATGTTCTGGTTCTTGGATGTCATCTGTTCTCCATCATCTATCTATTGAAATTTGTAGGTTCATATGTAGAAGACTGGACCTTTCAATTATTGCTAAAGCTAATAAGGTCATGGTGGTGATTTCAGCTCAGAATCCTGCTCCACCCCTGCTGGCTAAACTCTCCACTCTACTCACTATCATGTGGAATGATATGAAGTCAGTGAAATGATTTCTGCCAAATGCTGCAGTACAGAAACTAGGGATTAAATGATCACCAGGCTGGAGTGCAGCCTCTTCTGGCTCATCAGACTTATGTAGCATTGTAGTGTTCCCAAATGGCTGCCTGGGCTTCCAGGAAGTCAGTGATGTAATATAAACACTATGGAGGTTGAAAGAGACATGAACTTCTAATCCCTGCTCTTGCAACTTTCATTGCACTGTCTTTATGTATGTTCCTTTTGCAATACACTCGTTAATGTAACAGTCTGAAGATTTCCTTTGACCGAACAAATTTATGTCCAGATGTTCCTCCCTGAGCATGAAGAACAGATTTACACACTCTCAGAATCTGGACACTGTATTTCCAAACATTCAACTGAAATACTTTCCATATCTCTTGTAAAACTCATTAAAGATGTTCTTCACTAGATGGAGATTTCTTTATAATTCAGTTCATCTCAGAGCAGTTCAGTAGGATTGAGGTGCAGTGTCTGGGCAGGTTGTTCCATGATAGATGACACACTAAATAACGTTAACAGAGTTTGGACGTATTTGTAACTCATCATCTTGTTGTATTGTGAAGTCGGTTCCAATGAGCCGCAGTCCAGATGGAATTGCATGATGTTGAAGGATGCATTCAGGATTCCTTTCACTTTCCAGAATAAATCTTCAACCTTCTATGCTCTGAAACAACCCCAAACCTTTAATCCTCCACCTCCATGTGTGAGTGTGGGGTTGAGGGAGCCTGATCACATCTTCTCTCATGTTCTCTATCTTACACAAGTTTTTCTGGTAGAGACAAAAAACTCACATTTGGATTGGACAGAACTTTCATCCACTCATTCACTGTCACATTACTGTGTTTTTGCTCTTCAACTAGTTGCTTAGAAACAAAAAGAACATTCAAGTGTTGCGAAATCTAAAAGAAGTAGCGCACCGTTCCTATATTTATCTTATCAAATATCTCTCCAACTGCCCCTACATACCATTAGACCTGAAAACTTTTCTTCACGCTGCAAACCCACCAAATAAAAAACAATTCTTTAAAAAAATCTCATTACACGCTATTGATTGCCAAAGCATCGTAACAACTTTAGGTTTTATTTGTATCTTTGTTGTCTTGAAAAATCTATTTGTTCAACAAATTGATGAAAAGTGAAAAATTGCTCCTCGTTCTTCCCTTTCTTATGACTTTTCTTATTAACTAGCAGCCATTTGCTTCAATAAAAGGGTGCTGTTTCATTGAGTTGCATTGATTGAGCTTTCTGGTGCCAGCTGGTTAAACTGGCTCGGATGAACAGGCATGGCTCAATCCTTAGAACTGGGAAATAGAAGCTGACGTATTGGATTTTAAGGCTTTAATTTTTTTGCTCTAGTTGGCACAAAAGCGTTTTCCGTTCCAAAGCGTTTTGCCTTTACAAAATTTCTGTTGTTGCCATTTTGAAAATAAACAATCCAATAATTGCGACTAAAATCGATAAAAACTAGTAATCGTTCTGTCGTTATGTTAGAATGCAATTAAATGTAATTAAAGATTAAGTATATAAAGTGAAGAATTTCCGAGTCCTGAATCAGAGCATGTTGTTGGCGATCGATAACGCGTAGCGCAGTCTGAATACAGTATCGTTAAAGATAAATATGATTCATCACTGACTACTCCCACGTGGCCTTTTGGCATCTACAACAAATGTTCCCGGGAGGAAGAACGTCCTGTAGTAAGTATGATGTGATTCTCAGTGGAGAATAAAGTGTAAGGATGGACAGGTCCTACTTAAAGCACTCTTTGGGAATAGCAGTGGATGGAATCTGTTTGAAAGAAATGACGTTTGATTTACAACCTGAAATAGACTCTACAGAGGACAAAAAAAACAGCCATCGGAAAATAGATACATTGATGAATGATATTGGTATAATTGATGCGTGGAGAAATCCATATACAAATACTAAATACACAAAGTACAGAATACAGAAGGTCTAAAGGTTTAATAGAAATAAGAATGGAGTTAAAAGCTGTGATATTGCCCCAATTTCTTTAAAAATAAAATTAGGTAATATAATCCAGCTTGTGGAAATTTTCATCCCAATCAGGGGTCCCCAAACTTTTTTTCTTTGAGGGCCACATCATTTTTCCTTTCTTTTTGTATTTTTTGTATTAGTATTTTGCCTGCTAATGCTATATTAGTTTATTATTTTGTTCTGCACCGCACAGACCAATGAGCTAAATGTTTTAAAAAAGAAATTGCCTATTAAAAGATCTTTATTACTGCTATAATGCCATTTTTTCATTTATTTACTTATACATATGCATTTGGTTGGTAGGTGAATCTAACTAATAATTAGGCTACGTTAAGAGTCAACCGATAGTGGATTTTACCGATACCGATAGCTAGGTTGGATCTTATTTGCCAATAACCGTTTAATCAATAAATAGAAATTTGTATAAAAAAAAAACACTTCATGTAAATAAAACTGAACTTTATTACAAAAATAAAACAAAACAGTAATGAATTATGAAAATGTGCTAAATCCATTCATTAATAAATATAATTTTATAATGAAAAAATATATAAATATAGCAGTCTCACATCTAAAAACAAACAGCATGTGGTGTCAGTGATTTGCCTCTAGAGGTCGCTCTCGTAATGACAGCGGATCAAAAGCCGGAAAAACTATCGGTATGGATTTTTGCAGATATCCAGCGAATCACTATTGGTGTCTCGACCTCCATTAATAAGTAAGGGACATTTTAGTTTGAAAGCCAACCTTTATCATCAAGTACTGATATGATATGAGTAAAATATATGTTTAAAATTAATTTTTTTAAATATGGCTCTGCTATTGTTCAGAGAGCGTTCTAAATGTGGGGGCCATAGTTTGGGGACGCCTTCTTTAACTTGAACCCCCTTTTATAAAATTGATGTAATTAAATTTAATTTAAATAACATATTTATTAAAACAAGTTTACGTCTTATTTAGAAAACTCATCTCAGGCTTTATTGTAATTTTTTCCACATACACAATATACAAAATGTAGTTACTATGGTGGTGCATAGACAGTGAACAATAAGAGTTAGAAACAATAAACATAAATGAAAAATAAACAAAGTCTCTGAGTGCAGACGTCTGCAGATGTGCTACTGTGTCCAGTGTGCATTTTCAATGCACAGTAAAGTGGTTGAGTGTGAGTGTGTGTTAATGTCCATGTAGTGACTGTTAACATCCATAGTGCACAGTTAAGAAGAAGGAAGGAAGGAAGGTCCTGGGTGGCACCAGGATGTTAAGGGCTCAGACAGCTTGGGGAAAGAAGCTATTGCAGAAACTTTTAGTGTGGGTCCTGTTGCTTTTGAACCTCCCACCTGATTTCAGGGTCTTGAACAGACTGTTGGAGGGCTCCTTCCCAATGATAGAGGCTCTGCAGCATGTATTGAAGATGTCCTGGATAGAGGGGAGGGAGACCCCTATGACCCTCTCAGCTGTCCTCACAATGCGCTGTAGGGTCTTGTGTTCTAAGGTTTTGCAGTTTCAGAACTACACAGTAATGCAGTTGGGCCAGGATGCTCTCCACAGTTCCTCTGTAGAAGGTGGTTAGAATGGGTATTGGGAGGCTGGTACTCTTCAGCTAACCCTAACCTCATGAAGTGAAGATATTATTGGGACTTCTTCTTCACAGTGGAGTTAGTGTTGGTAGACCAGGTGAGGTAGTCAGAGATGTGTACACTGAGAAACTACTACTGACTCTTTCCAATACTGAACCACAGATGAGCAAGGAAGGGTGGTCAGTTCAATAGTTGTTCCACCTCTTCTCTGTATGGTGTGTCATCGTCATTGCTAATAAGGCCTACTACTGTTGTGTCTTCAGCAAACTTAACTTTGAGTTTGAATTCCGACTTTGATATGCAGTTGTGGGTAAGCAGCCTGAACAGAAGTGGGCTAAGCACACAGCCTTGGGGGCACCTGTGTTCGGTGTGATGATGCCTGATGTTCTGTGGTCGATGCGTTCTGACAGTGTTGAGTCCCAGTAGAGAGAGTGTCGTATTGTATTGAATGCTAAGCTGAATTCAACAAACCGCATTCTGACATATGTGTCCTTTGTGTCCAGATGTGAAAGAACAGAGTGCAGGGTAAAGAAGATACCGTCATCAGTACAGATTTTTAGAACAGTATGCAAATTGGATTTGCAGAGTGGAGAGAATGTGCCTCTTGACAACACGCTCAAAGCACTTCATCATAATGAGAGTCAGTGCTACTGGATGCTAATCATTGAGACACCTCACTGTTGACTCCTTCGGCACCGGGATGATAGATAGCCATAGCCTGGATCAAGGAGATTACTGGGAGGTCACCTGCCAGCTGGTTAGTGTACTTGCATGTTTGTGTCATGTTCAGAGCTTCAAGTCATGTGTAGAAGTCACTTAACATGCAAGGGAGATGGGGGTCACGGTTGTTAGCATGCAATGTGATTTTGTTGTCATTTAGACCCTGAATGCCCTGCCACATGCGTCTGAGGTTCTTAGTATTACATAAGTGACTGGTAATTTTCCGTGCATAATGTTGCTTTGCTTTCTTGATGGCTTTGGAAAGCTGAGCCCTTGCTGACTTGTGGTCCTCTGTCTGAGCAGGGCATGTACCTCACCTGTCATCCACAGCTTTTGGTAAAGCACGCGTGATTACGTTTTTTCTTCACAGTGACGTCATTAATGCACTTTTCTATGTACTTAGTCACCGAGTCAGTGTATGTATGCTGGAAGTGTCCTGTATGCTGGGAGTAGTAGCACACAAAGGTGGTCTGATTGTCCTAGGTGGAGGCGATGGATGGTTTCGTGTGAATCTCTGGTATTTTATTTAGAATACTTTAGCATGTTGACTCCTGTGGCAAAATTGATGTGCTGGTAAAACTTTGGTGCAACAATGGTTGAAATCCCTGGTCACAATGAAGAAGGCCGTTGTTGCTCACTGATTGGAGCATGGAGCTCTCCCGCACTTGTGTGTGTGTGTGTGTGTGGAGTAAAGGTTTGTGTAACTATAGAAAACTCTCTTCTTATAAAAGTCTGATGTGCAGGAGAATGACACACTAAACTGCATCCATTATTTAGAGTTCTCATCACGTTTACTTTTCATACTTAAGTCTGTTCACAAGCGAGAACTTTTACTCGAGTAAAAATGTAAAAGAAGGAGTTTTTTTTTTCCTTAATACTCGGCTCATATTTAAGTAGGGGATGAGTACTTCTACTTTTACAGAAATTAGAGTACTGGGTCCACCACTGCTATTAATTATTCCTGTCTCTGACATTCACCTCAGAACCTGATCTCATCAGAAAAACTTGCCTGAAACGAAATACGATTGATTGTTCATTGAGTTGTGGTTCGGTTTCATAGGAAGTAAGATCGAGTGCTCCTAACCTTGCATCTGTCCTCCACCTTACACTCTGTAGCTTTCACACAAACGAATCATCCAAAATGTGTAGTAACATTTATGGCATTTGGCAGATGGCATTATCCAGAACGACTTACATTTATCTCAGTCGTACCACTGAGCAGCTATGGGGGGTTAAGGACCCTGCTCAGGAGCCTGGGAGTAGCAGCTTGGTGTGGCTGGGATTTGAACTCATGACCTTTAAAGGCAACATCCAACGTTTTAAACACTATGCTAACACTTTCCTCACCTTATCAACCTTAGAGTGTAATGCTAGCATTGAGAATCAGTGAATGCTGTGACAAATCATGTTCATGGTGGTTTAATTGCTCATTTGTTCATAAATTGACAAAAGTTTGACATCTGAGCATAATTTTGATGTATTTTTTTACATCCTATTCCACATTTAGTCCCCATTTGCTGCTCATGATGGGGCAGGTTTAGGTCTCCTGATTCAAGTAAAGGCAAAATTTCGAATGGGCGAAACCAATGCAGCAATGACGTTCAAATCAAAAGCAGGCAGCAGCTCAGTAATGACTCAGTAGCAAACATACATCACGATAATGTCATGATTGAAACCAGGCGTGCGACTGTACTGTAAGTGCAAATAGATTCTCTGTGAGACGTCATTTGCAGTGTAGTGACTGCAGAGGGGATCGTGTAAAAAGAGATTTATACTGTATACCATTATTGTCACCTCTCTAAATTCATGTGAGTAATGTACATTTGAAGTTCCTAGCATTCATGTGTGGCTCAGAAAAAGAACGATAAATTTACTTGTGATATGTGGCAAAAGGATGTTTGAGCTTCCCATAAAGGAGAAGCGGCCATAAGAAAATATCCAAAGCATTGAAAATACACATTTCCACCTGAAGGGTGATAATGTACTGAAAGAGTTCCGGATCTTAAAGAGAACGTGTGTCTGGGTACACTGTGAAGAGAAGATTCAGAGCTGTTCTCACTGAAAGGTGGTACCTGAGTAGTTAAAGCACTGGATTCTGGATCAGAAGGTTGTAAGTTCAAACCCCAGCACCACCAAGCTGATACTGATGGTCCCCTGAGCAAGCTCCGTAACCCGCAATTGCTCAGTTATAAGTTGCTTTGGATAAGGTTGTCTGCCAAGTTTTGGGGAAGATGGTAACTTAGTGGTTGAAGCACTGTATTCTAGATCAGAAGGTTGTGAGTTCAAATCCCAGCAGCACCAAGCTGCCACTCCGGGGCCACTTAGCAGGCACTTAACTCTCTACTGCTCAGATATAAGTCACTTTGCATAAGGGCATCTGCAAGTGTTTTGGGAAAATGGTAGCTCAGTGGTTAAGGCAATGGATACTGGATCAGAAGGTTGTGAGTTTAAATCTCAGCACCACCAAGCTGATACTGCTGGTTCCCTGAGCAAGGTTCGTAACCTGCAATAGCTCAGTTATAAGTCGCTTTGGATTAGGTTGTCTGCCAAGTTTTAATACTGCTAGGCCCCTGAGCAAGGCACCTGGCCCCATGAGATAAGTGGGAGTTGCTCTGGATTAATGGAAACTGTTATTTTGGGAAAGTATTGGCTAAAAGTGTCCCAATAATTAGGACCCATATATTCGATATAACAAAGATATGTGTTGATATAACAAAGAACTGTGATGTGTTTTCACTTGTTTGAATTTTTTTTGCAATCTTTTTGATGAAAAGTTTAAACAACGAGGACCACTTTCACAGATTTCTCTGCTCGTATTCATCAAGCCTATTGTAGGACTCTGTATGTACTACAGTATATGAGATGTTTGATGAATATTGTGAACAGGACCACAGAAAAAGGTGTCTGTTATATCCACTGTGTGACTTCCAGAGCCTGAATAGTGGAAGTGGTTGTGAAATATGCTCCGGGATTGGAAGCTGATGCGGAGGGCATGTGGCTGCACTGCGTTCCTCCTGCAGAATTACTTTTATTAATAATGACACTTATGTTTAATAGCGTTCACAGACTGTTGGTGGGCCGTTAAATTTAGATGTGGAATGCACTCGGTGCTGAAGTGGAAGGAAAAACTGTTGATGAGCAATTTCTGGACTTGGACATACATATAGAATATTTTGTTTTTTTGTTTTTGGTTATAGTAATAATATAATGCAGGGTGATAATCTACTGAAAGTGTTTCGGAAGTGTATAGGAAATGCTGTAAATCTACAAAAAAATGTGTCTTTATTGTTTGGATACACTATGAAGTGAGGAGTCAGACATTTTCTCACTGGAAGTTGGTACCTCAGGGGTTTAAGCATTGTACTTTGGATCCGTCATGAGTTTAAATCCCAGCCACATTAAGCTGCCATTCTTGGTAAATCACTCTGGATAACTCCAGATGATGGTGTACTGCATTTCATTGGCTCTGTACATGTACCTGTGCACCATGACAATAAAGTTGAATCTAATCTAATCAAATGCTGAAAACGCAAATGATCTCAAAATGTATCTCCATGTCATGATCTTGTGTTGTCTATAAACGGCTCGCTGATCTAAACCTTGGGGGTAACAGTGGACTCTCCTTCTCTTGTCATGTTGGTAATCTGATGCTTGTGACTTGTGATTTCTCTTTTATAACATCAGGAGAATGTGTCTGTTTTTGTCCACACAGGCCGCTCAGGTCCAAGGTCTATTGTCAACCCAAGATTTGATTAATGCGAATGCTCCTGAGAGGTCTACCTTTAAAAGACATTTACCCTCTGTAACTGATCCAGAATGCAGCCGCATGACTTGTTTTCAACCTTCCTAAGTTCTCTCACAACCTCTACACTTCTCCACTGGCATCCTGCAGCTGCTGCATTAGAATTTAATACACAAATACTCCCCAACACAGCAGAAAATGGACCAGGGTTCTCTCATTTAGGGTTCTAGAAAGACATGTTTTTCACGACTCTTCTCTGTTCTGGCACCAAGGGGGTGGAACATCATTGAATGTCCAAACAGACGAGTTTCTAGCGATACAAATGATGTCTAAATACCTACTTCTTACAGAGGTTCTAAAATTAGCTCCTCTGATCACTTTTGTCCACCTATTAAATTCTTAGTCTGTGTTCTAGTAAACCAGCTTAAGGATGTTTTTATTGATGGAGACTTCAAACCACCTTCCTCTGGATGTGAAGCGACTTCCAAATGCTGTAAATGTATTTAAAAATCATAGGAGTAAAATAGAATACAACAATAAATTAACGGCAACAAAGTGAGACCCTAATCTTTTAATATTTTAGAGTTGGACATACAGCTGGAGTCTGGACACCACACACATCCCTCAGGACATTATTCTTCCTTCTACGGGAGTCTGATAACACCCATGTGTACTCTCGGTTTATTTTTACTGCTCTGATTGATGGGAGGATGAGGAAGCATATGAAAATATACCTCAAAAAGCATTTATCTGTCAAAAGTATCGGGACACCCTTTTCCAGCCGTATATAGTTCTTCCCCAAACTGTTACCACAAATTTGGAGGCACACAATTGTTAAAGATTTGAACCAGGAGACCCAAACCTGGCAGAAACCAGCATCACAATGCCCCTGTGCTCGAAGCCAACTCCATGAACCTAAGCATTACATGGGTTGGAAGATATGGAAGATCTCCTGCTATAGAGCTCCAACCCTATTGCACACCTTTTGGATGACTGTACCTGACTTTACTAACACTCTTGTGGCTAAATGAATCTCCAGAAACATCTCCACAAAATCTAGTGAAACATCTTTTTCAGAAGAGTGAATCTTATTTTAAAGCAAATGAAGACTCAATGTGGAATGGGATCTTCAGAAAGAAGAACATAGCAACCCTATGGTCCAGTGTTCATAAACCCTGTAGTGTATCTGGATGTGATAGGAATTACCAGGTTTAGTTGATGTGTACAGTTATACATAAAACCATCTTACTCAGGTATGAAGTATTATTTCAAATTCTTTACTTTGGATGTCATTGATATCGTACTCCATGTTTACTTAGCGCAACATTTAAGCTTTCGAAGCGGCCATGATCAGAATTCTTAAACTTCTGTAAATTGTCCTTGGCTTTCCTCCCTGAGAAGTGCTTTTAGTTCAGATGTGGTCCATCGTTTATGTGATAGAATAGATATGGATCTTCGCTCACTGCTGTCCTCCGTCGCAGTCATCATAACAGATAGTTTTTACTGTGAAATGGCTTTAAAAATCTTCACCTTAACACGGGTATGGTTCACATCTGCTGAGATTGTCTACTGAACTGTAAAATGCAGTGTGTACAATCAGCATCGGGTTGTTAAACGAAACAAACGAAACAAAAAAACGGATTACCGTTAGAAATATTGTATTAGGTTTGTGTTAGATGGCAGTTTTTGCGGGAGAAAGTATAATTCAAACACTAAACCGTACCATGAATCAGAGGGAAACTAGATTAGACTTGGTGAAAAACAACAGAACACAAAATCAATGCCAGCCAAAGGGCAAAACCTACACACCAAAACATTAAATAAAACCAAAGCAAACAGCAAACAAGAAAATATAAGTTATAATATAATAGAAGTGTGGGAAGGAGACCATGTTTGAAGCGTTCCATAAATTCCAGTTTCTCTTTCTTCCTTCATCTCTCCATCTTATCCTATCTGAGAGTCTTTAGGAGGGATCTCATTCACCATTCTGATGATCTGTCTATTCTTCAGTCTTCTCTCTTCTCTTGTTTCTGTTAACTTTCATTGCTATTATGGCTTTTTCGCAGACGTCGTTATCCAGAGCGACAAACATTCATATGACTGAGCAGCTTAGGGTCTTGCTCAGGGGCCCAGGAATTAGCGGGGTTGGGTTTTAAACTCTCAGCCTTCGCAATCAATGTCCAATGCAATAACCACCAAGCTGCCACCTCCCATAAAACTTCTCCTTCCTCATTCTCTGCGTTGGTATAAAATAATTCATTCAAAGTTATGTTTTACACCACAACTTGCTTTTTTGTATTCATTTATAGAATAACGAATCTGAGAATTCAACAGTACTTTGGTATAAATACTCTAGATGGACATAAGTTTGGAGAAACCTGACTTTTCTAGCCATATGTGGTTCTTCTCCAAAATGTTGGACGTCCGTGTCTCCAGTAGCATACAATTTTCCTTTGAACTAGTAAACTCAAACACGTTCATCATGACAATACCCCTTTGCACAAAGCCAGTTCCATGAAGATCTGCTGTGCATGGGTTGGAGTTGACGATCTTCTGCTATACATCTATATACCCTATTAAACACCTTTGTGTGAATGTGAACACTGACTTCACCCCAGGCCTCTTCACCTTCTCACCTACATCAGTACCAGACTTTACTAACATCCTAATAGCTAAATAGTACAAATCTCCACAAAAACTCCACAAGAACATCTTCCCAGAAGAGCGAAACAGTATCTCTATGTATTCAAAAACGTCTCTATTTTGGGTTTACTTTTGCATTTCTCCCTTATGTCCCTTTTTACTTCCTGTCATTTATCTGGAGCTGAAGCAGCATTTTATTGCTTTAGATAATAACTTCAGTATTTGCCCGCCTTTCAGGACGTTTGACTTTTTTATCGACAGGACTTCACTCTGATGCAAGCCTGAAATAAGTGAGACAAATGGAAAGCAAATAGAAAAGCAATGCAGCAAAATAGAGAGAGAGAGAGAGAGAGAGAGAGACGTCCTAGTTTAGGGTGATGATGCACAAAATCATGGCCGAGAACCTGATGTGGAACAATTATGCATTTTTTTGTGAGTTGTGGAGCTTGCTGGAGGTGGGAGCGTGGGGCGCTTTGCTGGGTTATAATTGGGCGATAAATCTATCATGTGAAATGAGATGAGGAAGTGCAGTGAAGAAGAAGAAGAAGGCAATGGTTTTGTGGATTTACAGGATTTGAAAGCGAAACAAAGCAGGCTTTTTCTAAAGGAAGTTTCTGCATTTGGACCACACAGGTTGTGATGCACTTTTTGATTTGATGGACAATTTTTCCAAGCTTGCACTTTTCTGTATCTCTGCTCTGCTTTGTTTTGCTCTCTGCGAAGAAATGCATTATGCCCATTTCCTAAACAGGTGCTGCTTTTATATTCCTTTTGGTGCCTGTTAGGCTGTTGGGGGGGGGCAGTTTCTATAAACCCTGCAGGTGGATAAACTGTAGTATGACGGCGTGTGACTTGTGGCACATATACAGTATAGAATGTATGTAAATTGATCTCCGGTGGTGCGGTCTAACAGTGACGTTATCACGTGATATGGGAAGACAGCCAAGGAACCTTGGGATGCATGGCTACTTTGGAGTGCAAGGCTAAAAGGTGGACATACATTATATATGATTAGCAGCTTCGAAAGACATAAAGGAAACCCAGGCAGCTTGTGTCATGTTCTTCCAAGAGCATTCTCAGATAGATGTCTTTTTCTAGCTCACATCAGCCGATCTAGTCTTCATTTTAAACGAGTCTTTATTGTGACTCAGAAGAACGAGTCGTTTTAAAGAGAGATTCGTTCATTTTACACCAGATGCGCACGACCAAAGCATCGCAAAATCTTCATAGTACACAGTGTGTACAGAAAACAAAATTGAGTAGTTCACCTCTCGACCTTTCTAGTCCGAGTCATTTGTTATTTTGTCACGTGACTTCGATATACGAGGTGGTTTTAAGACTAGCTTTATTTACATCTACGTTTCCACACATTTACCTAAAAAAATGGAAGTGAGATCGTGTGGCTCGTTCTCTGCCAGTGATCATGCACAAGTTTCCAAATGGTTTTGACATTTTTGGGGGTTTGAGATGTCGAAGGTCTTCCTGATCTCTCGTCGTGCGTGACGCTCAAAACGCTCAAAACACCTTGAAACGACTCGTCACAGCAGCAACGTCACAGCAGTCCAACGTCTCTGTAGCAGATTTGTTCCAGTTTCACTCAGAATTTCACATTTGACCTTGTTCTGTCTCGCTGTCCGTGATGAAATCTGGATAGTCTTCAAACTTTTTGGTACCACCTTGTACACTATGTTGTTATACTGTATATACATATCTAAATGTATTCAGACTGTAGTTAAAGTTTGTGTATGTAGACAAAAATGTAATTTCATTTCTGATCAAAGGGACAAAATTAACCAAATGACTCAAACAGATTCGTTCATTTTGATGAACAACATTAAAAGGACCAAGTCACTAAAATGATCTGATCTTCCCATCACTAACACAAACCTTGTGAACATTCTACCTCTATCCAAACTCTAACATCTTATTTGTCAGTCTCAGTCCTGGAATGTAGACTTGTGTAGTAGTGGTTGTTTAGTGGTTATGCTTTGGGCTATTATTGAAGTCCTGTATTGGATCACCAAATTGTGGACATTCATCTCCAGAAAAATGGGTTTAATGCCTCCTGGATTTAAACACATGATCCAGGTTAAATATCAAAACCAGTATAATTATATCCTGTACGGAGTGTTGGTCAGAAACCCTGGTCTTTTATACAGTAAGTGCTTTTTATTTCATTCATGCATCAACATGAAATATTATCATGAGTATACTGAATCTAATGTCATATAGAGAACATCTGCATAAACCATGGAGGTCTGGTGCACTGGATATTCGAATTAACATAAAAAAACAGCATCGCTGTCAAACACCTGAGTCAGGCTGAACTGTTACAAAGAATTTTACTGTTTTTTCATCATGAAAAAAACCCCCACAAAAATGCCATTCAAAGTACATAAAAAAGAAAACTATGAACGTATTTAGATTAAGAAACACTTACGCTCGGCTCGTAAGGTAGAGTACGCTATTGTGTTTAGAAGAAACAAAACAAAAAGACAGGTGTAATATTGTAGCGAAGGCCTTGGTGAGTCCTGCCCTCAATTTGATGAAGCACTCGAGCGTTGAATGAGTTTAACAAAGGGCCATTCCCAAGACTCACTGTAAAGCACTCATTGTGCACTCGAGCGTACACAACCATCCCAAGCAAATCAACTTCCCCGAGTTGTTTCAGGTGCGATGTTGGTGCTTATTGGGTTGAGACATTAAAAAAAGACAAACACGTAAACCGGCACAATCCTTTTTTTTTTTTTCTTTTAAATCTGTTCTAATTATGGTGGAACCCGGTTATGTCGCCGGTGTAGGGGACGGCAAAAAGCGTCGAGATAACCGATGATCGAGATAAACGAAAACCAATATGGCACCATATATTAACGTGCTTGAAATTTCTTTATGTACATGATGTGCGTTATTAAATGAGAATGTACATGCACGTGTTTTTGGAGGTTTTTTACACATCAGCGTTGCCCCGATTTGTTTGATTGGTCATGCGGATCGAGAAAACCTGTAAGGCGGAAGCCGAAGTAAACGCAGACAAAGTTTATTGAGACTCAGGAGATCATCCACCAATACTTGTAGAGAAACAGTAATATCCAGTGTTGCGCTCCGAGAGCGTGGTCCACCAAGTTCTGTGAAAGCAGAGACAGTTGGTGTAGAGAATCCACGGATCCGCGATTTGGAAAGCGCAGCGCTGGGCAGCAATGGATAAACGTGATGCAAACAGTGTAAACATGGAAAACAGCATGATCGGGGGAATCCGGGGGGCCGTTGAGAGAATGCAGGGTACGTAAAAGGGTACGTAGCGGGATACGTATACGTGATTACACAGACCGCCATCAACCAACATATACGATCATGCACAAACAATAACGGACCGCGAGTGTGTGGAGGGGAGGGGCTTAAATAGGAGATGGGATGAGTGAGTGAATAAGAGTCAGGTGTGTGTGATCAGCATGACTGCGACGAGCTCGCCCGCACGAGAAAAGACGAAGGGTACTTCGGGGAATGCCCCCGCCCAAGGGGGCATGGCAGGGGGATTCCTGACATAACCAACGTTAAGTGCCAAATTTTCCTCCTTGTGCTCGAGATATTAGGGTTCAGCGACATAAAAGAATCGACATAACTGATTAAAAAATGCTAAGACAAAGCGAGAATTTGGCAGTTTTACTTCAAAAACGTCGCTTTAATAGGGTTGGCGAGTTCACCGAGGTCAAGATAAGTGGGTTCCACTGTAATATGAAATGCGACACAATAAACATGCTGCGTTTTATATTAAATGGAAATAATATCTCATTAATAATCTCATTATCACAGTTAATGTAGTATTGGCATATTTTGTATTATTGACAGCTTCAGTGGTCTGATGTTCCTGGGTTCAGTCAGCGTTCACATTCATTCATGTTCTTTAGGGTTTACAGCTCTATAGCAGGAGATCTTCCACTCCAACCCATGTTAAGCATATCTTCATGGAGATGGAGCTTTGTGCACAGGATCACTGTCATGCTTGAACAGGTTTGGGTTTCCTAGTTCAAGCGAAGGGAAAAATGTCTTTAATTTAAATTGTCACCATTATATACGTCGTCTTCATAGTTTTAGGAACCAATGAGGAACCAGGTTTCTCAAACACAACTTTTTTCATATTTCCCATATCTGCTGAAGTTTTGAAATTGTAGCCTAAACCGAGTAAATGATATTTCTGCTCTAAAAGAAGAAATCCACCCAGGGGACAGAAAAGATATCATCTCTAGCCTGTGTCCTTGGCCAGGTACGTAGCAAGCTTTACTTTGACATTGTCTTGTCCTGCCTACTCCATTTGATGGTATCAGAGGTTCAGGTTTGCTTTTTTGGTCTTTGTTTAGCTTTAGCAGGATGTTTCAGTAGAGGAGAGAAAAAAAAAATCCTCTGATGTTTCTCAGAGCAGAAAAACGAGAAGTCCCATGCGCGACTATTCCGGGCATCACCTGATCTTTCTTCTTTTCTTTCCAGGCGGCCAAAAAACTTCCTGGAAGTGTGTTTAGTGCCTTTAGTAGATCAGAAAACCCTGTGAATCATCTCAGAAGCCTAGTAATTCTAACAACATCTCAATAAAGCTTCCAGAAATTGCATTTATTACTTAGAAGGCAATCAAATATTAATATTTTATATTATATTGGAATAAACCACCACTTTATATAGTCGCCTTTAACCAGACCTTCATTTCATTCATTCGAAATGATGAGCTTTGTGCTTTAGACTTATATTATAATGAAATGGTACATAAAGGTCCCCATTGTGACGAGCAGCAGCACTGAGTCTCAGTTTCATAGTAGATCTAAAATTAATTTTTCCTGCTTTTTTTCTCTTTTTGTGATTCATAAAATTCACAAAAAAGTTCTGAAATTTTGTACACTGATTTGGAAGGGTCCAAGTTTATCCCAAGTCCTACCAAAGCTCTCACATTTGGGCCTAATTTGGAAGTTTATGTTCAAGACGTGTTCAGTGCAGTCGATAACGTCAATTCCAACTTAATTATTTTATCCGCCATCTTGGATTTTTTTCAACATCAAATAATTTTTTTTAATACTCATCCTACAGATTATGTTTTTCAGTACAAACCATTCCTTGATTTCAGATGTCATGTTCTGCAAAGTGCTATGTGTTGTACAGTATTTTGTAAACGTTTCACCCGTGTTTTCGTGATGCAGCGGTGGTTCACATTTTATTTTAGCCACGCCCACTGTTTATTTGGAACTGCATAAATTGAAGTTGATATTCCAGAAATCAGTGCGTTTAATCTACTGTACAACACAATCCCAGTCGACAGCTGTTGGCTTGCTGATCTTCTTTTCCAAAATGAACCTCAGCATTTTCACATCTGCTCTGTAGTTCTCCTGTTATCCATTTCTTTGCCAAATAAATCTAAAATAAAACAACAAGCTGCCTGTCTTATTATCCTTAACCTGATGGATGGAGGCTAAAGTCCCACACAATCCCTGTAGTAATATCCATTACTAATACGTATCACATACATACCTTTCAGCACTGTGTCTGTGCAGAGATGCATTCCAATCCAGAGGTTCCTCCTCTCACATGGTCTGGCCCAGGATTCAAACAAGTATTAGCATATTAGCATATTATCAGTAGTGTGCAGCTTTGGTTCTATGCAAATCCAGAGCTCTGTTTGGGCATTTATTTGATCCTAATGGAAAATGTTCCCATGCAGATTTGTCAATCTTAATTTTAATGCAATTATAATGTCAAATGAAAAAAATGCTAATATTAAGTTTGATGAGAATGATCTACTGTAGGAGCAATAATTGTAGCTCAGCAGAACCTATGAATCTCCTGCAGAACTGAGAATTACAGTATTTTCTCCGAACAAATATGCAACTTGGACCAGACCAGAAATATGTGCATCAGTGCCTCCAGGGTGACGGGTGCATGAAGCAGTGCAAAAATACAGCGTTCTGGACAGTGACTATGATCTCTGACTCTGGTTTCTGGAACTTCATGGCATGTTGCACTGAGCAAAGAACTGAATGCTGAATGCAGTTTTTATGCCCTTCTGGCTTTATGCTGCTGCTCTGGATTTAGTGTTTGGATTCTTCTCCTCAGCATCAGGGCTAATCATCCAACCCTGTCGTCTAATCAGGAGTTCTTTTGAGAGGAGGATTATGGTAAATCAATTCAGTGTGTGATGTCTACAGCTAAATTGTTAGCATTAATAGCAATCTAGTAATAGGAAAATAGAGAATATATCGAATCCTATCTTCATAAAAAGATCTTCTTCTCCTCCACAAGCACTAAGCCTTATAAAAAGTAAACCTTCTAAAAACTAAACCTTTTTAAACTAAAACTTTATTGGCATGATATCCCCAGGCTTAGACTGTATTTAGCTGGCTAGTAACTTTCAAACAATTCATGCATTAACCTGATTGGTTAATCCTGTTTATCACCATATCAACTGGTAGACAAGAATGGGATTAACCTTCATGTCGTTACATTTACATTTGCGGCATTTAGCAGACGCCCTTATCCAGAGCGACGTACAAAAGTGCTCTGAGTCTTGAGTCGTTAGATATGTCTACTGTATAATCAGGTGCTTTGGATGTGTGTGTAGGTGTGTAGGTGTGTGTGTTATGCAAATTCCTCAATGATTATATTAATATTTCAGGGAAATTCAAACCCAAACCCCTGAAATCCCTATAAACTGATATCGGGAATCATTGCAATCAATATTTTAGGACAGAGGTTTTTGGTTGTTCTATTTGCCAGTTATTAAAATACTCACTGCTGCATACAGTTATATCCAGTGTTCTGGTGTTTGTTCTGTTTTGTTCTGCATTATTGCACATTTACAGCTCCATTATTAAGCGATTATATAATCCTGATTAAAATGTGCAGAGCTTTTTTTAAATGTAATAATGTTTATACATTTAATATTACACATATATATATATATAT
>MU551545.1:713741-757512 GCA_024362625.1 Silurus asotus | reverse complement strand
ATAATAATAATAATAATAATTATAATTATTATTATTATTATTATGTAGTGATAGTAATAGTATGAAAACCACACTGACAAGTTAAACATATTATTATAATTATGATGATGATTATTATTGTTATCATTATTATAAAAATTATCATTATTATCGTTATCATCATCACAAGTAGTAATAGTAAACTGTAGTGTTTTATAATGATGATGATAGTGATTATTATTATTATTAGTAGTAAAAATTAAAATATGACATTTGTAAAATAAGAATTTCACTGTGCTGTAGTGTAAATGTGACAAGTGAAAGCATATATCTTTCTTTTCTCCTCTTTCTATTATTAGTAGTATGAATACACTTCTATTACACTAAACATGTAAAAGAAATCATGTACCTACACTCTGACGGGCCACATATCATTTACAGTATGCTTTTGCTTCTCGAAAGTAAAAAAATAAATCATGCATCCCTCTTCGGGCGAGTTTCCCAGCAGGATTTACAGTTTGAGTTCCCAGAAACTGATTTAAAATCGACTTACTCTCAAACAAGTTCAAACATGAATTCCTACAGTATTCATTTATTCTTCTTTTTTGACAGTTTTGATCAAACACAACATAAAATCCATGTCTGCATTCACTCTGTATTATATATCAGAGATCACAAGTAAGCCTGGAGCTAAATCAAATCTAAATGAGTACGCATTCTCCACCAGACGGCAGACTGTGGTCCAGAATGATCAAATATATGAAAATATGTATTTAATCTTTAATAACAAACTGCAGTTTGAGCTTGATATAAGGTTTTCTTGCATTAGTTTCCAGCGATAGTAAACTGGTGTGTTTTTAATGGATCGGTATTGAGTGTAAGTTTTCTCAGTAGACTGACAGTCTGACCTTCTGGTCAAGGACACATGTCTTTCTAGTTAATTAAGCCATGTCTGATAAGAAAGGACATTTCTGTATTCCTTTTTATTTAGACAAAAGTTTGTGGACACCTGAACATAAGATCATCCCATTCAACATTTAGTCCTCATTTACTCTCCTGGGAAGATTTTCTTCTAGATGTTGGAGTGTGCTGGTGAAGATTTGTGGAGATTTATTCAGCCAGTTAGTAAAGTCAGGTAGTAATGTAGATGAGGTGTAGTAATGTAGGACCTGGGGTGCAGTCAGTGTTTACATTCATCCCAATGGTGTTCAGTGGGATTTATAGCAGGAGATCTTCCACTTCAAACCATATAAATAGATGTTCATGGAGCTGGCTTTGTACACGGGAGCATCGTCATGCTGGAGCAGATTTAAGTCCCTGAGTTCAAGTGAAGATTTCATGAAGATGTTCTCTTCAACTTTGTGCTAACAGTTTGAGGACCACATATAACTGGAAAATTCATGTGTCCGAATATTTTGGTCCATATCTTGTAGATGTTCTGTAGTTTGTAAACTTATGGAAATGGTGTAAACTGTGCAGTCTTGTATGAAGAATTTATCAAGATGTTGTTGTTGTTGTTGTTTAAGTGCTGACAAGTAATTTTTTATACACATTAAAACAGTTTGAACTTATTTTGCTCTCCAATTATTTGTAATGAGCATTTTTGTATTTGGATTTTTCCTTCCCTCTATGCTCCCAGAAATTTTTGTCCTATAATTTTTACATTCTGTAAATCTGCTTGAAGACCATGTCCACTGTGAAAAGTGCTCTGGAAATAAATTAGAATCGAATTGAATTAATGGCGTTTGGGACACGACGTAGTTCAAAGCTATTTACCTTTATCTCATTGGTACCACAAGGTTACGTCAAACCTCTTAACCACTGAGCTACTAAACACTGGAGCAAACGTTCTCAACCTCTCGAGTTCATTGAAACCGACAAGCAACATTTCTTGATCCTGAAACGCACCTGAAGCCTCAACCATACGCCCATTGTACCTTTTCACCGAGACTATAGTGTGTCCTTTCTGTATCTGCGTGCACTATAGATATTGTTGGAATTAATCCAAAATCTACTTCATCTAACTTCAACCTCAGTAGCCAGAAATAACTTTAGTTTAATTTTATTCAAGCTAAAAGACACACATACACACACGGCCTTGTCCTTTTTATGAGACAAACTGCACATTCTGCATTCTGAGAAACAGGACGGCGCTCGCTGTGAGCTTTAATGCACAGCGAGGACGGTTTTCTCTCCCAATAGGGATGCAGAGCCGCAGTCATCTCCGTGACACTGAGCAGTAAATTGCCGGTTTATCAGCAGAAACCACGCGCCTTTTCTTCAACGGCTCTCAGCACTACGTCTCCGCCGCCCCCGGGCGCGCTCTAACGATCACCTCCAGTGCATCGATTTCAAGCGACTCGACATTGTGTCAGAACACGATCCAGTTTTTTCACCTCCGTCTTTTTACGGCCCTCTTCGAAAGCGGAACGCTATTGGAATTTTTTTTTTTTTTTTTTTTTTTGGAATTTTTTTTTTTTTTTTTTGTCAACGACTTTTACATGAGCGTGGACCGAAAACACGAGCGCGTTCATCACTGCTTGCTGCTTCGAGGACAAACTCATAATTCTGCAGGTGGAACGCGAGACGTGTGGATGTTATCGCCTCTGGTTTGGGTTCAGGATGAAATAAATCAACCAGAACGACACGCTCTACAATCAGGCAGCGAGAAATAAAAGGAGGACCGGAAGGTTCCTGTCACTGAGCAACCGGAATCAGCAAATAGATCGAATACCAAAAGTACTTCTTCATGACATCCTTTAAACACAATTAGTACCGTGCGAATCCTCTACACCTTATCACTTTCCAAGGAGAGTTCCCACTGGAGTTCCTTTCTTTGAGATGCTTTTTTCCCCATTTTCTTTGTTTATTTAGTTTGTAGATGTCTGACAACATCCCATTCCACATTTAGTCTCCATTTGCTGTTACAATGTGCTCCACTCTCCTGGGAAGATGTTTACTAGATTTTGAAATGGGCTTTAAAGTTGTAGATGAGTGGATCCCGGCACTCTCAAGCTGTCATGGCTGGGCCCTTGAGAAAGGCCCTTATCCCTCACTTGCTCAGATGTATAACTGAGATAGATGTTAATGCTTGTGGAGATTCATTCAGACACAAACGTGTTAGTAAAGTTAAGGATTGACGCAGGTGAGGTGCGGAGGCCTCATGAAGTCAGCGTTCATCTCAGAGGTGTTGAATAGGGTTTAGAACTCTATAGCAGAAGATCTTCCACTCATGCAAAGCATATCTTCAGAAAATTGTCTTTTTGTGCACAGGGGCATTGCCATGAAGGAACAGGTCTGGGTCTTCAAGTGTAGAGGATATTCCATGCATTGGAAGACGTCCTACACACTTTTGTTGTGTAGAAAATGAAGAAATAACACACATCTTTTCTGAAAGATCTCTTTGGGGAAAGAGAAAGAGATGGGGATAGAATGAGATCCAGGATAAGCATGACTACTCAGACATGTTGAGTGATCCGTTGCTGACAGCAGAGATTAACTTCCATGACTGATGACAAGTGTTGACACAGTGCTGTGTTCCCATCTTACACACCTTTGTCCCCAAAATAGCGAAAGCGTCTGAGTGGTGTCCCGTGTCTGACTCCAGTTAGACAGTGAGAAGGCTTAAGTATATTATTTGCACATACATATTATACCGAACATGTGATGTACCCTAGTAAAAGGTTTTCCCCATATAAAAGAGTACAATCATGGCACACATGATATAAATGCACACCTTGAACTTGATCATGAACATCCCATTCCACATTGAGTCCACATTTGCTCATATAATAACCTCCACTCTTCTGGACAGATGTTCCACTAGATTCTGTAGAGATTTGCACTCAGTCATGAGGGTTTTCGTAAAGTCAGGTAGAGATGTAAGTGAGATGAGGAGGCCTGGGGTGCAGTCAGCGTTCACATTCATCCCAAAGGTGTTTAATAGGGTTCATCGCGGACCACTCAAGATCTTCTACTCCAACCCATGTAAAGCAGTCATGCTAGGAACTAGTTCAAGTCAAATATACAATTGTGTGCCTCCAAGTTTATGATAACAGTTCTGAGAAGAACCACAAATAGATGGAAATTTGGGTGTCCAAATCATTTTGTCCATACAGTGTGTGTATATACTTCATTTGCTTTATAGTTCTGGAACTTGGACGAGTTAAATGGTATAGCAGAAGAATAAATCAGTCTCACACCACCTACACCATCCTTTTAATTAAAAAAGGAAATAAAAATTAAATAAATAATTAAGGGTTTAGTTTTATTTGGCACTGGAGAAAAATTATGCATCTTTTCAATTGCACATTATTGCTAGAGTCAGGTCTTTGTTATTTCTGTAAAAATGATACCATTATTACTAGACAGCACATTAATATGTATACATCATTCAGCTCCTGGTACAGATAGTGGAGATGGGAGCTTAGTGGTTAAGCTCCAGTCCTGGGCCCCTGAGCAAGACCCTTAACTCCATAGTCTCTTACAGTGGTGACAGACACATCCTTCAGTAGAAGTTCTGATACTGAGGTTTTAAAAGTCTCTGGTAAAAGTTGAAGTTCTGACTGCACTTTTTTACTTAAGTAAAGACGTTTGTGCTCTGAGATGTTCTTCAGTAAAAAGTAGTGATTATTACTGATGTGCTGAAAAACGGCGCAATGAGAAGAGAAAATATTGATCGTCAACAAACAGAACTAAAGTACAGATATTTGTGTCAAAATGTGAAAAGTGAAAGTAAAATTGTCTGTAAAGAAACAGGGACGTAAAATACTGATATCAGAAAAATCCACTTAAGTACAGTAACAAAGTATTTGTATTTCATCACTTCCATTTTTCCGGTTGTATTAAAAAGATGAATGTAAGTCACTCTAGATAAAATTGCTAATAAATTTTAGTTGTATTAAATCAAAAATGGTGTTTTTAATCATTAGGAAATGTAAAAATCTTGACATGGGTTCAAACATGGGTTGTAGCTAATGCCCTCGTCGTGATCGGGTGTGTTAATTATCATGCATCTAATTCCCCCTCGTTATAACGTAATTACTCGTAAAGATCAGCTCCAGTAGCAGGTGATTGGAGAACAAATCTGATTTAAAATGTTGCATGAGGTGTTAATAGCAACTTCTCTCACATTCAATCACGTGATTATGCCACATTTTGCTCAAACTGTAAGCACAAAGACGGAGACACACAATTGTGTAGGACGTCTTTGGAATGTGGTAGCATTGAATTTTCCATTCACTTAATTCAGGAGATCCAAACCTGTTCCAACATAACAATGCCCCTGAGCACAAATCCAGCTCCATGAATATAATCCTGCTTTAAAGCTTTGACCTCAAACCTGCACCCCAGGCCTCCTCACCTCAACTACATCAGTGCCTGACTTCACTAACACCCCTGCAGCTGAATGAATCTCCACAAGTGCACTTAAAAGTTTAGTGGAACATCTTACCAGAATAGTGGAGCTTATTATAACAGAAAATGTGCAATGGGATGATGTTAAAAATATTTCTCCTATGCTCAAGTGTCCACAAATCTGTCCATTTAATGTATATTTGATAAAGATAGGACTCTTTAATAGTATACGAATGATGCTAACTGTTTATAGATGTCATCAGCTATCATTTTGTAGGTCCTTGTTGTACGTGACATGTTGATTCGATGGCTTTCTCTGTGCAACTATTTGTACTATAAATGCACCCCAGGCTGTCAGGATTGAGGAAGAGAACTGTAGCCTGTGAAAAGAAAATAAATATTTGAGAAATATTACCATGACATTCAAAAAAAGGCCTGTGTGTAAGTGGTAGTCAGAGCTGCCAAGGCATCGACTGCATTAAAAATTACATGGAATTCAGTCAGAAATGTTTTATTTTCAGGTCTGGTTGCCCACGTATACTTTGTCTCATGCTCTATTTATCTCTACACACATTGTTTAGCTTTAATAGAGTTGTATAAAGATAAATCAATTATTGAGAGGTTGAATGAAAATTATTTCGCATGTGACTACAAATATATGTATAGAAATTAAATATATTTTCAGGATTATTTTATCGGGACACCTGACAAAAAAAATCCTTTCAGGGTTTGGCTTGTTGAACAAGAAGGCCTGGCACTGCAATCTCTGTTTCAGTTCATCCAAAAGGGGTTGAGATCAGAACTCTTTGCAGGCCACTCAAGTTCTTATACATCACACATATAAATAACAGACATCTTAATTTGTCCCACATACATTACAGAACAATGAACGACTTTTTTTGCACCCACACCCTTTATGTGCTAAAACATAGCACTTTCACAATGTTGAAAAGCTCTGGACAGTTTAATTGCAGCTCTACTACAGAACCTAGATCAGACTTTAAGTAGTGCTGAGTGGGAAAAGTAATATTGCATTGCCGTCTTTCTGTGCTGGAAGTAACACGAGCTGGTGAACTTCACAAAGCCTAAAAATAGCTCTGTTTGAAGATGTTGGCTCTGGACACGTTCTATATTTTACTAAGAAAAAAAAAAAAAGAAAGCGAACTAAAAAGAGAAAGCTGTGTCTAACATTACAGCATGACTGTGTCAAATTCTGTTTACTTACTAGACCAAGCACATGTTATAATATCTTAGAGTGATCAGATCCTGCCTATCACCTGCCTATAATCAGTGACTATAACCTGCCTATAATCAGTGACTATAACCTGCCTATAATCAGTGACTATAACCTGCCTATAATCAGTGACTATAACCTGCCTATAATCAGTGACTATAACCTGCCTATAATCAGTGACTATAACCTGCCTATAATCAGTGACTATAACCTGCCTATAATCAGTGTCTATAACCTGCCTATGATCTGTGACTATAACCTGCCTATAATCAGTGACTATAACCTGCCTATAATCAGTGACTATAACCTGCCTATAATCTGTGACTATAACCTGCCTATAATCAGTGACTATAACCTGCCTATAATCAGTGTCTATAACCTGCCTATAGTCAGTGACTATAACCTGCCTATAATCAGTGACTATAACCTGCCTATAATCTGTGTCTATAACCTGCCTATAGTCAGTGTCTATAACCTGCCTATAATCAGTGCCTATAACCTGCCTATTATCAGTGACTATAACCTGCCTATAATCAGTGTCTATAACCTGCCTATAATCTGTGTCTATAACCTGCCTATAATCTGTGACTATAACCTGCACTTTGCTCCATGTACTGTAATGTAATTCAGTGTGATTAATACTGACCACAATTTCACAGATTTACTTTGGATTTCTAAGTAAACATTAGCACTAAGAGAACATATGTGTAATTCAGGTGGCATTGCAAAATAAGAGCAGCTCTACTTGCCCAGTTTTTTATAAATATGCTCACTTTTAATAAATGTGGTGTTATGCTAAGAAATATATTGGGACATTTAGGATGGATGCACCACATAAACAAACAGTGTAGTTTGGTATTGCACATCATAGTATATATCATAGTGTATAGTATAGTATAGTATAGTATAGTATAGTATAGTATAGTATAGTATAGTATAGTTTGGTATAGCACATCATAGTATAAATATCATAGTATAGTGAAGTATAGTATAGTATAGTATAGTATAGTATAGTATAGTTTGGTATACCACATCATAGTATAAATATCATAGTATAGTGAAGTATAGTATAGTATAGTATAGTCCCCTGGTGGTCTAGTGGTTAAGATGCAGGGCTCTTACAGCTGCAACCTGGGTTCAATCCCGGGTCAGGGAACCATCCCAAGCCACTCTCAGTGCCGGTCCCAAGCCCGGAAAAATTGGGGAGGGTGGCGTTAGGAAGGGCATCCAGCGTAAACATGTGCCAAATCAAACGTGCGGAGGATCCGCTGTGGCGACCCCTAACAGGAGAAGCCAAAAGAAAGTTTTAGTAAATCACATCATAGTATATATCATAGTGTAGTCAAGTCAAGAAGCTTTTATTGTCATTTGTACTATACACAGTGGTACATAGTACACAGTAAAAACGAGACTTCCTCCAGAGCATTCCTCCAGAACCCTGGTGCTACACTAAACAACATAGAGCTACAACACACAACATAAAGCTACATAAAGTGCATCTGGTGCAACCTAGTGCAAACATTGCAGACGAAAAACAGTAGACAGACATCACAAGACAGTACAAGACAGTGTGGGACAATACATGTAACACAAAATAGCGCCTACCAGTGAACCTACTGTACACTCTGAATATACAGTACTGTCAAAGAGAATTATAAAAACTATAACCAAGAGTTTATAGAAACAAACACAATTCAGTTCAGAAACAGCAGCAGCAAAAAACAGCATGTAAACAGTGTAATATTGTGAAGTATAAATAATTAATAAATGTTAGTGGAATGGATTGAGATGAGTAATGAGTGTGTGTTCTGGTTGTACAGTTTCAGTAACACACAGTTGAGTGAGTGTGTGTGTGTGTGTGTGTGTGTGTGTGAGAGAGTTTAGTTTTGTTCTGTGTATTGAGGAGCCTGATGGCTTGCGGGAAAAAGCTGTTACACAGTCTGGATGTGACGGCCCGAATGCTTTGGAACCACTTTCCTGATGGCAGCAGGGTAAAGAGTGTGTGTGACGGGTGTGTGTGGTCGTCCACAATGCTGTTTTCTTCGCGGATGCAGCATGTGGTGTAAATGTCCATGATAGAGGGGAGAGAGACTCCGATTAACTTCTCAGCTGTCCTCACTATTCTCTGTAGGGACTTGCGATCCGAGACGGTGCAGTTCCAAAACCAGGCAGTGATGCAGCTGCTCAGGATACTCTCAATTATCCCTCTGTAGAACATGGTCATGGGGAGAGGGAAATTAGCTTACCTTAGCCTTTTTAGGAAGTAGCGACGCTGCTGGGCTTTCTTTTTGATGAAGCTGGTGTTGAGTGACCAGGTGAGGTTCCTCGCCAGATGAATACCAAGAAATTTGGTGCTCTTGATGATCTCCAATGGCCAATCTGTGCTCTCCTGAAGTCCACAACTATCTTGTTGGTTTTGTCAACATTCAGAGACAGGTTGTTGGTTTCGTACCAGATTGTTAAATGGTGCACCTCCTCTCTGTACGCTGACTCATCGTTCTTGCTGATGCTACCCACCACGGTCGTGTCATTGGTGAACTTGACGATGTGGTTTGAGCTGTGCATTGCTACGCAGTTGTGAGTCAGCCAAGTGAACAGCAGTGGGCTGAGCACACAGCCCTGAGGGGTCCCAGTGCTCAGTGTGGTGGTGCTGGAGATGCTGTTCCTGATCTGGACATGACTAAGGTCTCCCAGTCAGGAAGACCAGGATCCAGTTGTAGAGGGAGGGGTTCAGGCCCAGTAGGCTCAACCTCTCAATCAGGTGCTGAGGGATGATTGTGTTAAATACTGCACAAAAGTCTATGAACAGCATTCGTACATATGTGTACTTGTTGTCCAGGTGGGTGACGGCCAAACGGTTGTGGAGATGGCATCGTCCATGGAATGGTTTGGAGGATACGCAAACTGCATGGGGTCCAGTGAGGGTGGAAGCTGGGTCTTGATGTGCCTCATGACAAGCCTCTGAAAGCACGTTATCACGATGGGTGTGAGGGCGACGGGATGATAGTCATTGAAGCAGGAAACAGTAGACTTCCACAGGGGCGATGGTTGTCGTCTCGAGGCACTTAGGAACAATGTTGCTGCTCATGGAGATGTTGAAGATGTCAGTAAAAAACATCCACTAGCTGTTCTGCACATTTCCTGAGCACTCTGCCAAGGATGTTGTTTGGTCCAGCAGACTTCCGTGAGTTAACTCTGCATAGAGTTTTCCCCACTTCAGCTGTGGTTAGACAGAGCACCTAGTCACTGGGATGAGAGGTTGTCTTCCTCGCCTTCACGTTGTTCTCTACCTCAAACCAGGCATAGAAGTTGGCCAGCGCATCTGGGAGGAAGGCTTCACGGTCATAAGCAGGTGATGTTGTCTTGTAGATTGTGATCACCTGGATGTTCTGCCACATGCACTGGGTGTCCTCGCTGTCCTGAAAGTGGTCGTGGATTCTCTTGCCGTGTGTTGCTTCGCCTCTCTGATTGCACCGGACAGTTTGGCCCTTGCTGTTCTTAAGGCCGTCTTGTCCCCTGCTTTAAAGGCAGAGTCTCTTTGTTTCCGCAGCGCACGCACTTTTGCAGTCATCCACGGCTTCTGGTTGGAGCGTGTAGTGATGGTCTTGGAGATGGTCATGTCATCAACGCACTTGCTGATGTAGCTGGTCACTGATGATGTGTACTCATCCAAGTTGATGAAATCGCCATTGGTTGCAACCTCCCCAGTCAGTGCACTGTCCTGAAGAGCAGAGGTGGCTCCTGCTGGCCAGTATATATATATATATATACAGTACAGACCAAAAGTTTGGACACACCTTCTCATTGAAAGAGTTTTCTTTATTTTCATGACTATGAAAATTGTAGAGTCACACTGAAGGCATCAAGGGCTATTTGACCAAGAAGAAGAGTGATGGGGTGCTGCACCAGATGACCTGGCCTCCACAGTCACCGGACCTGAACCCAATCGAGATGGTTTAGGGGTGAGCTGGACCGCAGAGTGAAGGCAAAAGGGCCAACAAGTGCCAAGCATCTCTCGGGCCATCTCTCTCATAGTCATGAAAATAATGATTATGTTTTCTAATCATATCATATCATATCAAATCATCAAATCATCATTATATCATCATATCATACCATATCATATCATATCATATCATATATCATATCATATCATATCATATCATATCATATCATATCATATCATATCATATCATATTATTTCAATCATTTTATCCTATCGCATCGTATCATCATATCATATCATATATCATATCGTATTGTAATATATCGTGTCATATCGTACTGTATCATATCGTATCATCATATATCATATCATATCTTATCATATCATATCATCACATTATCATATCATATCATATCATCACATTATCATATCATATTATATCATATCATATTATATCATATCATATATCATATCATATCATATCTTATCATATAATTTAATAGAATCGTATCATTTAATCGTATCACATCATATCATATCATATCTTATCATATCATATCATCACATTATCATATCATATCATATCATATCATATCATATCATATCATATCATCACATTATCATATCATATTATATCATATCATATCATATCATATCATATAATTTAATAGAATTGTATCATTTAATCGTATCGTATCGTATCATCATATATCATATCATATCATATCATATCATATCATATATCATTTAATCAAATCATATCATCATATTTTATATCATATCATATCATATCATATCATATCATATCATATCATATCATATCATCACATTATCATATCATAATATATCATATCATATATCATATCATATCATATCATATCATATCTTATCATATAATTTAATCGAATCGTATCATTTAATCGTATCGTATCGTATCATCCTATATCATATCGTATCATATATCATAGCGTATCGTATCGTATCGTATCGTATCGTATCATATCATATCTTATCATATCATATATGGTTTTGTATAGTATCATATCATATCATATCATATCATATCATATAATATCATATATTGTATCATATTGTATCATCATATATCATATCATATCATATCATATCATATCATATCATATCATTTAATCGAAACGTATCATCATATTTCATATCATATCATATCATATATCATATTGTATCGTATCGTATCATATTGTATCGTATCATCAAATATCATATCATATCATATTATTATATCATAGATCATATCATATCATATCATATCATATCATACCATATCATATCATATCATCATATTATCATATCATTGTATCGTATCATGATATTATCATATCATATCTTATTATATCAAATCATATCATATCATAATTGTATTGTATCGTATTGTATCATATTTATCAATTGATACAGAACATTGTTATTTAGCAAAGTAAATGTATTTCACTATCGATATTCTATTAATATTTGTATTAACAGGTTATTAAACATGCATAGAAGGAGTCTTCAGTGTTAGCGTTTTCTAATCATTAGTACATTTTAAAACTCAGGAAGATCTAAAGTATCAAAGTTTTGTAGGAGGCCTGGGGTCAGAGGTCAGTGTTCCCCAATAGGGTTGAAGTCAGAGGTCTATAGCAGATCTGTTATGCCAACCCATGTAAAGCATATGTTTATAGTGCTGACTTCAATTTTGGATCAACTAGTTCAATTACATTTTACATTTACATGTACATTTACATTAGCAGCATTTAGCAGACGCCCTTATTCAGAGCGACGTACAAAAGTGCTTCGAGTCTCTAGTAATGAATACATCTACACTATTATGCAAGATTACAGACTTAATATAAATATAACTCTTGAATTCTAAAAGCTTGAAAGTGCTAATTTAAGTATTTCAGGAAGAGGTAGGTCTTCAGTCGTCGCTTGAAGATAATCAGGGGACTGTGCAGCTACTGGAAGCCAGTGAAGGGAGCGCAGCAGTGGGGTGGTGTGGGAGAACTTGGGCAGATTGAACACAAGTCGTGCAGCTGCGTTTTGGATCATTTGCAGTGGACGAATAGCATTCAGTTAAAGACCTGCCAGCAGAGAGTTGCAGTAGTCCAGTCTTGAAATAACAAGAGACTAAACAAGCACCTGGGCAGCCTGTATGGACAGAAATAGTCGAATCCTTCAGATGTTATAGAGAAGAAATCAACAAGAACGAGCAACATAGCGACATGTGGGAAGAAGGACAGTTCATTGTCCATAGTTACTCTAAGATTACGAGCAGTGGCTGAAGGTTATGAAGTGTTATTCGGAGATCTTGACCTGGGGATGAATCACCTGGGATGACCAGCAGTTCTGTTTTGCTGGGGTTGAGTTTTAGTTGGTGAGCACTCATCCATGAAGATATGTCTGTCAAGCATGCTGATATCCGAGCGGACGCTGTGGTATCTGATGGAGGAAAAGAAAAGATTAGTTGAGTGTCATCTGCATAGCAGTGATAAGAAAACCTATGTGAAGATATGACTTCACCAATGGAGTGGGTATAGAGGGAGAAAAGGAGGGGACCAAGTAAGTCCTGGAAAGATACAGATGACAGCTTGGCTGACCAAGCAGCATGCCAAAAGCGCCAAAAGTGCCATTCTATGGAATGTGCCGCTTTGAACCCAGACTAATTAGGATCATGGAGGTTGTTCTGTGAGAGACAGACAGACAGTTGGTTAAAAACAGTGCATTCCAGAGATTTAGAAAGAAAGGAGAGAAGTGATACCGGTCTGTAGTTGTTCATGTCTGATGGATCCAGAGCAGGTTCTTCAAAATGGGAATGACCCTTGCTTGCTTGAAGGTAGTTGGTATATAGCCAGATGTTAATGACCCATTGATGATTGTGGAGATGAAGGGCAGGAGATCTTGTGTGATGGTCTGAAGCATAGTTGAAGGGATTGGATCCAGAGGACAGGTGGTGGGATTGGAAAATTGGATGACTTGTAGTATCTCATCTTCTGTTAAGGTTGAGAAGCTTGACGGAGACGTAGTGGATTGTCGGCTGTGTTGTGTAGTCGTTGTTGGGGAGGAAGTGAAGGTCTGGAAGATTTTTTTAATCTTGTCATCATAGAAGAGTCATTGTAAATCAGGGAGGATGGAGCAGGTGCAGCAGGGGGGTTGAGTAGTGAAGAGAAGATGTTGTGAAGCTTACGAGGATCTTGTGCAGAGGCCTCAAGCTTTTCCTTGTAGAAGGCAGTTTTGGCAGAAGTCACCTCCAATGAAAATGTAGTCAGGAGTGCGCTGTAAGATGCGAGGTCTACATCGAGTTGTGATTTTTTTCCACTTCCTCTCTGCAGATCTGAGCTCTCGTCGATTACTGCGGAAAACTTCTGACAGCCACGGTGTGGGACAAGAAGTCTTCTTGGGTTTTGTAGTCAAGGGGCAAAGGAGGTCCATGGTTGAGGAAAGAGATGAGAGGAACGAGTCCGTAGCAACGTCTAAGGGTAGAGAGGAAAAGTAGTGAGGGGCAGGAAAAGATGAAAGAGTACAGGAAGCTACAGAGGAGGGAAAGATAGAATGAAGGTTAGGACAGATAAGAGAGACATGCAAATTATTTTTAGGTTGAATAGAAAGAGTGATTAAAAAGGAAACCAGGTGATGATCAGAGATAGGAAGTGGAGTGGCAGTAATGTCTGCAGCTGGAGTAGGGCGGGTGAAAACCAGGTCCAGGACATTTCTTCCCTTGTGTGTTGGAAGGCAGCTGTTAAATGTCAAGGAGAAGGTATTCAGAGAAGGCAAGAGGCAAGATGACTGAAGTTTGTCAGATGGGAGGTTGAAGTCACCAAGAACTGTCAGAGAGGTGCTGTCAGAGGGGAAAGTATTGAGGAGTGTCTCCATCTCTTCTAGGAAGTCTCCAAGGGGACCCGGAGGGCGGTAGATGACAATGATAAAAAGGTTGATTGGAGAGGGAACTGAAACTGCATGAAATTAAAAAGAAGACATGGTTAGATGAGACAAAGGGAGAGGTGTGAAACACCATCTCCGTGATAAAAGTAGACCTGTACCACCACCTCTACTGGTTTCTCTTGGTGAGTGAGAGAAAGCATAGGCAGAAGACAGAGCAGCTGGTGTAGCAGTGTTCTGTGGGGATATCCAGGTCTCAGTAAGTGCAAGAATGTCGAAGGTGTAGTGGGAAGCCAAGCCTGTGATAACGTCAGCTTTCCTTACAGCAGACTGGCAATTCCAGAGCCCACCTACCACCACTGTTTGAGATTGAGACAACAGGGGAGGGTAGATAAGGTTACTGGCAATGTAACATCTGTTCTGTGGATAGGAACGTCTGTGTCTGTAAGAGATGACTACATAGATGGGTTTGAGGCACATGACTGATCTCCCACTTTGAGATCAATGTGTTTTAAAGAAAAAGTACAAATAAGAATTTCTAGATAAACACTAAGCGTTACTGGCTTAAGGGGGCTACCTACAATTAGAGGATGCATGCTGTTACGGTAGTAGTTATTATTTTATACTCTTTCTGCCTCTGAAGCAGTGGGATATCAGAGTCCTATTTTTTATTTAAATATCTAAAGTGCAGTTAATAAGTCGTTGTTTGAATGAAACGTGTGCTTTCCTTTTTCTTTCCTTTATTTCATTTCCCTTGAACTGTTGTTTTTTCCACCTTCTTTTTTTTTCACAGGGGTTCTTGTTTCTCTTCTTCTTTTCTGCTCTCATCCCCACTCCTTTTATAAAAGCATCCTCCAAAATAAATATTTCTCAGCATTTTTTCTCACGATCTTCTGAATAAACACTATATGCCCAAAAGTATTGGGACACCCGAATGTTCCAGTCACATGTGGAAATGTATCATCAGGTGTCCACATACATTTAGCTGTACATCTCTTTCACCTCATTTCTGTGTCTCCCCAGCCCCCCCCNCTCTGCTACTTCATTTTTTTGCTGAACCTGTCATAAACCTCCTTGACCCCTTTCTGGACTGCCATCTAGGCCATGCAGTCTGTTCATCTCCGCACTTCCTGTCCAACACTTTCTATTATAGGAAACTTAAAGTAGTTGCACATTCTCCTTGACACAGAAGGGATTTACAGCACAGTGTTCATTTATGCTGTGTGAAGCCACTTACGTTACATCTCTCCAAGCCAAGAGCCTGAGTTTGAAGAATCTTAGTAGCTGCAGAATCCAAACCCCAGATCCAAAATCAAGATCAGGCAAATTCAAATTCAAATTCAAATTTAAATTCAAACTTAATTTTTGATGTTGCAATGTTTACGTAACGAATACTATATAGTCAAAAGTTTGTGGACACCTGACCATAAGATATCTATGTGCTTATTTATGAACATCTCATTCCACATTTAATCTCCATTTGCTCATATGATAGGCTCCACTTTTCTGAGAAGGTGTTCCACTAGATTTTGAAGTGTGCTTGTGGAGATTCATTCAGCCACAAGGGTGTTAGTAAAGTCTGATGTAGGTGAGAAGGTGAGGAAGCCTGGAGTGCAGTCAATGTTCACATTCATTCATGCTTATTAGTGTTTAAACTCTACAGCAGGAGATCTTCCATTCCAACTCAATGAAAACAGATTTTCATGGAGCTGGATTTGTGCACAAGTTTGGGTCTTGTAGTTTAAGTCAAGGGAATATTTCTTTTTCCTGCATCCAAAGACGTCCGAAACACCTGTGTACTTCGACTGAAGGAAGAAACCCATATGGCTTTGAGACTCCAGAAACTTTTGAAGATATTGTGCATTGTGCTCTTACAAATACACCATATAGACATTTGAACATCTGGCGTTTGCACCAATATGTGGTTCTCCCACAAACTGTTGGCACAAAGTTACAGGCACACAACTGTGTAGGACATCTTTGGGTGCTGTAGCACTAGAAGACCAGGAGACCCAAACCTGTTCCAGCATGACAAACTGAGATATACATTGCATGGTTTGGAGTGAAAGATCAAGTAGAGCTCTGACCCTATTGAACATGTTTTAAATTCAGGATGCTTCAGGTTCAATTCTAAATCAGTTTGTTTTATTTAAAGGATCCAGAGAACATAAGAAAATAAGAATCATAACGGTGGTGGGAACGGAAGGTTTATTTTTACGTAACTCCCTCCTCCGTCCAGCACCACGCCGATGCTTTGTAATGGTAATGAACATCTGCATGCACAGAACGGAGCATGGGCCGAGAGAGAAGCACAGCGAGATAAGAATAACAGGCGTCGTGCTTCTACAAATGTGTGTCTGTTTCTATCTCATCTGTGAGCCTGAGGCCATCTCCTGATCCTGATCTTCCTGTTTTACGTGGGCTGGAGGTTTTCCAGGGCACCATGAGATTAGGAGGTGCATTGATGGAGGAAAAGAGTGAACATGATGTTATTTAAATAGAAGGACATGTCATTCTGAGATCAGTCATTCAGGAGAGAGATCTTTAGTGGAGTTTCAGTTTATTATACTCAAAACCTCCACAGTGTTACAGTTACAACAGAACAACAATCTGTAAATCAGCAGAGTGACTGAGAGGCGGAGCTTATTTTCCTCCTGTGCAGATGCAGAAAACATCTGAAGCTCTTGTTGTTGCTGTTGTTCCTTTTCCTTGCTGTCTTCTTCTTTCTCTTATTTCTCTTTTTCTTCTTTTCGTTTTTCTCTCTTTCCTTCTTCTTCTTTTTTCTCTTCTATTCTTCTTCTTCTTCTTTTCTTCTTCTTCTTCTTCATTATTGTTCTTCCTTATGCTTATTGTCCTTCTTTCTTCTTCTTCTTCCTCCTCTTCTTCTTTCTGCTTAATGCCCTCTGTCCTTATTCTTCTTCTTTCTTCTTCTTTATCTTCTTCTTCTAAACCTTCTTTTTCTTTCTGACTATCAACCTTCTTCTTTCTTCTTCTTCTTCTTTCTGCTTAATGCCTGCTTCCTTTACATTCTTTCTTCTTCTTCTTCTTCTTCTTCTTCTCCTTCTTCTTCTTCTTCTTTTTTTCTTCTTTTTTTTCTTCTTCTTCACCTTCTTTTTCTGTCTGCTTATCTTCCTCCTTTTTTCTTTTTCTTCTTCTTCTTTGTTCTTCTTCTTCTTCTTCTTCGATCTTCTTCTTCTTGCTGCTTATTGTCCTTTTTTCTTCTTGTTCTTCTTTCTGCTTATTTTTGTTCTATCTGCCTCTTCTATCCTTTTTTTCCATTCTCCTTTTTTTTCAACTTTCCTCATTTTTTCTCTATCATCATCATCATCATCATCATCATCATCATCATCATCCCCAAATGAAGTATATTTTCAGCCAGGGCTCTGATTAAAAGTCATTCTGGCAGTGTAGAATTACTTTCTGTTTCTGATCCTGAATCTCACCTTCACTGCTCTTCTTCATGACACTTTTGGAGGTGATGTTAGCGGTGACCTGCGCTCTGAAAGTCTGGGAGAATCGCTGATGTTGCTTGAATTGGATATTGTTGCAGTAGAGTTGAGGAAGCAGAGCTCAGAAACACACAGTATGCAGGTGAAATGTTTGTCTGCCATCATCTTCATCAAGACGAATACTTTAATATGAGCACCTGCAGAGTCCTGCTGGTCAAACCGTCAAACCACAGAGCATGGACTGAATATAAACCTACAGTCTGATAGGGTTCTTTCATTCTCTCTCTTTCTCTCTCTTTCTCTCTCTCTCTCTCTCTCTCTCTCTCTCTCTCTCTCTCTCTCTCTCTCTCTCTCTCTCTCTCTCTGTCTCTCTCCCTGTCTTTCTCCCTGTCTTTCTCTCTCTCTCTCTTTCTCTATCTCTCTCTCTCTGTCTCTCTCTCTCTCTTCCCCTCTCTGTCCCCCACCTCTTTCCCCCTCTCTCTCTCTCTCTCTCTCTCTCTCTCTCTCTCTCTCTCTCTCTCTCTCTCTCTCTCTCTCCCTGTCTTTCTCTCCCTCTCTTTCTCTCTCTCTCTCTCTTGCTCTCTTTTTTTCTCTCTCTCTCTCACACACACACATAGACACATCCAGTTCTTTGTTTAGCTCTTTGGGTTCCTTTTCATCTGCTATAAAGTGCTGATTGCGCTTCATCTGCCAGAGCACCATGCTGAAGGACGGGTGTGTCCTGTAAATGTTAGATTATTGTTCTATTACTGCTGCTAATAATCAAAAAACCAGCCATTTCCTACACAATGACCTGCCAATGAGGAGGCACCAAAATTTCAGCCATATTAATATTTTGTTGAGGAAATGCTCATAATCACAGTCATTCTAAAATAATGATCTGAATTTATCAGTAATTTTGGGTGGTGCAGTGGAAAGTATTGCTGTTTCACAGCTCCAAGGTCACTGCCGGTTCAAGTTTGGGTCTTTATGGAGTTTCAGACTGTTTGATTGAGCATTCAGACTTCTTCCAGATTCCTTCAAACCAAGAGCTGGTGTTCCAGCCAGGGTGTGTTTCCACCACGCACTCCCTGGGCGGGCACAGGCAGGCGGGTGGATGGATGGATGTATGGATGTATGAATAGATAGATAGATAGATAGATAGATAGATAGATAGATAGATAGATAGATAGATAGATAGATAGATTTATTAAGTAAATAAACATTAATTGGTATTATGATGATGATGATTAATAGTAAAGGTATTTAAAGAAAGAAAGAAAGAAAGAAAGGAATAAAGAAACTAATAGATTTACTATTTACATTATATCTTTTTTATTTGTATTATTATTATTAGTGATTTTGTACAATTCGTGATTAAATACATAAACATTAAAATAAAAAATAAAAATAATGAATTATTATAGATAAATGATATAATAATATATGGGGTGGGGTATTATAGGCTGAGGTGGATGAAGTGGTCTATATGGGGTGGGGTATTATAGACTGAGGTAGATGAAGTGGTCCATATGGGGTGGGGTATTATAGGCTGAGGTGGATGAAGTGGTCTATATGGGGTGGGGTATTATAGACTGAGGTAGATGAAGTGGTCCATATGGGGTGGGGTATTATAGGCTGAGGTGGATGAAGTGGTCTATATGGGGTGGGGTATTATAGACTGAGGTAGATGAAGTGGTCCATATGGGGTGGGGTATTATAGGCTGAGGTGGATGAAGTGGTCTATATGGGGTGGGGTATTATAGACTGAGGTAGATGAAGTGGTCCATATGGGGTGGGGTATTATAGGCTGAGGTGGATGAAGTGGTCTATATGGGGTGGGGTATTATAGACTGAGGTAGATGAAGTGGTCCATATGGGGTGGGGTATTATAGGCTGAGGTGGATGAAGTGGTCTATATGGGGTGGGGTATTATAGACTGAGGTAGATGAAGTGGTCCATATGGGGTGGGGTATTATAGGCTGAGGTGGATGAAGTGGTCTATATGGGGTGGGGTATTATAGACTGAGGTAGATGAAGTGGTCCATATGGGGTGGGGTATTATAGGCTGAGGTGGATGAAGTGGTCTATATGGGGTGGGGTATTATAGACTGAGGTAGATGAAGTGGTCCATATGGGGTGGGGTATTATAGGCTGAGGTGGATGAAGTGGTCTATATGGGGTGGGGTATTATAGACTGAGGTAGATGAAGTGGTCCATATGGGGTGGGGTATTATAGGCTGAGGTGGATGAAGTGGTCTATATGGGGTGGGGTATTATAGACTGAGGTAGATGAAGTGGTCCATATGGGGTGGGGTATTATAGGCTGAGGTGGATGAAGTGGTCTATATGGGGTGGGGTATTATAGACTGAGGTAGATGAAGTGGTCCATATGGGGTGGGGTATTATAGGCTGAGGTGGATGAAGTGGTCTATATGGGGTGGGGTATTATAGACTGAGGTAGATGAAGTGGTCCATATGGGGTGGGGTATTATAGGCTGAGGTGGATGAAGTGGTCTATATGGGGTGGGGTATTATAGACTGAGGTAGATGAAGTGGTCCATATGGGGTGGGGTATTATAGGCTGAGGTGGATGAAGTGGTCTATATGGGGTGGGGTATTATAGACTGAGGTAGATGAAGTGGTCCATATGGGGTGGGGTATTATAGGCTGAGGTGGATGAAGTGGTCTATATGGGGTGGGGTATTATAGACTGAGGTAGATGAAGTGGTCCATATGGGGTGGGGTATTATAGGCTGAGGTGGATGAAGTGGTCTATATGGGGTGGGGTATTATAGACTGAGGTAGATGAAGTGGTCCATATGGGGTGGGGTATTATAGGCTGAGGTGGATGAAGTGGTCTATATGGGGTGGGGTATTATAGACTGAGGTAGATGAAGTGGTCCATATGGGGTGGGGTATTATAGGCTGAGGTGGATGAAGTGGTCTATATGGGGTGGGGTATTATAGACTGAGGTAGATGAAGTGGTCCATATGGGGTGGGGTATTATAGGCTGAGGTGGATGAAGTGGTCTATATGGGGTGGGGTATTATAGACTGAGGTAGATGAAGTGGTCCATATGGGGTGGGGTATTATAGGCTGAGGTGGATGAAGTGGTCTATATGGGGTGGGGTATTATAGACTGAGGTAGATGAAGTGGTCCATATGGGGTGGGGTATTATAGGCTGAGGTGGATGAAGTGGTCTATATGGGGTGGGGTATTATAGACTGAGGTAGATGAAGTGGTCCATATGGGGTGGGGTATTATAGGCTGAGGTGGATGAAGTGGTCTATATGGGGTGGGGTATTATAGACTGAGGTAGATGAAGTGGTCCATATGGGGTGGGGTATTATAGGCTGAGGTGGATGAAGTGGTCTATATGGGGTGGGGTATTATAGACTGAGGTAGATGAAGTGGTCCATATGGGGTGGGGTATTATAGGCTGAGGTGGATGAAGTGGTCTATATGGGGTGGGGTATTATAGACTGAGGTAGATGAAGTGGTCCATATGGGGTGGGGTATTATAGGCTGAGGTGGATGAAGTGGTCTATATGGGGTGGGGTATTATAGACTGAGGTAGATGAAGTGGTCCATATGGGGTGGGGTATTATAGGCTGAGGTGGATGAAGTGGTCTATATGGGGTGGGGTATTATAGACTGAGGTAGATGAAGTGGTCCATATGGGGTGGGGTATTATAGGCTGAGGTGGATGAAGTGGTCTATATGGGGTGGGGTATTATAGACTGAGGTAGATGAAGTGGTCCATATGGGGTGGGGTATTATAGGCTGAGGTGGATGAAGTGGTCTATATGGGGTGGGGTATTATAGACTGAGGTAGATGAAGTGGTCCATATGGGGTGGGGTATTATAGGCTGAGGTGGATGAAGTGGTCTATATGGGGTGGGGTATTATAGACTGAGGTAGATGAAGTGGTCCATATGGGGTGGGGTATTATAGGCTGAGGTGGATGAAGTGGTCTATATGGGGTGGGGTATTATAGACTGAGGTAGATGAAGTGGTCCATATGGGGTGGGGTATTATAGGCTGAGGTGGATGAAGTGGTCTATATGGGGTGGGGTATTATAGACTGAGGTAGATGAAGTGGTCCATATGGGGTGGGGTATTATAGGCTGAGGTGGATGAAGTGGTCTATATGGGGTGGGGTATTATAGACTGAGGTAGATGAAGTGGTCCATATGGGGTGGGGTATTATAGGCTGAGGTGGATGAAGTGGTCTATATGGGGTGGGGTATTATAGACTGAGGTAGATGAAGTGGTCCATATGGGGTGGGGTATTATAGGCTGAGGTGGATGAAGTGGTCTATATGGGGTGGGGTATTATAGACTGAGGTAGATGAAGTGGTCCATATGGGGTGGGGTATTATAGGCTGAGGTGGATGAAGTGGTCTATATGGGGTGGGGTATTATAGACTGAGGTAGATGAAGTGGTCCATATGGGGTGGGGTATTATAGGCTGAGGTGGATGAAGTGGTCTATATGGGGTGGGGTATTATAGACTGAGGTAGATGAAGTGGTCCATATGGGGTGGGGTATTATAGGCTGAGGTGGATGAAGTGGTCTATATGGGGTGGGGTATTATAGACTGAGGTAGATGAAGTGGTCCATATGGGGTGGGGTATTATAGGCTGAGGTGGATGAAGTGGTCTATATGGGGTGGGGTATTATAGACTGAGGTAGATGAAGTGGTCCATATGGGGTGGGGTATTATAGGCTGAGGTGGATGAAGTGGTCTATATGGGGTGGGGTATTATAGACTGAGGTAGATGAAGTGGTCCATATGGGGTGGGGTATTATAGGCTGAGGTGGATGAAGTGGTCTATATGGGGTGGGGTATTATAGACTGAGGTAGATGAAGTGGTCCATATGGGGTGGGGTATTATAGGCTGAGGTGGATGAAGTGGTCTATATGGGGTGGGGTATTATAGACTGAGGTAGATGAAGTGGTCCATATGGGGTGGGGTATTATAGGCTGAGGTGGATGAAGTGGTCTATATGGGGTGGGGTATTATAGACTGAGGTAGATGAAGTGGTCCATATGGGGTGGGGTATTATAGGCTGAGGTGGATGAAGTGGTCTATATGGGGTGGGGTATTATAGACTGAGGTAGATGAAGTGGTCCATATGGGGTGGGGTATTATAGGCTGAGGTGGATGAAGTGGTCTATATGGGGTGGGGTATTATAGACTGAGGTAGATGAAGTGGTCCATATGGGGTGGGGTATTATAGGCTGAGGTGGATGAAGTGGTCTATATGGGGTGGGGTATTATAGACTGAGGTAGATGAAGTGGTCCATATGGGGTGGGGTATTATAGGCTGAGGTGGATGAAGTGGTCTATATGGGGTGGGGTATTATAGACTGAGGTAGATGAAGTGGTCCATATGGGGTGGGGTATTATAGGCTGAGGTGGATGAAGTGGTCTATATGGGGTGGGGTATTATAGACTGAGGTAGATGAAGTGGTCCATATGGGGTGGGGTATTATAGGCTGAGGTGGATGAAGTGGTCTATATGGGGTGGGGTATTATAGACTGAGGTAGATGAAGTGGTCCATATGGGGTGGGGTATTATAGGCTGAGGTGGATGAAGTGGTCTATATGGGGTGGGGTATTATAGACTGAGGTAGATGAAGTGGTCCATATGGGGTGGGGTATTATAGGCTGAGGTGGATGAAGTGGTCTATATGGGGTGGGGTATTATAGACTGAGGTAGATGAAGTGGTCCATATGGGGTGGGGTATTATAGGCTGAGGTGGATGAAGTGGTCTATATGGGGTGGGGTATTATAGACTGAGGTAGATGAAGTGGTCCATATGGGGTGGGGTATTATAGGCTGAGGTGGATGAAGTGGTCTATATGGGGTGGGGTATTATAGACTGAGGTAGATGAAGTGGTCCATATGGGGTGGGGTATTATAGGCTGAGGTGGATGAAGTGGTCTATATGGGGTGGGGTATTATAGACTGAGGTAGATGAAGTGGTCCATATGGGGTGGGGTATTATAGGCTGAGGTGGATGAAGTGGTCTATATGGGGTGGGGTATTATAGACTGAGGTAGATGAAGTGGTCCATATGGGGTGGGGTATTATAGGCTGAGGTGGATGAAGTGGTCTATATGGGGTGGGGTATTATAGACTGAGGTAGATGAAGTGGTCCATATGGGGTGGGGTATTATAGGCTGAGGTGGATGAAGTGGTCTATATGGGGTGGGGTATTATAGACTGAGGTAGATGAAGTGGTCCATATGGGGTGGGGTATTATAGGCTGAGGTGGATGAAGTGGTCTATATGGGGTGGGGTATTATAGACTGAGGTAGATGAAGTGGTCCATATGGGGTGGGGTATTATAGGCTGAGGTGGATGAAGTGGTCTATATGGGGTGGGGTATTATAGACTGAGGTAGATGAAGTGGTCCATATGGGGTGGGGTATTATAGGCTGAGGTGGATGAAGTGGTCTATATGGGGTGGGGTATTATAGACTGAGGTAGATGAAGTGGTCCATATGGGGTGGGGTATTATAGGCTGAGGTGGATGAAGTGGTCTATATGGGGTGGGGTATTATAGACTGAGGTAGATGAAGTGGTCCATATGGGGTGGGGTATTATAGGCTGAGGTGGATGAAGTGGTCTATATGGGGTGGGGTATTATAGACTGAGGTAGATGAAGTGGTCCATATGGGGTGGGGTATTATAGGCTGAGGTGGATGAAGTGGTCTATATGGGGTGGGGTATTATAGACTGAGGTAGATGAAGTGGTCCATATGGGGTGGGGTATTATAGGCTGAGGTGGATGAAGTGGTCTATATGGGGTGGGGTATTATAGACTGAGGTAGATGAAGTGGTCCATATGGGGTGGGGTATTATAGGCTGAGGTGGATGAAGTGGTCTATATGGGGTGGGGTATTATAGACTGAGGTAGATGAAGTGGTCCATATGGGGTGGGGTATTATAGGCTGAGGTGGATGAAGTGGTCTATATGGGGTGGGGTATTATAGACTGAGGTAGATGAAGTGGTCCATATGGGGTGGGGTATTATAGGCTGAGGTGGATGAAGTGGTCTATATGGGGTGGGGTATTATAGACTGAGGTAGATGAAGTGGTCCATATGGGGTGGGGTATTATAGGCTGAGGTGGATGAAGTGGTCTATATGGGGTGGGGTATTATAGACTGAGGTAGATGAAGTGGTCCATATGGGGTGGGGTATTATAGGCTGAGGTGGATGAAGTGGTCTATATGGGGTGGGGTATTATAGACTGAGGTAGATGAAGTGGTCCATATGGGGTGGGGTATTATAGGCTGAGGTGGATGAAGTGGTCTATATGGGGTGGGGTATTATAGACTGAGGTAGATGAAGTGGTCCATATGGGGTGGGGTATTATAGGCTGAGGTGGATGAAGTGGTCTATATGGGGTGGGGTATTATAGACTGAGGTAGATGAAGTGGTCCATATGGGGTGGGGTATTATAGGCTGAGGTGGATGAAGTGGTCTATATGGGGTGGGGTATTATAGACTGAGGTAGATGAAGTGGTCCATATGGGGTGGGGTATTATAGGCTGAGGTGGATGAAGTGGTCTATATGGGGTGGGGTATTATAGACTGAGGTAGATGAAGTGGTCCATATGGGGTGGGGTATTATAGGCTGAGGTGGATGAAGTGGTCTATATGGGGTGGGGTATTATAGACTGAGGTAGATGAAGTGGTCCATATGGGGTGGGGTATTATAGGCTGAGGTGGATGAAGTGGTCTATATGGGGTGGGGTATTATAGACTGAGGTAGATGAAGTGGTCCATATGGGGTGGGGTATTATAGGCTGAGGTGGATGAAGTGGTCTATATGGGGTGGGGTATTATAGACTGAGGTAGATGAAGTGGTCCATATGGGGTGGGGTATTATAGGCTGAGGTGGATGAAGTGGTCTATATGGGGTGGGGTATTATAGACTGAGGTAGATGAAGTGGTCCATATGGGGTGGGGTATTATAGGCTGAGGTGGATGAAGTGGTCTATATGGGGTGGGGTATTATAGACTGAGGTAGATGAAGTGGTCCATATGGGGTGGGGTATTATAGGCTGAGGTGGATGAAGTGGTCTATATGGGGTGGGGTATTATAGACTGAGGTAGATGAAGTGGTCCATATGGGGTGGGGTATTATAGGCTGAGGTGGATGAAGTGGTCTATATGGGGTGGGGTATTATAGACTGAGGGAGATAAAGTGGTCTACATTGAGTAGGATATTAAATACTGAGGTAGTTGGAGTGGTCTATATGGGGTGGGAATGTTTTTTTAATGGGTTTCTATATGGAATGAGTTTTTTAGAGGTATATGGGGTGGGGTATGTGAAATGGTCTTTGGTGTGTATTGAGTGGTTTATATGAAGTGGTGTATGTGTATATATCTATATATATATATATTGGATTATTTGGAGTGGGGTATAATTATGGGGTATATGGAGTGGGGTATATACAGTAGACTGTGGTAGATTGAGTGGTCTTTATAGAATAGTTTATATGGACTTGTTTATATACTATGGTTCTGTATGTTTTATTTTATTTATTAATTTTTTTATTTTTTTACCTATTTAGAATCTATAATAATGGGGAAGTGGTAGCTTAGTGGATAAAATGTTCTGACTTCCCAGATGCTCCTACTGCTAATTGCTCACACACATGCACACACGCACACACACACACACACACACACACACACACACACACACACACACACACACACACACACACACACACNACACACACACACACACACACACACACACACACACACACACACACACACACACACACACACCTTTAGTCCTTATCTGATGCACAGTTCCTTGTTTGCTGAGTATTAGGACAACACCCTTCTTTTTAAAGTTACATAAGCTTCATAAACACAGTTGCCTTCAAGACAAATTGAAGATGCTCTCTATTAGAATGATGTAGCTTTATTTCACTTCATGTTGTCAACTTTATGGACACAAGATCTCATTTGTTATAAAGCTGAAGGGCTCGTAGAGATGAGACTCCTTCACATTTATTGCTCTAAATGCAAGAACTGGAAGCCTGTAAACTGAAGGATGAAACCGGAATGACAATGTTTACGTTCCCCTTGGTTGTAAAGTCCCCTGGTATTTTCCTTAAGGGTGCAGAATTAAAACAGAACCTTGAAAAGACTGACAAGTTAATTGTTGTTTTTAATCCTCTTAACTTCCTGGATGTACAATTTGGGAATTGATAGCAGGAGGGATTTGGGGAGGTGGTAGCTCAGTGGTTAAGGCATTGGGCTTTGGATCAGAAGATCACAGGTTCAAATCCCACCACCACCAAGCTGCCACTGCTGGGCCCTTGAGCAAAGCCCTAAAAACCCTCCCCTGCTCAGTTGTAAGTCGCTCTGGATCAGATTTTGACATTGTTGATTTTCTAAATGTGACCCCCATCAATCCCTTGGGGATTGTGTCCCAGTGGGTGTCCCAGTGGGAACAGAAGGTGAAGACTCTCCTAAAATAGTTGACCATCAAAGTGGTCCCTCCATCAGACATAGAGATCTGGTTCTACAGCGGGACTATGGGACTTCATAGTTCCCACAAAGGACGGTGGGTTGCATCCTATACTGGACCTGCATCAGCTAAACTGCTTACTCTTGAGACTCAGGTTCAAGACACTGACCCTCAAGCAGGTCCTGTCCCAAATCAGTTCTAAAGACTGGTTTGTGACCATAGATTTGAAAGATGCATACTTTTATGTATCTATCCTTCCAGCTCACAGAAAGTTCACGAGATTTGCTTTCAGGGCTGAAGTTTACCAGTATTGGGTCCTTCTGTTTGGTCTTGCCCTTTTACCCCGCACCTTCACAAAGTGTATAAATGTGGCGCTGGTCCGGCTGAAGTTTCGGGTCATCCGCATTCTAAAAGAAATTGAAGATTGGTTAATATTAGCTCAATCAGAGCAACTGGCACAGTTTCTTGCCCACATGAAGAAACTGGGGTTAAGGCAGACAAAAATAAAAATGAGTGTGCTTTCTCCATCTCCATCAGGGATACGATATGGGTTTTCGACTCTTATGCGGGCATATCTGTCCCCGGCTTGTGTCGAGTTCATTCCCGCAGCCGTCAGGAGAGTAAGGAAAGGCCAGTCACTCACTGTAAAGCAGTTTCTGTGACTGCTGGGTCTTATGGCAGCTGTGTCAAACATGGTTCCACTTGGCCTCCTGCAAATGAGACCCCTTCAGTTGTGGCTCAAGACCCTGGTGGTTTTCAATCCAGGTAACACAGCAAGCCCTACATGCCTTAGATATGTGGAGAGATACCAGGTTCTCGACTAAGGGCCCTGTGCTGGGAGTTCCCGGCCGTTGCAAAATGCTTATGACAGATGCATCCTTCACATTGTGGGGAGCGGCCATGAATGGCCACTCCACTGGAGGTCTGTGGGGGAGGTCCTGTCTAAAGTGGCACATAAATTGCCTTGAGATGCTGGTGGTAGAAACCATTCTTTAACCCAGAGCTAACTCCACAAGGCGGTTGTATGCTGCGAGGTGGCGCCTGTTCACTCCATGGTGTGAACAACACTGCCTAGACCCAGCAGCTGTTCGTCTGTTATGTCCCTCTGAGGAGAGGTCTTCCTGCAAATAAGCAGACACTCAGCAAATGGATTTTGGATGCGATTTCTACCTCTGGTCTCCCCACCCCCTTCGGGGCCAGAGCGCACTCCACTCGAAGTCTGGGAGCCTCTAAGGTCTTCTCATCTGGAATTTTCCTCCAGGACATCTACAACCCTGCTGACCTTTGTCAGGTTATATAGCCTCAACCTTAGTGCCACTCCTGGCCCCTCTGTCCCTCTGCCTAGCTGTGCCTGTCCACACTAGGCAGGGACTGGTCTGTCTGGCTTGATTGGACACTTGTTCCCAAAGCGTTCCGACACAGCTCGAGTTCCTGAAAGGGAATGTCTAGAGGTTTCCATTGGACTGATTATACACATTATGTGTGCATCTTCTGGGAAGATCTTCCACTGAATTTTGTGGAGATTTTGTAGAGATTAATTTAGCTACAAGACTGTTGGTAAAGTCAGGCACTATTGGGGTTGAGGTAAGGGGCCTGGGTTGCAGTCAGTGTTCACATTCATTCATGTTTTATAGGTTTTAGAGCTCTACAGCAGGAGATCTTCCACTCCAACTCATATAAAGCAGATTTTTATAGAGCTGGATTTGTTCTGAAACAGGAAAAGGAAAATGTTCATGCTGCTGCGTCCAAATACAAGCAATGCAAATGTATACATCCAACTTGCTATTAGTTTGGGAAAAAAGCAAATATGGGTGGAAAACTCAGAAGTCCTAATAGTTTTACATCATAAGTCTGCCTGTCAATCACAATCTTGCCAATACAGCTGCCATCATGTGAAACAGTTAGAATTTTTACATTTCAGAGTAAGTTTTACCCACTTAAGTCTGGAAAGTGTATTCCAGCAAGTCTGGAAAGTGTATTCAGAGATTCAGAGACAATTCGAGACAGCACTATGAGCTTGATAAAGATCTGACATTTGGAGGCTTTTTGGTCAGTCTGGCTAATGAGTGGAAATGTTAGCATGAGGCCCCAGGTGTTTTATGTGATGGAAACAAAGCCCGCAGTGTATTATTGTTTTGTAGGAATTCCTGAGGACAAGCTTTGATGAAACACCATCGTTATGTGCTCTCACAAGCGTATCTCACACATGTGCAGTAATCGCTGAAACTACAGCACCTTGTAAAAGGAACGATGACTGTTTTCCTGAAGCTCTGCATTTCCAATTAACCAAAGAAAAAACTTTACTGCCTGTTTCCTTATATTGTCACACTTCTTCAGTTTATTGCCAGCACATAATTTCTGGGGGAAGCTTTTGCCTGATCAACACAATTTTAACCAAGTGAAATAATCAGTAACGCCTTGAGGGTAGTTGAGATAACTTCAGAGCCTTTTGATTTAGACTATTTTATAGAACCATAAATTAAGGGTTCAGTTGGTTCCTCTTTGAGTTCGGCTACAGCTGTGCGTGTACCTCGACCCTGGATAGGATGAAAGAAAATGAATAGATAAATTATTTAATGAATAATATCAAAATATTTCTTCTGGAAATGAGAAGCAGAGAAGGAAAAAACATCCTTTTTTAATTCTTTCTGAGGGTTATTTGTGTAAAGTGATTTTTTTGTGAATAGGAAACCCTGCAGCTGGAAGGTTTGCCCCTAGAGGAACATATCGAAGAACATTCACAGTTACGGAATAACCCTTTTTTTCCTAATAGTTTACAAGGGACTAAATAATATCATGTAAATGAATTTGGATGTGTACCCAGAGAATGCACAAGAGAAGCCATGGGCTTGTTAGCATCTGATATGGGTCATTAATATTTGACCTTGCGATCAGATTTTGGACAGCACAGTTTAAAGAATGTATGTAGCTCCCAAAGTATTCATCATATTGAGCTGAGATTATAATATCAAAGAGAAAGCGCTCCATCTGATCCATCTGGTATGGTGACTAACACACTAGCCTAGATCTTTAGCCTTGTCCCCAGCTGTGTCCATGCACCGAGTGGGTGTAATTAGCCAAACTTATTAGCAGGTCCTGTAGAAATTGCGTGGGGTGAGGATGAGAGAGCAGCAGGATGAGAGGTGGGCTGGAGATCCATTGATAATTGTAAAGACAGAGTTAATAATATTGGATACAAACGATGCAGAGACATGAAGATACTGCAAAAGCCATAACGTCATCCATCCTCTGATCTATTTCAGCAGCTAGATGAAATATCTTTACTGGTTCATGGATGTGGTGAGGGAAGACATGCAGGTAGTTGGTTTGAAAGAGGCAGATGTAGAGGACTGGGGGGTATGGAGAAGGAAGATCCGCTGTGGTGACCTCTAATGTGAGCAGCCAAAGATGAAGCTGGATGAAACATCTTTACTGTAATCTAAAGAAAGGATGCCTTTCAATACAATGTTGTGGTTCTGGATGTACTGGACAAAAATGAAATGAAATACTTAACTAGTCCTTTCAAAGCAAATTACCTTCAAGGTTCTTCAAGGTCTTTCAAGCTTAAAAACCTGCAATAATATAGAAGCAGAATACAAATAAACCCCAGGGTCTGGTGTGGTAAGTTTAAAAGGGCTGGATCATAGAAATGAGATAGAGGTTAGAATGATTTGGATATATGCATCATAACTACAACCATATTAATATCAACCCATGCACACCTGTTATTCATGCAATTATTGAATCTGGTAATCATGTGGCAGCAGCAAATACGGGATCAAGAGCTTCAATTAATGTTTCATCAAACAAAGAATAGGACGGAAAAAAAGTAATTCAGGGTTTTTATTGCTCAGCAATTTCTAGTTTGCATGAAGAATTGTGTTGTGTAGCTACTGAAAAGTAGATGTAAACTACTGAATAATACTAAGTAATGGCCATAAGATTTGTTTTTTGAACATCCAATCCACATTTACTCTCCATCTGTTTTTAGAATGACCTCCACTCTTCTGGGAAGATGTTCCACTAGATTTTGGCATTTGCTTGGTGAGATTTGTGCTGGTTTATCATTATGAGGGTATTAGTAAAGTGAGGTAATGTCAGCATTCCAATTCATCCCAAAGCTGTTCAGGCCAAAATCTGGATCTGGATCCAGTGTAAGCGCCGGGTGTAGCCTCAGAGCCAAGTTCTTGGCTTAAAGAATTGGGATCTCAGTTGGTCTTCTACTGTGTTAATGCGTGGTGCATTTTGAGATGTTTTATTTTACAGTTTTTCTCAGTTGCTTTGGAGCATTTCCTCGAATCATCCTAAATATTTGCAAACCAGGAAGTGCATTTTTCAAAACAATTTGTAAAAACAGCACAATACATTTAATTTCTTGCAAAAACCCAAACTTTTCTCCAAATCTTTCATTCGTCTCACAAAAATAAGTATTTGTGTCAATGAGCAGCTCATTTCCATCAGAAAAACAAGTCTGTTTTTTCATTTTTCACAAACAAGAATCAAGAAAGTCTAAATATTTAGTCATGTCAATATCATGCTGCACAATTTCAGAATGTCCCGATATAAACTACAGTTTACAGAGATTGAAAAATGAACGAGGCTGAATTTCTTCTTTACTTTCTTCACACTTTTACTGTACTGTACAAGAGTTCGTTTGTTGGTTGTTCACTATTTTCAGAAATTATAATTCTGTGTTTTGCTCCGTCTGTATCCAGTCCCCAACTGAAGTTTCACAAGATTCACCTTTGACCTGTTTTAGTGACTGGTTGATTATTGGTTGATCTGATGTCGTTTACTCACCTTCATTAGTGACCTTCAGGATTCATCTGCACAATTCATCAATTCAACACATTTACACAACAAAAGTTTAATAGAAATTTAAGACGTCGGATTCTGACGATTGGTTTAAACATTTTGCATTCAATGACGTACACAGTGAAGTGGTGCTGAGATGTTTTGGGGGTTAAAACTATTCAGGTGAAACCAGTAGAATATATTTTGTCGATTAAATGAATGTACAGTAGCATTCGGTATTTGATCAAAGCAACAAGAAAACATTTTTATGATGTGCAAAAGTGACGACACGATGTGGAGGTTGAACGAGTAGTTTTGAGAATTAAATTTCTGAACTGAGAAACGATCCAAAGCGACTGAGAAAAATAATATGTAAATCCAAGTTTGCTCAAATACAACTGGAGTTCACTGTATTCACTGTACTCAATATCAAGGTTTATGGTTTTCCACTGAACCACGCCCCTTTATTTCATTTCCTTTCCTTTATGCCGTTATTCTAAGTAATTAACATTTGAAAAACAATTCGTAATCCAGGGTCCCGATTTCCTTTATTTCCCCTATTCCTTCTAACAGTTGCAGTAGTGCTGAATTGTTTTCTCGGTGCCTGTGTAGTTGTGTAGTTGTGTAGTTGTGAGTGGCATTAGCAGAGAAATAAATTTTTGAGTAAACAGTCCACCCCAAGAGGTAAATCTCAGATTGAAGTCATACAGGTGGAATAACAGCGGCTTAATGGGAAATTCACCAATGTGTATATGTGCATGTAACCTTTATAGACAGACAGACAGACAGACAGACAGCCTTTCCAGATGTGAAAGCTGCCCATTGTATAGACATTAATGCACTCCCATACCATCAAATGATCTTGTATCTCATTCTGGATGAATGGAGGTTGATCAGTTTGTGACTGAGATGGTAGGAGAAGGAAAAAGATGAGACCAGAAAAAAAGAAAGAAAGAAAATAAAGCTACAATAGGAAAGAAAAATTATGGAGAAAACACATACTGTAGAAGAATAAAAGAAACATACAGAGAACAAGAACAACAAACAAACTAAAAATGTACCAAAAGTGCAATAGAAGTAAAAAGTGAATTTGTGTTGTTGTTGTTGTTGTTGTTGTTGTTGTTGTTGAATAAGCAGGAAAAATCAAGGCACACTAATATAAATACAATGCGGGTGATGGTGATGATTCAGAGTTCGCAGTGCCTGGGTGGAGGTGTATATGAATGTATGCATGTGTGTTTATTTTACAGTTTATAACTCTTTTATAATCAATGCTGTGCTATTTCTAAAGCTGAACAAGCTGTTTTTATTCCGTTCCTGCCCATGCCCTTTATACACTCCTCTCTCTGTACACACTTTCAGAGATTCTCAAACCTCGATGATGGGAAATTGTCAGGATCTCTGCCGGTTAGTGTAAACATGTACGGGTATTTATGAGGCCGGTTTATCAGAAAGTGGTGCAGATGCTCAGGAGAGGTTATGCTTTCTGAGTAGAAAACTTCTTATGAATACATTAGGTCATTAGGTTTGTATTTTCAATGCAGGAGCTCTTTTGGTTTTGCAGCAAACCTTCACCTGTTTAGTTGTAGGTAATGTTATGCAGATGTGCATCTACAGACTTTAAATTATTATTTTTTTTGTTTAAAGGGAAGAAATAGAAATTTTGATCAGTTGGAATTCTTAACTTTTTTGTCTGGCAAGTTTAGTGATGAAGATGTTCTGGTCAGAAGGTCGTGAGCTCTTCTAAAATCCCACCGCCACTAAACTGACGCTGCTGGACCCTTAAACAAGGTCCTTAATCTTCAAATTTCCACCCGTATGTTGTTCTTCGGCGAACTCTTACCGAAAAGTTTGAGGCACACGATTGTCTAGGAGGTGTGTGTAACACACAGCTAGGATTATCGCCTCTGTATCTGATATTACCATCAGCAGACTGTAAAAGCAGAAAGACCACTGATGGTAAATACCCAGTGGAGATTCCTGGCAGCGAGATGATTCACTCCTGTGTACTGAGAGCTGCAAAGGCATTAAAGGCTTCAGAGGTGCAATTTGTAGTAAATAACACTGAAATTATACTTATTACCAAAAGTAATTACGTTCATTAGAGTGGCAAAATCGCTTACAGTCCTCTAATTAGGCTCTAAAATTGGATGCTGATGATCTATAGAAATACACGGTATGGCCACACACACACACACACACACACACACACACAACTTTTCCATCCATATGCGGCTCTACTTTAAACTGCTTGCACAAAATTGAAAAACCAAATGTACAGGAGGCCTTCAGATGCAGGAGCATGAAATTTCCCTTCACTTGAACTATTGAACATGACAATATTCCTGTGCACAAATTCAGCTCCATGAACATCTGCTTCACATGGGTTGGAGTGGAAGATCTAATCTCCAACCCTATTGAACAGTGATGTGAACGCTGTCTGAGCCCCAGAACATCCTCCACCTTCTCAACCAACATCACTACACATTTCCACAAGCACACTCCAAAATCTGAAGGAACATCTTCCCAGAAGAGTGAAATTCTCAATCAGACACACTAAATCACCATTAAGAACAAGTTTTAAACTGAACAAAAACATTATAGAGTTTGGAGGTCTGTGGATTGGTAATATTGTCGGGTAAAAAAAAAAATTCCAAATCTCCGGTGGGAATCGGGACCGTTCCGCTGACGGAGCACTTCCCCCGAGTTTCCGATGCCCTGTTTTCTTTTATCTAATGTGCCCTCGTTCACTTACCCTGGCCGTTTCCACTTTCCTGGAATCACTGTTCATATATTAAGGACTGTTCCAATACTTTATCAGCTTGAGAAGTGTACATTAGGTGACCCCTTGGAAACCCGAGGGATCCAGTCAGCATAATTGTAAATGTCAGGGGCGGAAGGTCTTGCAAACTGAGGCTATTTCTGTAAATAAAAAATAAATAAAAAAATCCAGACGAATGAAAGGCAAATAAAAAAACCTGCTCTATATTCGTACATTAGTATTGCATTATGTCTCAAGATCAAATCTGAATGCCCAGTAGGAGGATATGATCCAGTCTGACAGTCTGAGCTGCTATTCTTACCATTTACAATAAATTAATCACACGTTATACTTCTTATCTGTTGCTTTCTATCATCAGTGCCTTCACATTTTATGCTGCAGTGACATGAGAGTGCAGACCCACGAGGACGCTGGATCTTCCTCCAGATGTTTGTACACTCAATTTAATTGATTGGATGTGATCTCTAAGGTCAGGGTCCAGGATTGGAACCAGGGTTGAGGGTATGACAGTCAGGGTCAATTCAAAAAAGCAAAAAATAAATAAATAATATAGAAAATGTAAAAAGAAAAGAAAAAACAAACAAAGAGCAGAAACTTTACAACAGGTAAATAAAAACCGCGCTCAACACACAGAGAAACAAACACGTAACATCAAAAACCAAGCAAACAAATAAAGACATGGGGAACCAAGGCTACGTCTACAACAATCCGGAGAAATTCAAAACTTCGCTTCCACACTTTTGTTTGAAGTCATTTCCCAAAAGTTGCTCATCCACACTGAAGTGCCTGAAAGTGTTTATGTCCCTGTACCGCACATGAGCAGAAACACAAGACGCCTCCACCCCCGTCATTTCCGCCTGCCTTATATTTACTTTCCGGCTCTTTAAAGCGTTGCAGCAATGACAAAGAAAATCTTCATCGTTTTTTTTTTAAAGCCTCTGTTTTCACGGTCCTCACTGTGACGTGAAGAGAGGAAAATGTGTTTTTAAATGCAAACATATTAGTGTGGACATTGCAATAAATGCACACAGAAAGGACACAGGTGGCAAATATTAACTTTACAATTAGAGGAGGACAACTTGAGGGAACAATGGCGACATCTGGTGGACAAATTGAGCAAGGCAAGGAAAGTCCAATATTCTGATATTGATATATATATATATATATATATGAGGAAGGTTTCAAAATAATCGTTATTGAAGGGTCCCAAGGGCAATATGGTGTGGCTTCTTAGATGGAAGAATTTCGGGTTGAACCAGAACTTATTCTGAGCTGAACAATCAAGATGGATGAGATCCAGAGATCATGTATGGAGATGGTTATAACTTGTTTTTGACTCATAAGGCTATTTATTTTTCCTGTGTTTAAACAGTAAAGAAGGCACGTGCCAATAAAACCAGGTGAAGTTCTGTCCTGACACCTTTAATTACAGCTGTACCTCTACAAAGTCCTGACACTGAAGATTCCTTCCATCAATAAATTAAACACTGAAATTAAATTGCACTGGGATCCATTACAAACACCCTGTTGGTCTTTTTTTCAGTAATAAATTCCTTCCAGTTGTGTTTTATTCTTTACTTAATGACTGTTTTTTTTTTACGAAAAGTAATTTTTGACTTGTAAAGACCTGAGATGTACCAAAGGTTTATTTAAACAACAGATGGATAATAGTTTGTGGACACGTGCTGACCATGCTGGTACGTGCTTTTTGAACGTCCCATTCCACATTTATTCCTCATTCACTGTTCCAACAATTTGGCGAAGAAGCACATACGGCATGGAAAAGTCAAATGTCCCAATACTTTTGTTGTGTATCAGCACCAGTTAACCAACAGCATGTGGCAGTAAATGTGCCTTTTGGAGAAAAGGTCAGATCATTGGAACAGTAGAGATCGTGGAAATGATCTTCGGACGCCTATAAATAGCCGGAGTCATCTTTAAAAAGCTCGGAGCTCGATGACCGAAAGTTCTTTTGTCCTCCTGATCTAGGATCAAGTTCATTTGTCTTTAAATACCATGAGCGGAAATTGATCCTGCCCTTCTTCCTCTGATATAATCCTCCCGTGTTTGTAGTGATATCGACTTCTTTACTTACGCGAGTCTCATTCTCAAACGTTCTGCCCCCTTTTTTTAATTCAGTATCACGACGGTGACAGCGGCGCTCTCTGTCTGAAGAACAGGTCGTCCTTCGAGCACCAGCACCACCATCTGTTACACTGCCTGGAGAAGACCACGGTGAGAGTTGCCTTCATGTTCTGAGGCCTGATTTGTATATTACATTAATAGTGGGGGAAAAATGTAGACCTGGCAACCCTGAAGTAAGTAATCCTTATTTCTGATGAAATAAATCTTAATGACGAATAATTCGGTTTCGTTTGACTTAAAAATGGAAATGTACGATTTATTAATCTGGCATGTTCCTTCCTTCGTTCCACAGAACCATGAGTTTACGGATGAACTGACCTACAGTGAGATGTGCATGACTGAGTCGGTGGGTTTCCGCACCAGCCGGAGCACATCCATCTCCAGCCAACAGGGCGTCTCGACTTCTTGTTGTCCTCGCCGGGCCAAGAGGAGAGCCATCCGCCTGGCCAACTCTACCGTATCAGTGAGCCGCGGCAGCATCCAGGAGCTCGATACACTGCATGTGCACAAGAGCCCGTCTGGACCTCAGAGGTATGTTACATCATCATCGATCTGATGAAGGTTGCAGGAGTTAGGCCACACCCAGCTGGTGTAAACTTATGAGCAGTTATTGTACTGAAGTAGCTTTTTTTACGTGTCACTATTTTACTGAAGTGTTTTCATTTGAGGAGATTTTTACTGTAACTTCACTACATTTCAAAGTCAAATATTTGACTTTTCACTCGACTACATTTCAGTCGTTTCTTTTTATTTATGAGGATAAAAACATGCTGTTGAGCTCAAACCATCTTGAACACATTTTGCAATTAACTTTTCACACTGACTGCACCCTAGACCTCCTCAGATCACCTACAGTACATCAGTACCTGACTTGACTAACACCCTCATGGATGACTGGATCTCCACAAATCTCCACACTCCAACATCTAGTGGAAATCTCATGTATAGTGTATCTCGGCTTTTTGAGTCCAAATTATTATTTATAGCTTATCAGCCTGTTTTTTTTTTCTTCTTTAATCACAATTACTCATTTTAGAATCAGTTTAAACTAAAAAAAAACCCATAACTTGTTCTTGAACTTCTTCTCACTTCTCTGAGAGATTCTCACAGAACCAAAACACAATATGGCACCTCAACATGACACAATGTTTCCCCCTAGTGGTAGTGCTGAAAATACTACCTGAGATTCGTCAAATAGTTTTATATTTAATTAAATCTGAGAAATCATTATTTAAGGCAACATGATAAAACTAAAGAGGGAATTGAACTGATACCCTAACTATTTTTACAATTATGTCTAATAAATAAGGTTCACATTATTTCCGGTTTGGTATTTACATTCATGTAAAAAGTCTCCAGTGTCAATGATTTTAGACTTTTTTTTTTTTTGGCTTATTATCTCAAAAAAAACCTAAAAATAAAACAAAACAAGACCACAAAATTATTTCCATTGAGAGACTCTATGGACAAAAGTATTGGGTCATCTGACTTTTCTCAGGCAGAAAATCATTTATCTTCAGGTCACGTTTCCACAATCTGATGTCTACATATAATTCATAATCCCAATCAGTTGTTGATAAATGAGTGTGTTTGAAGGGTGTTTCCTGTGTTTTCTTTCTCAAACAGTCGCTCGAGCCTTAATGCCAGGACAGAGGACCTGAAGTTCAACTGTGAGCAGGGAGACTACACGGCAGCCATCATTAGCATCCCTACTCCTCCGGCTAACACGCCTGACGAAAGCCTGCCTCCGTCGCCTGCCATCCCGGGCATCCTGCGCAACTCCCGCTGCTCCTACAGTCACGAGACCGTCAAGATCTCGTCCTTATAACAAAATCCACCTCCAAGCACAAAAGCTGTCCTCCAATGCACAAACAGGGAGGAGGAAGAAGCTTTTCCTGTTGAACTTAACACCAAAATATCATCCCAAAAAAACACCTGGCTACAGCTTCATCCAAAAACTGATCACAAATCAGCAACGTGAAGACGTGAACCGACACAGGGTTCAGTACAGCCTCTTTTTCAGAGGACTGTTTGTTGGCTTTTACAGATCTGCATTGGTCACTTTTCTTGGCAACAGACAAAGATGATGAAATGTGGAATAACCTTTTTTTTTTCGTGTGTGTGCAGAAAACAATACTGGATGATTTAACGTGTGCAATCACAGGGCCAGTATTCAAAGTATAAAGACAGAGCTATATTGCTATATATATCTTAAGAGAGAAAGATATACAAATACTGTATCCTGCAATAGATGCTTTCAAAAAAAAAAGATAAGAAAAAAATAGCCTAAAGATATTATGGTTGATACTCAGCAGGTCAGTATAGGTATATGTATCATAATTTGTATCATACTACACACATGCATCTTCCAACCCCCCCCCCAAAAAAAGGTCATCCGTGCCACCCTACTCCAACATGCATGTTATTGTGCAGTAGATTGCAGAGAATGGAGCAGCTACAATGCAATCCCACATCTATTTTTATTTATTTTTAATTTTTGGTTTGTTTTTTTGCATGATAATCCCCCCCACACCTTTTATTCATTTTTTGTCCTATTTTATTACCTGATATTGTTAACATTTGTAGAATATTACAGATCCAAATGTGCTCAGTAACTCAAAAAAAAAAAAAGCAAAAGAAAAGTTGAAAAAAAAAAAAAACCCAGGCATGTTCTTAAAAAAAAAAAAAAAAGAAACAAATCTCGGGGCGTCTAGACGTACATGGGTGAAATGCGGGGGAGGGGTGTGATGATGATGCTGAGAGAAAAGATTTGTGTACCATAATCACAAATATGCATGATAACATAATAGGTATGTATTTTTATTTATTTTATTCAACTTTTTTTTTTTGTTGTTCTTTTTTTATTTTACATTCATTGCTCTTTTGTCGTTGCTGTTTTACTGTATGTCGTTAAAAGACCAGAGGTGGACGAAGGGACCGTCAATGTGACCGTCAATTCCTTTAATTGAATGCATAATGTAATACATTTATTGGGTGAATCGAAATCCGTTTCAGTCGACCTTCTGATTATTATTATTATTATTATTATTATTATTATTATTATTATTATGATTATGATTATGATTATTATGATTTGATTTTGAGATACTGTGAGGCGTCAGTGCTGCCAGTCTTTAATATGTGCACTTTAATACAGTATGTTTTTACTTTAACTGCATATATTATACTTTTCTGAGTCACATGCAGCAATGAATCTGGCAATAAAAGTCATTATTTTATTAGAAAGTGTTTAATATTCCATAAAACTACTTGCCCTTGAATGTGATGAAATGATCTCCGCGACTCTGTTTACAGGTGGTGTTCCAGAATGATTTTTTTTTTTTTTTTTACATTTGTTTGTTTGTTTGTTTGTTTGATTATATTTGGAGCCATAAGATTTTGAGACTGGGACAGCTGCCTCCATTTCAGCATATACAGACTGTATAGACATGACTGCAGTACGAGGACGACCTGAAGTGTTCGATCTGAAAAGCACAGAGGTGTACAGTCTATTCCACTAATAAAGTGAACAGAACTTAGCAAACGGTGTGGTCTGGGGATTCATTCTCACAGCTGAGGTGTGTATCAGGACCAGGATTCAGGACGTGACACAAGTGAAATTCTTTCTTCGCATAGATCATTAGGAAGCTGGGCTCGGAACACAAGGTCAGCCATGATGGGAAGTGGTAGTTCAGTGGTTAAGATGTTGGACTTCTGATCAGAAGGTCATGAGTTCGAATCCCACCACTAAGCTGTCACTGCTGGGCCCTTGAGCAAGGCCCTTAACCCTCATCTGCTCAATTGTTTAAATGAGATAATCGTAAGTCGCTTTGGATACGTCTGCTAAATGAATGACTGTAAATGATACAGCGCCCCCTGGAGTAAATAGGATTAATGACCTTGCTCAATGGCCCAAGAGTGGCATCTTAGCAATACTGGGGCTTGAACCACACAACCTTCCAATCAGTAATCCAGAGCGTTGGCTGTTCAGCTCCCACTGCAGACATACAGAACTATATTAGATAAGATTCCAGTTGTGAGCTTAGGGCTACCAAGGTCATGAGTTCAGATCCAACACTGCCAAGCTGTCACTTCTGGGCCCTTGAGCAAGGCCCTTAAAACCACAGCTGTTAAATGTAAATTGCTCTGTCTAAGGGTGTCTGCCAAAATGTATTTAGCAGATACCCTTATAAGTTTTTTATCATTCAAGCAAATGGGCAGCTGTGGGGTTGGGGGCCTTAATCAGGGGCCCAGGAGTTGCAGCTTGGTGTGGCTGGGATTTGAACTCATGACCTTTAGGTCCAAAGGCCAATAGCTTAACCATTACACTACCACTTCCACTAATTTATAGCATTGGTGTATATTTTTGTGGGCAGGATTGTTTTTTGGATTGTGAAGGATTTGTTCAGATCTTCTGTGGACATGTGGAGGAATGTTCTACCAAATGCTGTAAATGTAAATGGCCTTTGGGAAAGATTGTGACGCTTTTTTGTGCAAATGGGCATCATTGGTTCCTGGGAGTGAGTAGAGATGGTCTCCTGGAGTGGAAAGGTCTGATCACACTTTCTGTGGGTGTGAATGAATTTTTCTTTGGGATTGTGCAAAATTGGCCAGACTTTCTCCAAGCTTGAGGAGGACTGGTCAAACTGTCAAGAACTGAAATATACAAGACTGGACAAATGTTGTGAGAGATTTGTCGAACTTTCTGTGGGATTAAGTGGAAGTGGTCAGGATTTGTCTGATAAATCAATCTCCTATTTATTTCTTTATTTATATGTTTATCACTTAAGTATCTTAAAGGAAGCAGGATATATCATGACCTGTTTTTCTCCGGCTGTTGCAAAGACACATATTGAACCAAACGGTGATTAAGTGTTTCCTGCTTAATGCACAGGTTTCTTCAGCAGAGCTCTCAGACGATGCTGATGCCTGTAAAGCTCGCCGTTAATGAATCTGATAACCTCAGGATGTTCTAACCATGTGGTGCACGTGTCAGGTTGCTGAAGCCGTTAAGGAAATGACAGGCTGCCTGGGCTTGTGCAGCAGATCCGTGGTGTAATCAGAGAGGTGTTGATGACACTCGTGTTAAACCCACAGAGCAAAAGCACATTAAATAACACCAGTGAAAAGTGGCCTCCTCACCTCGGTCTAAAAAAACGGAATTTATTTCTCAAGAATTGAGTCCAGAATGATTTACAATGATCTCATTTATACATTTGAGCAGTTGAGGCTTGAGGGCCTTGCTCAAGGGCCCAAGAGTGGAAGTTAGCCAATGTATGGGATTTGAACTCACAACCTTTTGATTGTTCTTTACCATTGAGATTTCAGTTACCTTCCCAAAAAATGACACCTGGAGGACAATTGTGAGAGTGTGTGAATGTGTGTGTGTGTGTGTGTGTGTGTGTGTGTGTGTGTGTGTGTGTGTGTGTGTGTGTGTGTGTGTGTGTGTGTGTGTGTGTGTGGGTGACTAACATTGGGCTGGTGTCCCATCTGGAATGTGTTTTCACCTCACAGGCAGTGTTCCCGAGTCTTTATATCTACTTTGACCCTGACCTGGATAAAGACAGTAATGGAAGTGGATAAACGGAAGAGGTGGAAATGGTATTATAACTAATCAAAAACGTATTTTATAAGATTTCTATATAAAATTCGAGTTGATGAAAACCCCATTAAATAACAATCACCGCTTCCATCTTTCACGCTTTCACATGGGTCTCCACATAGACAGAGTTCTTCTAGAGTTCTTCTGGAATCATTAACCATTACTTTCCAACATACCTTTTTTTGTGTGGATTATGTCTACATATTACTCTCTTTCTCACACACACACACACACACACACACACACACACACACCGAGATGTGATCTTCAAACCACAGTAGTGACTCTTCTGCCTGATCTTTTATGAAACTGCCTTCAGTTTGGTTACCTGAAAAAATCACCAATGCGAATTATTTGATATTTTTTATTTCTCCTCGTAAAACTGTGCACAGATACTGTTCAAAAGTTTGCGGACACTTGAGCATAACGTCCTGTACATTTGTGTGGAACTTTGTGGAAACATTTTGGAGAAGAACCACATATGAATGGAGTCAGGTGTCCAAATACTTTTGCCCATACAGTGCACTTCTCTGATGATGGAGAAAAATGATCTTAGATCCATATGTGTGATCCAACATTCTTACTGATATACATCTAACACATAACCTCTGAGTCTGGTATGAGCAGGTTGTAATTTCCGTATGACATCACACGGAGTTTAAAAGCAGGAGAATTCTCACTCACTCCTCCTTTCTTCTCACTCTTCCATTTCTCATCAGAGACCATGTTGCTCCTGCTCATATACATTCAGCTTACAGCAATACAAGGCAAGTCATATTTCTGTTTTTACTCAAATATACGTTTTATTTTCTCTGAATATTCCAATGAACATTATTTCAACAGGTTGATTTGCCATATTCATAACTACATAACAAATCACCAGGAATAAATAACGATTCATGAATTCAACTGTTCATGGTGTATTATTATCAGAAAATAGGATTCGAGTAGTTTTTCCAGGTGGAGAAGATTTTTTAATGACGCTGTGATTGTACTGAGATTGGACTTAGGACACATTTTATTCAAATGCGACCTTCCTACATAATTGCGCAGACTGATCTGAAAGCAAATCCCCACCCGAAAAAATTACATAAAAAAAA
>MU551545.1:696495-712091 GCA_024362625.1 Silurus asotus | reverse complement strand
TATATATATATATTTCTAAATAAATATAATTAACAGTAAACCCTTTAGTGTTTTATTCTATAAGTATGCTTTACTTATACCAACATAATTACATTAAAAACAACAGAAAATTTTTAATCTAGAGATAAAGGACTCACTGTCCTTTATCTCTAGATTAAAAATTTTCTGTTGTCTAATTAATAAAGGTAAAATTATCTGTTACAAGGTGAAACATCAAACCTTAAAGCCTGATAATTCAACATACCATATATATATATATATATATAATGAAAGAGAGAGAGAGAGAGAGAGAGAGAGAGAGAGAGAGAGAGAGAGAGAGAGATGAACATGCTGAAACATACACTGTATAATATTATACATTATAATACTGGCTTTATTTTATATACAGTAAACTGCATTTACTGGCATTATTTAATATAACACACACACACACACACACACACACACACACACACACATACACACACACACACACACACACACACACACACACACACACATACCATATATATTGCCATTTTGAAATATATACTGGAAGGCATTTAATAACTATATAATATAAAGCAGATACTACATGCACATGCACACTGTATATACTGGATTCTACCGGCTTTAATTACATCATATACACACTTCATTTACAGTCCTGCATCCTATAGCCGTGAAATGGCTTCCATCTCTAACATACTGCCATCCAAATCGAGTTTTAATATCGTGTGCTGCTACAGAACGCGTTTTAATAAGCACATGAAATCGTTGATTTGGGTCGCTTGAAATGTTTGGACTGTCATAATCATATAAAATTCATCAAGCAGCATCTAATAGCAGCTGATGAAAAGGATAGAAAATATCACTTCTACACTTTTTATATTCTTCTTCCTCTTATTATTATTTATTAATTTATTTATTTATTGCCAGAGTTGAAATGACCATCCAGTCGTTCAGTTTGATTTCTATTCCTATTTATTTCTATTTAAAATTTTTATCTATTCTTCTATTTGCATTTAAAAAAATATATAAATAATATATAAAAAAATATACAATATGTATTAACCAATTAACATTTAATATTGTTTTATTAGTTTGTATAAAATGTGTAAAATATTACTTTATCTTCATTTTATTATGTTATATATGAAAACGTCAATAAAATATTAGCAGCTTATATTAATACTGTGTGTGTGTGTGCGTGTGCATATGCGTGTGTGTGTGTGTGTGTGTGTGTGTGTGTGTGTGTGTGTGTAGTGTGATACTTATTTGGGCAGCTCTGTGGTATAAGTGAACCTGCTTATGTGAAAACTTGACATGTGTTTATCAGAAAATCTGCAGACACGCAACTCTGCGCCTGCACCTTCTCTCAGATAAGAGCTAAGGTTCAGCAGGGTGTGTGTGGTTACCCAGCACTCTGCATTTTACACCTAAACCGATATTTTCCACTTACCAAATGTGCTCCATTTCACAAACATATGAAACTTCTCGGAACATCAAATATCAATTCAATTATTTTTTGAGTAATTATTGAAACGAAGCTTTATACTTGCCACATGCAGTTTACAACACGTGTAGAAATCTTTCTTCACATGTCTCAGCAATGTTTGGACGCTGAGGTCAGAGCCCCTGGAGAATAGAGGGTTAATGCACCCCAAGAGTGGCATCTTGGTGATATTGGGGCTTGAACCCTCGACCTCCTGATCAGACTATTGAGCTACTACCTTTCCAAGCATGACCACAGTTCAGCATCACATACAATCATTTCTATGTACTTACTTTTATATATGATTTACTATTTAATCCTGATTTTCTGTTCTATTATTATTATTATTATTATTATTATTATTATTATTAATAATAACCAGTTCAGTACATTATTATTTCTGGATACTTTTTCTTCTACAGCACAAGACTATCGAATAGCTTTGCGGGGTTCGACTCACCCGTGTGAGGGCCATGTGGAGCTGTACTACCAAAACCAGTGGGGTTTGGTGGGTCATCATGGGTGGAAGTCTGTAAACGGTGAGGTCGTGTGCAGGTCTTTAGGGTGCGGTAAACATGTGGAATCTGGGGTTTTACACCACAAATTCAAAACGCTTCCTCAAAAGATGAACTATTGGTTGGATGAGATCAACTGTACGGGAAGCGAGCAAAACCTCTGGAACTGCGGTTCAAACGGCTGGAATATCACTCAGTGTCAAAATTATGTCTCAGTGGTTTGTTCAGGTGAGTAAATATTTTATTTTCATTTCGTTACGTTTCATTCATCCCTCGTTCTACACTTAAGATTGGAGAAACCAGTTCCCCTGCTCGATATGAGAACCACAAAACAAATTACCCAATATCAGGATCATATTTTCCTTCTTTTGTACTTAAAGAGACAAAATGAAACCGATATAGAAAGAGTGCAAAGAACAACAATATAGTCCAGGAGATGCTTGGAAAAAACACACTAAAAAAAAACCTAACACTGCAGACTGTCGTCAAACATGTTCAATAAACATCTCCACACAAAAAACCCAATAATCACTGATGGCATACATTAGTTCATTAGAGCATTTTTTTCCCTCAATTCTGCTGTTTACTATTAAACATTAATCATCTACATATAAATCAGAATCGAGACCTTGGTGTTGTAAAACACCTGACATTTCCAGCCATATGTGTTTTTTTCCCTCAAACTCTTAGCACAAAGTCGGAGGCACACAATTGTATAGAATTTTTCCTTCACTTAAGCTTGGAGACCCAAATCTGTTCCAGCATGAAAATTCTCCTGTAAACAAAGCCAGCTCCATGAAGATCTGCTTTCCATGGTTTGAGTGGACCTTCTATAGAGCTTTTTGGGTTTTCTGCTAAAAACATTTGGGTGAAGGAGAAATTTCTTGGTAATGCATCCAAAGATGTGTCATACAGTTTGGTGCCTCCATCTTTGTGGTACCGATTTGGAAAAAAAAGAACCACATACAGGTGTGAAAAGTTGATGTGTATGTTTCTCTTTGGTATATTTTGTTAAATTGGTGTAAAAGTTTGTTTTATCGACACAGGAAACATTTCTCTGAGTCTGAATCTCCATGGAGTAACAGGCGAGTGTGCTGGAGAGGTTAAGTTCACGACACCGAGTGACGTATTTGTGTGTGAGGAACACTGGGGTGAGTTTCACATAACATAGCTACTGAATGGTAAACATCTTCTCAGCTTGGCCATATTATTTATGTAGTCTTGTACTGGGCAATCTATTGTGTGTTTTTCCACGGTCTTGAAGAAATGTAGGAAGAAATCGCATGTTTTGGTGCAATGTTTAGGTCACCAGGATGAGGCTAAATTGATTTAAATAGTTCAGCCATGAAACTCTAGATATACATCAGTTGGATCTCTTGATTCTGATGCCACAGTCTTTTGGGCGTGGTTCTCCTTTCTCTTACTCCACCTCATAACAGCAGCAGGAGGGTTCTCATCATCCACATTTTTGTTTAACGACTTATTCGGCAGCGGCACCAGCCACAAAGCAAATCTAGTCCTCCAAAACCTTACATTCCCATAACTCATGTAACACAATGTTCAATCTGTGCATCATTTTTTTTTATACTATATTAGCTACCTTCAACATTGCTTCTGCAAGGCACTCTCAATGTCCTAACATGTGAAACTGTTTTCTTATGCAGATAAAGAAAAAGCTAATAAGGTGTGCGAAAAACTTAAATGTGGAAAACATTTGAAGGACTTCAAGTTGAAGATGTCGAATTTGACAGCAAATTCCAAAATGGTGGCACTAAATTGTCAAGGCAACGAAGACTCCTTATGGGAATGTGTGAAATGGACAGCACCTACATCAAACATCTGCCAAAATAAAATAGGCATCATCTGCTCTGGTAACACTCTAAATTCTGTCCAGGATCTCTGTGTTTGTTTGTTGAAGCCTTGGAGGTTTTTTCTATAATTATCAATGCTATTATACACTATATGGACAAAAGTATCAGGACACTTGACTTTTCCTGCCATATGTGGTTCTTCTCCAAACTGTTCCCACAAATCCAGAGGCACACAATTGTACAGGACGTCTTTAGATGTAGTATCATAAAATGTTGCGTTCACTTGAACATGGAAATCCAAACCTGTTCCAGCATGTCAATTCCTCTGTGCACAAAACCAGCTCCATAAATATCTGCTGAGGAAGATCGTAAGTGGTCTCTGAAAATCTTTGGGATGAATGTGAATGATGACTGCACCCCAGGCCTCCTCACCTTCTCACCAACATCACTACCTGACTTTACTATCACACTTGTGGCTGATGTCCTCAAGCACATTCTAAAAATCTAGTGGAACATCTTCCCAGAAGAGTGGAGGGAATTATAAATGCAAATTAGGACTAAATGTGGAATGCGATGTTTAAAAGGTACATATACTTATGACCAGGTGTCCGCAAACTTTTGCCAATATAGTGTACAATCTACCACACACATCAGTTTTCCCAGTTTTCACCTATTTCGTAGTAAATGTTTACATTTTTTTTAATTTTCTAAATAATACATAAACTGAAATACACTATAAGGACACTATAAGGACACCTGATCATAAGATTGGAATCAACCGTAATTTCCGGACTATAAAGCTCACCCATATATAAACCACACCCACTAAATATTACAAATATTTTTATTTTTAACATAAATAAGCTGCACCTGTCTATAAGCCGCAGGTGTCTACACGAATGTACTTTACACAGGCTTTAATGAAAGACAGTGTCTGTTACACGGTGTAACAGGTGAAATATGTTGCGCTTCCTTTAAGAGCAGAGCGGTATTTTGGGAATAGCCTGGCACTTCCTTTTTTCCGGTATTACTGCATGTGTGCAAGACTGAGGAATATGTCCTTATTATTTTCTGATGCTCATTTCTAAATTTCTTTGACTAACCCATAACGCTGTTGCCAAGAAAAATTAAAAAGCACAAGTTTTGGAAACCGGTCTGTGTTTATATGATTTCTGTTGTAACTGGAGTTAGCGAGCTCTCACTTCACCCAGACTCAACACGCTACAACGGCTTGTATCTAAACAGTAGCCTACCAAGAAAGATATTGTTCACTGTCTTCCTCCTTCCTTTCACAACTATTTCTTTCTGGAGCTTATCTTTTGGCATCGTCATGTGTTTAAAAAAAAAGTTTTTTTCTCCCGATGCTGTGCAGCTCAGAACACAGGTGAGGTGCGTTTTTTCGTTTCCGTTCAGAAATTTAATCGGTCTAATGATATGGGGTTCAGTTTTTTGGTGTGAAGTTTGTGAAACTGGAAAAAACCCAGAAAAAATTCATAAATTAGCCGCTTCGTTGGTTAAGCCGCGGGGTTCAAAACGTGTAAAAAAAGGAGCGGCTTATAGTCTGAAAAATGCAGTACTTCTTTTTGCATTTAGTCCCTATTTACTGTATTAATAAGCTCTACTCTTCTGGGAAGATGTTCCAGGTTATTTTGTGGATATTCGATGTAGGTGAGAAGGTGAGGAGGCCTGGGGTGCAGTCAGCTTTCACATTCATGCTTCCACTCCAACCCATGTAAAGCAGATCTTCAAGGAGCCGAAGCTTTGTTCTTTGTATCATGCTGGAACAGGTTTGGGTCTCCTAGTTCAAGTGAAGGAAAATTTCATCATCCAAAATTTTGTGTTTTTATCATTTATTATTTCGATGAACAAAGTCAACGTTGCTTTTCAGCGTTTCGTTCTTTGGTCAGCGATAACATACTGTGTGTAACGTTAAAGAAAATCTTTCTGCATACAAATTTTTATACTTTTAAAAAAAACTTTCATTTGTGTTAAAATCAGTGCATTCTGAGGGAATTGGTTTTAATTCTCAGATGATTTTCCCTACGGAAGTCCAAAGAGGCCATGCAATATAAATTTTTTTTTTCGTTTTCTTAATAACTCTAAGTCAAAATAATGACTTAATTTTCTTGTGAAAAAAATTCTTTCGATGTCGAGGTCACGAGAAAACAATCCACGTTACGCCGAGATCATGGGAAAGCAAGACATGATACTATAATGCATGGACTCTCAAAACCTCTGTAATTTACTGTATAAATGTAACATCATTAATCCCATACAGTGTGAAATGTGGTACCTAATGGAAAGTCGTGTCCGGTTGCTTTTATTGAACAGGTTATGAGCCCGTCCATCTGCATGGTGGTGCTGATGTTTGTGAAGGAACTTTGGAGAAGAAGAAGTACAGCACTGAAGAAAATTGGAAGGAAGAATCATGTCAAGGGTTTAATAAGAGTGAGCTGGATAAAATGTGTGCTAAGATGAAGTGTGGAAAAGCTGCCGCTGTGAATCCATGCATAAACACAACACTTAAATGCACCGGTGAGCAGATTTTTGTGTCATTTAATAACAATTAAAAAAAAAATCCCATGAAAGTGTTTGGTTTAAAGCTTCAGTTGACCATGTCTTTCAGATCGGGTCAAGGTAGAGCTAAGAAAAGAGAAACTTCTAAGGATGTGTTATGGGGACGTCTACATAAATGTGAATGGCGCTCACCAGGCAGTGTGTGTCGATAACAACGTTTCCTTTGATAAAGCTGGTGAGGTGGTGTGCAGAGAGCTGAAATGTGGAAGCCTGCTCTCTGTATCGCTAAACACTCAAGTGATGGATAGCATGATTAGCCATGTTGAATGCAATGGACAGGAGAAATCTCTGTGGGAGTGCATATTCAAGTCTGATGCAAATGGACCTTGCAAAACCATCAATGTTATATGCTCAGGTAACTGTACTATAATAAACTACCTTATAGTTCTTTATGGAAGTTAAACAGTGATATGAAACAGGAACAATTACAAGGATATTTCTACAATAATGTCTTCATTGGGGTGTGAATCCATGCAACGACACAAGGCTTAATTCGATTTTTGTCATTAAGAAAAGAAAAATGTCCCATTGTAGTAATACTTGAAATTGATCCTGCTTAGTATCACTGTTTACAACTTGTACATAGTATATAAATAGATATATTAAAATATTTTCATGCCACACTTACATATTGTTAAATCCTCAGGCAATTATGTGCAATAATCTCAGTGAAATAATCAAAATTTGTTGCATGTGTAGTAACTTTTATAATCATTATTGCAGTCTGACTTTTCTGTTTTTCACTGTCGCTACACATTTCATTTCACTTAATATACATATATTTATATTTTCTTGTTTTTCATTTTTATGCTAATCTTTACTTTGATCTTTTACTGTAAGAAACTGCAACCAAACAATTTCCAAACTTCTCTTAAACTCCGTATTTCAGCTCCATACCCTGAAAAACCGAACAGCATCGTTCAGTCTCTTCAGCAGTTTCTCCGCTAGTCTCAACACCTCAGTCTGTGCTTTGGCTCCCTCATTCTTATGCCTCCTTTTGTCTCTCTCTTGTCTCTCCTCTCCAGTCTGTCTTTCAATCTCTTCTTCAGCCTTTTTTTGTAATATAACTTCCAGTCCCAGTCTCCCTTTTTTAATCTCTCCCCAATTCCTTGTTCTGCTTCCCCTGCAGCTTTTTTTTAGCATTTTCATCAATTTCCTTGTCTTATCTCTCCTTCAATTTTAGGTTTCTTCCGAATGTATTGTTTGTCTCCTCCCTTTCATTCATTCAGTGTTTTCCTGTTTTTTTCTAGTGCCTCTTAATCTTTCTCCTCTTGATTGTCAGGCTCTCTGGACATGCGTCTGAGCAACGGTCTGGACAAGTGCGCAGGCCAACTGGAGATAAAACACCAGGGTTTCTGGTGGAAAATGAACTCTGAAGGCTGGACGAAGCAAAATTCCGACATGGTGTGTCAATATCTCGATTGCGGAGACTCAGTGGATAATACAAAATATATCTTTGTCAAAAGCAAGGTGCCTGCACTGGGTTGGAAGCTGACTTGCAGTGGCTCCAATATATCACAGTGTAGGATGCAAAACCAAGACTTTAAAGGGGATGTCATCATCATCTGCAAAAGTATGACATTTATTATATTGGATTGTGTTGATGTTTCTATATGATTTGTAGTCCACACAAACACAGGGGGTGGTTCTAATTCAGTTTTGTATGTATGCACTTTTTTATACATCCTAAAAGGGGATATAGTACAACCTCAATTCCAATAAGTGTGAAAGGTAAAAAAAAAAAATAAAAAAAAAATGCAATCATTTTGCAAATCTCATAAAGCCATATTTTATTCACAATGTTTATTTACAATGTTTATTCGAAATGTTAAAACTGAGAAAATGTACAATTTTAAGAAAAAATGAAGGTCATTTTGAATTTGTTGCTGCAACACGTTTAAAAAAATTTGGACGAAGCAACACAAGTCTGGAAAACGTGTGTGGTATTAAAATTCAACAGTTGGAGAAACATTTCGCAACTAATGAGGATAATTAACAGCAGTTCAGTAAGATGTTTAAGTATAAATAGTGTATCTTTGAGAGGAAGAGTCTCTCATAAATAAAGATGGGCGGAGCCTCACCGATATGTAAAAGTCTGAGTCTACAAACTGTGGAACAATTTCAGAATAATTTTCCTCAACATTAAATTGCAAAACAGTTAAGTATCTCGTAATTTACAAAACATATCAACAAAAGATTTAAAGAATCTGGAAAAAAAGCTGTGCACAAGCGACAAGGGTGAAAATAAATATTGGACGGCCATGATTTTTGGGCCCTCAGGGGCCACTGCATTTAAAACAGTCATGTCATGAGACATAATGAAACACTGTTTAAAAAAGATGTTGAAGTTTTTATTTCTTTTTGAAAACCACGAACGTGGTGTTCGTGGTTTTCAAAAAGAAATAAAAACTTCAACATCTTTTAGACGTTTTTTTTCAACGTCTTCTAGACTAAAGAGGATAGGGACTATCTGGCTTGTCATCAGCATTCCCTTAAAAAAAATGCATCTCTGATGGTATGATGGTGGAGCTTTAGTGCCTGTGGAATGGGCTGCTTGCACATTTGGAAAGGCTCCTCAAACGCTGAGGTTTTAGAGCAACAAATGCTTTCAGAAAAAAATTATTTTACAGACTGATAGTAGAAGAGTGCGGGTGCTGCACTGACCTGCCTGCAGTCTAGACCTTTCACTATTTGAAAACATTTGGTACATCATGAAACAAAAAAATGCAACTAAGGAAACCCAGAACTATTGTGCAGCTAGAATCCTGTATCAGACTCATTTGCGACAACATTCCTCTCCCAAAACTTCAGGTACTGGTTTCCTCAGATCACAGATGCATACAGAAAGAAGACTCGATGCTACTCATTTGTAAACATGACCCTGTAACGATTTCTTTGAGACGTGTTGCAGCCATCAAATTTAGAATGACCTTATTTTTTTTTTTTTTTTTGTTAAATATTCTCAGTTTGAACATTTGATTAGTTTTTTTGTTATATGACTAAAATGTGTATTTATGAGATTTGCAAATTGTTGCATTTCTGTTTTTGTTTAAATTTTACACAGTGTTCCAACTTTTTTGGAATTGGGTTGTTGTACAATCAATTTGTCTCTAGGTGAAATTGATTGTGTTTGTGTGTACAGAATGTGTGTGTGGTGCCTTGTGAAGGACTGGATTTCAATCCAAAATATTTATTCTTTAAGACCGGTTGATTGTTTGTTACAGCGCTACTGTGACCCAATTAAGCAGTTCTGAAGATAAAATAATGAAAGGAATACAGTAACATTTCTCAGAAGACTGTCATTAAAATTGTGCATTATTGCATATTAATTTAAAACTCTATCTTATGAAATGATATAGAGATGAACATCCACTTTTGAAACCCTGTCTTTCCAAAGACATCTTTACCTCATTGTCCAGTTCCAGGCCGTGAGAGACACCTGCAGTTTCAATTTAATCTGCAAGTCTCAACACCAGCCTCTTTCACCAGTCTCCTAAACACCAGTCTGTCCTTCAAACATGCCTTCCATCCACCTATCATTCTCGTTCTTCCTCACAGTTCCTTCTCCAGTTTCCTGCCTTGCCTCAATCTATTCTTTACTTCAACACCTTCTTGTTTTTTTTTCATTACCGCTTTAATATGTCCACAATTGTTTATAATTCTAAACCTTTAAGTTTACAGATTCCAGGGCTTTGACCTGATTCTGACTTTTATCTTGACAGAGTATGAGCTCTGGTTTTTGCAAGGCAACTCTTCATGTGAAGGCAGAGTGAAATCTGAATCAGGTGAATACTTGCAGAACATCACGTATGAAAAGGCTAAAGATGTGTGTACAAGGAATCATTGCATGCCCCCTACAAACAAAGATATCATCATCACGACTCCCCCCAATTGCACTGCAAAACCAAACTCAACCTTCAATTGCTCAGAACCTCAGTATGCTCATGTGAAATGCTCAGGTACACACTGAAAAGAAGAACTTAAGATACATTTCCATATTGTCTATTTGAAACAAGATCATATCAAATCTTTGTAATGTCATGCTCTTATGGGCACTTGATCTTTCATCTCAGGCTCCAGGGAGGTACGTTTGCAGAACAAATGTCACGGGAAGGTTCTGGTGTGCTCCAATGAAAAGTGTGGGGTTTGTAAGGACACTTGGACAAAAGAGCAGTCGAGAATGCTCTGTAAAAACCTGGGCTGTGGAGATGTGATCAATGAGCAGTACAGCAGGAAGAAAACTGGAGATGGAGTGACCATAGCCAGTGTACACTGTTCTGAATCAGCTCAGAACTTCAACCAGTGCAACTTCGTACAACTTAAAGACGCTTCCTTATGCCAAAATGCAGCCTACGTTGCATGCACAGGTAACGATTCTATTCTCTTCACGGGGGAAAAAACAGGCGATAATTATAATAATTATCTACCATTGGTTCTGGAGACATCACACTAATGACTATCATCGAGTCTTCCAACATTAGTATGGATTTTATAGGCAATACCTGAATAAACTGAATAAAAAAATAAAATAATTAACCAGTAGGAACCCAGTATAAAAACTGATTCGATTTTGGAATTGAGCTAAACAGGGTCAAGGTCAGAGCAAGGTCAAATATCTAAAAAAGACCCGTTCCTTCTTGGGGAGATGTTCCACTAGATTTTGTGGAGATTTGTAGTCAGGTACGGATGTAGATGAGGCGATGAAGCCTACTGGGGTGTACTCAATGTGAAAAAAACATCTTGAAGGTGTTCATCCCAACCAATGGAAAGCAGATCTTCATAGAGCTGGCTTTGTGCACAGGGGCCCTGTCATGCTGGAACAGGTTTTGGTCTCCCAGTTCAATGAAGGGAAAAATTTCATCCTCGCACATTTAAAGACGTCCTACACAATTGTGTGTGGGGAAATCAGGTTTCACTAAATATAATGGGGACTATGTCACTTCTCAGCAGTGTGTAGTTTATTAAATCTGGTTATTATGTTATCATGAATGTAAATCAACGTGAAGCAGCAATTCTTTATTATTTATAACCTACATGAAATTCTCCACAGGAAGCGTGAGCGCTGTGATGGAAGACCCGAGAGATAAGTGCGCTGGAAACCTGAAGCTGTTTTACGCTGGAGTTTGGCTATCAGTGTGTGCAAAGGGAATCGATACTAACACCCAGAATGCAATGTGTACAATGCTGGGCTGTGGGAATGTGGTCAGTTTCGACGAGGTTCTCAGCAGCACGTTAGAGAGCACCGGAGTGGCAGAAGTCAAGTGTTCGGATGGCAACATTTCCAACTGTGACTTCTCCAAAAGTGCAGTGAAACAATGCCAAGGTGGCTTCCTCAGTTGCACAGGTACTGTATACATTTTACTCAACAGTGGTTATATTAGAAAGACACGTGTTTTACACGTGTCAGGACCTGAAGTAAACCTTCATGTTAAGCAGAAATTATAGATAAAAAAATTTATATGTATATATACACACATATATGTGGATCTTCACCACACTTTTAACACTCCCTTTGTACCAAAACCTGCTCCATCATGACGATGCCCCTGTGCACATATCCAGCTGAAGAGCTGAAGATCTTCTGCAATAGAGCTCTGATCTCAACTCCAATGAACATGAATGGATACATGTACTGCAACCCAGACCTCCTCATCTTACCCACATCAGTACCTCACATTCAGTAACTAACACTCTTGTGATGGTGAATGAGCACAAATATTAAAAAAAATCTCATGGAACATCTTCCCAGAAGAGTGGAGTTTATTACTGCAAATGGAGCTAAATGTGGAATCTTATGGTGTCCATATCCTTGGTCCTCATGTGCATCAATGAGCTTCAGCCACCCATGACCCTGTCGCCAGTTCACCACTGTTCCTTCCTTGAAGCACTTCCGTTCTTTAGTACAGTCACAACATCCTTTGTATGAACTGTTCCCACATAAAGTGACTTTTCCCAATATCGTGTTTTTAATGAATTGTTCTGATCGACACGTGTCATTAACGTTTACTTTGTTTTCCAGGTTGGAGAAGGTTGCTGCTCACCAGCACTGAACAAGCCTGCACAGGTGAAGTCTACCTCCAGAATAACGAGCAAATCTACGCAGTGAGCAGCGACGGTTGGAGCGATCGGGAAAGTGATCAGTTGTGCAAATATTTAAATTGTGGAAATTTTAATAACTCTATGATGAAAGAACAGCGGGTTTTTCCTTACTGGAACAAGAGCTACAATTGCACAGAGAACCAGAGAAGCATCTGGGACTGTGAGAAGGAAAAGGCACCTACAGGGAATCATCATCTGCACGTCAGCTGCACGGGTACGGGAACCTGAGAGTGTTAAAGTACACGAGTTGAACCGAAAATGATTATATCGTATATACAGTAACACTGGAGATCTGTTGAAGTAGTACTGTTGAATTCTGAATTCCGATTGGTCAGAACATGTTTATTTGAACTTCCTACTTAGCAACTCAAATGATCTATAATTAGCTGATTCAATGTTACGATTGCGTAAGATTTTGTACGTCTTTTCGAAACATCCAATTCCATATTTAGTCCCTGTTTAATGTCTAAATAACTTTAACTCTTCTGGGAAGATGTTCCACCAGATTTTGTGTGCTTGTAGAGATTCATTCCGCCACAAGGGCGTTAGCAAAGTCCGCTACTGACGTTGGTGAGGTGAGGAGGCCTCATGTTTACATTCATCCATGTTCAATAGGGTTGAGGTCAGAGCTCTATAGAAGGAGATCTTCCACTCCATCCAGTGTAAAAATATCTTCATGGAGCTGGAACATGTTTGAGTTTCCAAATTTTCTAATAAGTGAAGGATAAAATCTCCAATACAGTTGCGTGCCTTTGAATTTGTGGCATCCGTTTGGGGAAGAAACAGATACGGGTGGAACGGGTGGGTGTCCCAAAACTTTTGGCCGTGCAGAGTTCATTTATTTAATGTTTTTGTTTCTGGAGAAGAAACTTAAGCAGATTTTACCATTTCAATGAGCAGATGTTTATTTAGCATTTTTGGATACAAATCCACAAAATAAAGGACTTTTTTGGATCGATTGATTGATTAATTGATTGGTTGATTGATTGGTTGATTGATTAATTAATTGATTGATCGTTTGGTTGATTAATTTATTGATTGGTTGATTGAATGATTGGTTGGTTGGTTGGTTGGTTGGTTGGTTGGTTGATTGATTGATTGATTGAGTCTTACCATATAATGTATAATGTGCTTACTGTGTGTGTGTGTGTGTGTGTGTGTGTGTGTGTGTGTGTGTGTGTGTGTGTGTGTGTGTGTGTGTGTGTGCGTGTGTGTGTTTTCCCACAGACAAACCTCAGGTAACACTCAAAGGCAACTGCAATGGTACGGTGATGCTTAAGAACGGTCCAATGTGTTACAAGTCACAGCAGACGAAGCAGGTGTTCCATGAGCTCTGTCAACAGTTGGGCTGCAGCATGTTCTTCAGAGACTGGTCCATCAAGTCCCAGGGTAACGCTCGCTACGTGAGCTGCACAGGAAAAGAAAACAATCTGTGGCAGTGCAACTCATGGGAGGATAACTGTAAAGATGTCGTTTCACTGGCGTGCACAAGTAAGATCCTACAACACTCACGGTGCTGTGTGCATTACAGCCATCAGTTCAGTCGCTTCCGATCCAAAACACGGCGATGCTCACTAAATCACTGTTTGGCCAAAAGTATTGGAACACCAGAACTTTCTACTTATGTGTGCTTCTTCCCCAAACTGTTAACACAATCTTTGAGGTGCACAAATGCAGAGCACGACTTTGGACGATGCATAAGATTTTCCTTTCACTTGAACTCTGAGACCCAAACCTGTTCCAGCATGACAATACCCCTGTGCACAAAGCTCCAGCACCATAAAGATCTGCTTTTCATGGTTTGATGCGGAAGATTTACTGCTATAGAGCTCCAAATACCAACCCTATTACAACCCAGGCCTCCTCACCTCAGCCAAACATCACTACCTGACTAACATCTACTACTAACCTACTAACATCTATGTAACGCTGAATAAGTCTTCATAAATCTCCCCAATCACACACCAAAATCTAGTGGAGCATCTTCCCAGAAGAGTGGAGGGAGTGAATATGATGTGAAATGTAATGTTCAAAAAGAGGCACAGTTTTATGGTCAGGTGTCCACATACTTTTGTCCATACAGTGTGAATGTATATATATATATATATATATATGATGTACAATCAATTTGCGGTTCCTAATAGTATTTTGTTGTTTTGTTTAGAATTATTTTCTTGATTAAGTTTTTCTGCATGATCTCCACTGATAATAATGCAGTGAGATGTAACACTCTGTTTATCTCTGCCTGAAGACAGCAATGGAGCAGTTCCACTCTGTTTAACCAAACCAGCTTCTAGAAATATCATATATCTACAGTGTGTATATATATTTATATAGTAAGCTGGATTTCTCATTCACATAATGTTCAACATTACTGGAACACGTGGTCCGTGAGAATATAAGTTTTGCTAGTTTTTGCTCTTGGAGCTACAGTAACAACGATCACTGAATTCACACATCTCAGTGTCTCTTTCCATTTCTGTCCAGAGGCTATTACATGGGAATTCAGCGAAGTTTGTGGTGGCAAACTTCAAGTGAACTACAGAGGAAATTGGGAACCCGTCTGTTCAGTGTTGGACAGGGACAGTGCAGAAAGGTTATGTCAGGAGAGAAACTGTGGAAACTTGACAGGAACAACGAATGTGGATGTAGAAACAAACGAGAAAGTGGATGTAATAATGCAATGTAAACAGGAGAATAACGATCTGAGGCACTGCTTCAAACCAACACTGGAACCCTGCACAAGCATAGCTAAGATTTACTGTGAAAGTAAGTGTCCCTCATGATCTCTTTGGAGGGAGAAGTTCATTTATCATTAATTCAATTGTTTACATTGTATAGTGATTATTTTAGTATTGTATAGTATTTTTTCATTATTGTACAAGCAATATGACGTGGATGGTCTTTCAGTAATGATTTTATTATTGTTATTATTAGGGGATTTAGCTTTTTTGATCTTATTGTCTATGCCAGTGGTTTCTGACCCAGTGTCGCGATCACCACTAGAGGTCGCTAAAAAAATTTCGAGGTTTTTTTTATTATTATTATTATTATTAATTAATTTATTTGTTTATTTTATTTTTTGCATTGTATAGTGATTTTTATGGTATTTCTTTATTT
>MU551545.1:654546-691400 GCA_024362625.1 Silurus asotus | reverse complement strand
GTGATTAAGTAGTAAAGTTTTGTACTGTATACTCACCTCACCTCTGTTCTTTACTGTACGCCCTTCTGTGTTCTTATTGATTCTTGTGGTGACAGCAATCTCCTCTGACCATGATGAGGAGAACAGAAGCACAAGCTCAGGCTCCTCTGGAACCGAATATGATGATGTTGATAAGGAAACTGCCAAACCACCAGCAAGTAGCAGTCCCTCTGATCCACTCCTTCCCCCCAGACCTAATCATCCACTCGGTACTCTAACATTCCTTTGTTTTTTTATCTCGACTTCATGACTAGAATGTGATATTTTATTCCGTTATCCTTTCCAGATGTGGTGACGTTCGAAGCTGAAGTGGAGCCGCAGGAGGACTATGACGACGTTATATTAAACCAGGATGTGATCAGGGAGCAAGAAGAAAGCTGTGAGGTCCCTGGTCCATCAAATCCACCATTACTGCTCTCTAACGCTGAGGCTCATCCTCAGGAAGATGAGTAATCAAGATCATTTTCAGAACCAAATTAGATTTATGTACATTTTGTTTAGTTGAAGTGGCAGAACTTCAGTAGCAACAATGAAATTCAGGGAAAACTGTGTAATGAGAATCAGAACTGTAACTGTAAAGAAGCTCCAAATATGATCTATTGTCAAATAGTTTTTTCATGGTGCATGTTCATGTATATAAAACTTGTAGTGAATAATTTGGACAAATTTATATTATAATATGCTTACAATTAAAATTATCTTTAGATGTTAAAAAAACTATTTTGTATAGAAGCAGTTGGGTAAATCAGTCATTTGCCTTAAGCATGAAAACTATGGTGTTTAATGTATTTTTATATTGTTTTAAAAAGAGCACAATTATGATCTTGTTGTGATATTATTATTATTATTATTATTATTGTTGTTGTTGTTGTTGTTTTCATTATTATTATTATTATTATTATTATTATCATTATTATTATTGTTATTATTTCTATTATAATTATTATTATAATTATTATTATTGTTTTCATTGTTATTATTATTATTATTGTTTTCATTATTATTATTATTATTTTTATTTTTATTTTTATTATAAGAAATGTAAAGATATTATATTTCTTAGTGAGGTTTACGTGATTAAGTAGTAAAGTTTTGTACTGTATACTCACCTCACCTCGGCTCTTTACTGTACGTCCTTCTGTGTTCTTATTGATTCTTGTGGTGACAGCAATCTCCTCTGACCATGATGAGGAGAACAGAAGCACAAGCTCAGGCTCCTCTGGAACCGAATATGATGATGTTGATAAGGAAACTGCCAAACCACCAGCAAGTAGCAGTCCCTCTGATCCACTCCTTCCCCCCAGACCTAATCATCCACTCGGTACTCTAACATTCCTTTGTTTTTTTATCTCGACTTCATGACTAGAATGCGATATTTTATTCCGTTATCCTTTCCAGATGTGGTGACGTTCGAAGCTGAAGTGGAGCCGCAGGAGGACTATGACGACGTTATATTAAACCAGGATGTGATCAGGGAGCAAGAAGAAAGCTGTGAGGTCCCTGGTCCATCAAATCCACCATTACTGCTCTCTAACGCTGAGGCTCATCCTCAGGAAGATGAGTAATCAAGATCATTTTCAGAACCAAATTAGATTTATGTACATTTTGTTTAGTTGAAGTGGCAGAACTTCAGTAGCAACAATGAAATTCAGGGAAAACTGTGTAATGAGAATCAGAACTGTAACTGTAAAGAAGCTCCAAATATGATCTATTGTCAAATAGTTTTTTCATGGTGCATGTTCATGTATATAAAACTTGTAGTGAATAATTTGGACAAATTTATATTATAATATGCTTACAATTAAAATTATCTTTAGATGTTAAAAAAACTATTTTGTATAGAAGCAGTTGGGTAAATCAGTCATTTGCCTTAAGCATGAAAACTATGGTGTTTAATGTATTTTTATATTGTTTTAAAAAGAGCACAATTATGATCTTGTTGTGATATTATTATTATTATTATTATTATTATTACTACTACTTCTTCATCTAGAATATCTGCACTTGAATTTACACTGTTATAGGGAAGTGGTAGCTCTATAGTTGAGACGTCATGAGTTTAAAATTCTAGCACTACCAATTTTCCACCATTGGGCCCTTGAGCGAGGCCCTTGATCCTCAACTGCTCAGTGTATAAATGATATAAGTCGCTTTTGATAATGCTGCCAAATGCAGTATATGTAAAAAAAGATATGCAAGTTTTAATATGGACATTCTGACCTGTCTGCTCTTTGTTTGTTTATTTCCAGCCTCAATCCCATGTTGAAGTTTCTTCACTATTAACTGCCTGTGTTTGCTTTATTCCCTAACAATTTATAAAATATATCCCTGAAATAAAACACCCTCTTCCCTACAAAATCTCTTGATGTTTGTTCATGATGAATGTTCTGTGATGAACAGGAAGACTGAGGAATGGCTCGGATGCTGTACATTAAACTCTATGTCTCAAACATACTTATAGTTTGATTTACAGCACACAAAGCCATTTTCTCTATTGCATCCTGTTGATCTGCGAAAAAAACATGATCCGACTTTGTACATCTGTATCAGATCTGATATTCCACATATCCAGACTTTTCCAGCCAGATGTGGTCCTTCCCCAGAATATTACCACAACGTTGGAGACACACAGTTGTATCAGACGTCTTTGGATGCAGGAGCATGAAATGTTGCCTTTATTTAAACTAGGAGACCCCAACCTGTTCCAGCATGTCAATACCCCTGTGCACAAAGCCAGCTCCATGAAGATCTGCTTTAAATGGTTTGAAGTGAAAGATCTCCTGTTATACAGCTCCAACTCTATTTAACACTTTTGGATAGAATGTGAATGTTGACTGCACGCCAGACCTCCTCACCTTCTCACCTACATCAGTACCGCACTTTACTAACACCCTTAAAATGTTGAATATACACAAACATCCACAAAATCAGTAGAACATCTTTCCAGAAGAGTGGAGCTTATTATAGCAGTAAATGAGATGTTCAAAAAGCACAAACTAATCTTATGCTCAGGTGTTCACAAATATTTTGTCCCTTTCTGAAGATCGACCATTTTCATTATTTTCTACTCACTGTGGGTGATACGATGTTCATGCTTTCACATTTACAATCTCTTAATTAAACCCAAGCTAAATTCTAAGAACCTATCCAGGCTTCCTTCAAAGCAGTACATTCACCATAAACTGCACTTTAACTTATTACTGAGAAGATCAGCCAAACATTTATCAGCTTCATCCTTTTTAATCTCCAAGTAGCCCTTAAAAATGTCAGAACATCCTCATTAGTCTTGGAATTCATGACAGAGATTATATAGAATAGTTTGCTTTTTATTTCAAGATATGGTCATATTAGATGACTTTGAGGTGATTCGTGTCTGCTCCATACAGACTCTCCACTTGTTTTCCACAAGGCTCAGTGCTGGCTTCCCTGATGTTCTCTGAGGGGGTGAATGATATGTGAATGAAACTTAACTTATTATTCCCTCTCCTCCCTCTGATATTTATGTTTCGGCACAGATCTCTGCATTTTTTGCTGAAATCTCAACATGAACCGCAGCTCATCAGTTGAAACTAGAACTCAGGAAAACACAGCTGCTGGACATCCTTGGAATTGCATCCCTATGTCAATTTGAATGATATTATGTGACTGGGGCAGTACAGAATAGTGACGGTACGATTCAGCGATTTGCATCGGTGCATCGGCATAAAAGTTTACAATGTGATGCATCAATTTTAAAAAGTGGGCATTGGATGCAAAATGTCTTTTGCAACACTATGGAGACTGAGGCGTGTGCAGAGAGTCACATAGAGTACAGATTAACATGGCAGAGGTAGAGCTGGAACTTCCTGCAGACACAACAGGAAAAGAACGTCTGGTTTTATTTTGATAATTTTTCCCTTTTTTTTTTTTTTTTTAAACTACAAGGCGTGTTTCTTGACTTGACTCTTGACTCTTTGCGGCAGAAGTCCGAAGGCTTTTAAGTACGTTGATGATTTGTCGTCTGTCTGAACACATAAATTTGCACCGAATTAGCCTGGATCGCTATTCCAAGCTCGCTACAGATTTACCCAAAGGGGCTCATTTGAAAATGGTGTTTACAGTGTTGTATATAAAGGCAATGATCAGCCTCAGAGGCTGAAATGGCATGTCAGGTCAGAGAACCTCAGAATAGAACTTTGGAACATTCCAGAGTTTAAACTGGCTTTAACATGCCGGTTGTTTTACACTTCCCTTAGGACACTAATGGAATTTTTCGGAGGTGCTTTGATTTGTATTGCAATAAGCAGATCACTTCATCACTTCATACCGTCTCGAGCCTGGACTTTGCATAGGGAAGCAAAATGTCTTATATTAAGCAACATGCAGAGCCTTACATCATCACCCACATTCCTACACTGCCAATTTACAAACACATTTTTCAATGATATGACATTACATAACTGGCTTATCCAAAACTTTTATACAATCTCGACAGAGATAGGTCTTTTTTAAATACTGTCTATCCTTAAAAATTGCAATATCTATCAACAATTGCCATTGTAACACTTTGACCATCTGATTTTAAATCACACTGGTCAACTATATGATGTATTTCATCACTATGACCTACAGTCTGGCCAAAAACTTGGCCTCTACCATGACATGCCTCTCTATTTGGAACATATCCTCCTAGTGGGCATTACTTGAAGGGATCGCACTCCAATAGGGTCACACATGTGTTGCCTACAGTAGGTGCCATACCTTCTCCACGTTCTACAAGGTTAACATTACCATTAGTCCCTGGAGATCTTGTGGAGTCCATCTCCTATTATTATTCCACTAAACCCATGGTGTGCGTTGGTTCCTTATGACATTGAGGCAGGTTATTTTGGTGTTGTTCAAAACCTCGTAAAGGTAGGAAGAGATAGTGTAAGGATGGTCAGATTTTTCCATGAGGCCCGAACCCAAGAACTGCCATGCAACAAAACAATAAACTTTCTAATCTGAGGAGAGGATCTCTTTAATCTGAGGAGAGGATCTCTCTAATCTGAGGAAAGGATCTCTTTAATCTGAGGAGAGAATTGGGCCCCCTTTTTCCCTCCTGGGGATATGGCCATGTCATGGAAAGGTGACTTAGAAGTTCTCGGAATTCAAGTAATTTACCTGCATACTGTAATAATTACATTTTAGGAATGTATGAATTTTACCTTCACATGTTTGGTATCATTTTAAAGATCTCAGTGTGAATGGAAATATGATCTCAGTCACATATCAGTAGAACAGACCAGAAATAAAGATCTCAGGTTTTAGGAAATTCTGTCCTAAAGATGTGAGGGTGGTCATGGAGAAGATATTTATCAGGTGCTGTTTTTTACCCGAGGTGGTTTTTGGGTTTTAAGGTCACCTCCTGTCCCAAAAAAGGGTTTGCAAAGCTTTTATTACTTTGAATTTAGGAGTGTTCATGATGGTTTGAGTATATTAAGGAGATTTGGTGAAACACTCAGTGAAGCATTCTGTAGTCAGAACTTCTCACAAAGTCTCAGTGTATCTCCATCACTAGCTACAGTGACTAACACTTCTTTTGTAAACTGCATTGCTAAAATATTTTATGCTGATTATGTTGTGTAACTTTCTTCAGTTATTTGTTTTAGATTTGACATTTGTTTATTGATTTCTGACGCTGGATTTGGACTGTAATTAATATCAACAATGTGTTCAGGAACACAGTTATGAACAGTTCCGCATGTAAGCGTCCATCACTGTACAGAACACCTTAACGATACTGGAACTGTAATGAATGAATGTTTGGTGTTTGAGATGAGGATGAAGTTTCCTTTGGAGTCTGGTTCCTCTCAAGGTTTCTACCTCATGAAGTCTATGGGAGATTTTTCTTCACCACAGTCACCACTGGTTCACTCATTACGAATATACTTTCCTTATTATAAGGAACAAATACATACTTATACATTATTTTATACAAATGTAAAACCGCTTTAGTTGTTAAAAAGCGCTCTACAAATAAAAATGAATTGAATTAAACTGAGAAAATATAAACAGCAGATAAACCACCTGGTCATTCAGAACCATGACAATCAACAAGAGGATTCCAGGAAAGATAATGGCACAACAAATACTGTCAATTTCTGTTTTTCCATTTTCTGACAGAAAAATAATGATAAATTCTATACACAGGAAAAGGCATCATCTATGGTCTACACCCTATATGATTACCACACCACTGTTCCACACGACACAAATGCTAGATCAGAATGACTTTCATCTCACACAGATTTGTGTACGGTGGTATAAGAAACTGTTGACTCTCCTACCCCGGTTATTTTCCATAACAGAGTATAACTGAGGGTTTATTAATAGGTCACAATGTCATTATCAATCAATGAAATCCATTCTCTCACCAAGAGATTAAGCTTCTCGGCCAAAGCATCTGTTACAAAGCCTGCTGGGAGATCAGGGACAGCGGTTCACTTTGGAAAACCAATGCATGAGTGTTAAAGTACATCTACTTTTGCTTGCACATGGCATGTAAGACAAAGTGTGCACACAAATCGCACGATGTGATGTCACTTCAGCTGTTGTCTAAAGAAAACCAGAAGACTTTTCACCCTTTTACCCCCTCAGAATGGCACATCTGTAGTCTGGGGATCAGAACAAGTACCAGCCAACTGCCAAGTGAATATTAGGCATAACTTGGTGTCAAAACTGTTGAAAGCAAACTAAAGAACCTTACAAGTGGAATTCATTTGCACAAGCGTTCAACGTGGTAATCGCCTGCTAATGTTTCATACAACCTGAGCTCAGAGATGTTTTTTAAACCTAGCTAGCTATAACTTTCATGGTCGCTATAGCCATCAATCAGAGGAGACCCAAAGGGTGAAGGGTAAACTTTAAAATGGCTACTCACAGGTCTTGATTTATTTGGGGTCAACAAGAAGCGAGCACAAACTGACCAGAAAGGTTTATGGGCGTCCATTACTGGCACTTAAAGAGGTCTATAAGAAGTAAGACCTGTAATTAGGGCTGTTTTTTTGTTCCATTAAAAAAAGCTTGAGTTTTGTTTTCTTTGTGCATTCGACTAAAGCTGATAAATCAGTCTTATCTGGATACATACAGAACACAGCAATAAAAGAAAGGTTACTCATTAGTAAGCAACCTTTCACTCCAGATAGTGTACGTGTTAAGTATCAATAAAAACAGCTGCACTCAAATGTCTCGTGATGACTTCATCCCATCTCACTCTGGCGTCGCCCAGATCAACGCTTTCCAGAAACGAACGTTAGAGCTCGTCGAGATTGAGATGAAAACCGATCTATTTTCCTGCCGGAGTTGCTCACAAAACGGGTTATTTGCAAGCTACTGTAATAGAATCTAGGGCGAATTTCCAACACAGCTGCCTCTTCATGTCAGCGTGTTAAGTTTACTGCGGATCTACAGCTCCGGCATATTAAACAGTCAGGGTGTTGATTTATATTCCTTGCAAAGCCGCGATCTTTCTCGCTTTGGCTTTATTGCTGTTTTTACAATGGACGCCAATGAAGGAGTGCAGGGAGCTTGTTGCCCGTCGATCACGATGGAAACCGGATCCTGGTCGGCGTAACACTTTAAATATGCGGCAAAATGCACACTCTGAGCCAAACTGCCCCTGGTTTACAGGACACACAAGCCATGCACTGGGACATCAACACCAGTGCCAATACACACCACCACCATACTGTCTATCATTCAACTACCAGCTGCATGAGATGCCAGTAGATTGTTTAATGCTAAAGGGTGTGAGGTTTAAAGCGTGTGTGTGTAGATCATTTCAAAATTTGTGGGACCTGATGGGGGCATAATATTTATGATAATACGTGATTTTTGAAACATCTCATTCATTATAATAATTTCCACTGTTCTGGGAAGATGTTCCAGTAGACACTCTATAGAAGGAGATCTTCCACTCCAACCCATGGAAAGCAGATCTTAATGGGGCACAGGGGCACTATGCTCGAACGTGTTTGGATCTTTTAGTTCAAGTGAAGGGAAAATGTCATGCTCATGAATTAAAAGACATTGAAATTAAATCGTACTTTGTGGTAACAGTTTGGGGAGGAACCACATTTGGCTGGAAAAGTCAGCTGTCCAAATGTTTTTGGCAATAAACTATATGATCTATTTTTTAACTATATAGAACCTTCATTGTAGTGATTACGTTTCAACAGTCAAGAGATCGAAAGACATTCTCTAAAGTGCAGATTTATTGTTTAATACAAATGCAGAAGGGTCATAAAACTGTAGAAAGACAATTATACAATATTGAAGCTCTACTCATGCAATGAGAAATATGGTGAAGTAACCGGAGCAACACATAAACATAAACATAAACATAAACATAAACATAAACTATATAACACAAAAATATAGTGTCTTCTTGCATTCCATTTAAATTAAAACTCTGACCCTTACAATGGAAATTCATTATATTAACCATATTATTATTGATACAGATTTTATTTCTATAATTTATATCTCAAAAACAGGGTACAAACTATACAACTTTATTTTAATTGTCTGGCGTTTTTTTCTTTTAAATGGTGCAGAAATTTCTTGAGTGCGACTGATGCTTTCGAATAAAAAAAATACAAACTCCAAAGCACAAGGCTTGACGTTTAAATATTTTTTTTTCTTGTGCATCTTTATTTTTAAAGTTTATATAAAGATAAATGTATATTTCCTTTTTTGGTTTATAAGGTACGCAACAAAATTATAAAAAAAATTACCCCAAGCCCCGCCTCTCACCCTTCAACCAATTGCGTGCCAGATTCAACAAATTTGCAACCACGAGACGGTGTAGGAATGTGAATATCAAGGCATTATTGCAGTACTGGGCTGCTACGGCAAGGGCTGCTCAGTGATGTCATGGTGGTTACTCCTCCTCGGTCCCCTACGAGTAAATTTGCATGCTTTGGCCTCACCCAGTCCTTCCCAATATACCCTTTCACTACATCGGCCGTGGACCTGTCGTTGGGCTCCGGCGTCAGCAGCCTGGCGAACATCTCCATACACACCGGCGTGAACCTCATCCACTGCGTGGGGATTTCAGTTGTCCCGGGGTCCTGCCGCCACTCAGCAAACTCCTCGTAGAAGCTGTCAGCACTCGTGCAGCTTTCCCAGGGGAAGAAACCTGTAAGGATGCAGAAGAGCAGCACACCAAAGGCCCAGGAGTCTAGGCTGGGCTGGATGCTGAGTGGTGGTGCTTTAGGATTTTCCTGGCCGTTCTCCCGCACCATGGCGCACAGCTCTGGGGCCATGTAGGGCAGAGTGCTGGAGATGAATTGGATCAGAGTGCCACGTTTCTGCGTCAAGCCGAAGTCGGCCAGTTTAACATGGCGGCACTGGGAGTCCAGAAGAAGCACGTTCTCTGGCTTGATGTCACGATGCACCAATCCCAGGCGGTGGATGAACTCCAAAGCACTGGCGATCTGCACAGCACAACGCTTTACTGCACACTCCGAGATCCCGACCTGGGGAAAGAAAGAAAGTCTATAATCTCTTTCCCGAAAAACACAAAAGTGTTGATTTAATGCTTGTGATCTCATTGCCAGTGTTTAGTAAATCTATAATAGAGGTCGACCGATGTTGATAGTTAAGTTGGAAACCTGATTGATCACCCGATATTCAGTTTTTAAAAATAGATACTAGATGAAAATAAATAAACAAATAAATAACACTCCAGCACTCCACAGTCTCACGTGTGAAAACAAACAGCACGTGGAGTCAGTGATTCGCCTCTAGAGGGTGCTCTCGTAATGATAGCTGACCGGAAGCTGGAAAAACTATCGGTATGAATTTTCTAGCAACTATCAGTCCCAATTAATCACCAAAACCAATTTATCGGTTGACCTCTAATTAATAATAATTTTTTTTTTTTTTTATTTGCAAAAGAGTAGTTCCAGCTTTTAGAATATGTTCTGACTCAGACATGTAACTAAACTTTTGGAAGCTTGTCCTCATTTCTACAGTTTTCCAGATTCTTTGCTATGAATACATACTGTATATGGACAAAAATCTGTGAGTATCTGACCATAAGATTCAGTTTTTGCTTTTTGAACGACCTTTTCCAAACCATTTACATTATAATAACCCCCTTGTATATGTTACTATACAATATGTTATGCCCATCATAGTGTGTCCCTCAATGGTATCTAGTGGGAATGGGTTTCATATTTGCAGCAGACCAGAACCGAGTGGTGATTTTGATTTATTAGGCTTTTTATGGGAACACACTACACATTTACAAATTTGTCGACTGACAAAACGAATGTTGTAAATGGCTCTAGCTAAATGCTGGAACTGTCAATAAAATGTGGATCCACTTTGGAAGGCTTATCCTCTCTTTCAACATCATTACCAGAGACTCGAGAGACCCAGTCATGTTTCTGTGGCGTAAAATTTTTGTGTGGAGCTCAGAGTTTCGGAGAATTTCACAAAGCCGAGGGAAGAAGAGCAGCTGTGTGGCTCGATGACTCACACGCTCCGAGTTCCTTCGAGCTCACACACATTGTTGAAATGTGTATTGAGCGTGCACAGCATGCATTCATCCAACAACCTGTCTGAGACATGATTTCTTACATACCCATAGTTTGGGTGCTCGGGTGAGTGGGTGGGGGACTAATCTCCTACTTGCTGTTGATAATTTAGCATTAATGACATGACTGGGGGTCTTGAAAATCTGAAATGAGTTTTTGAAATGGATTTTACAGCCTTGCAATTAGAAAATGTATCTTAAAATAAAGTATCTTCAGAAACAGCCTTTATTTGCCAACCATGAGTGTGTAGAGCCTGTTTTATGGGCTCAACAATGGCAGGTTGGTGGTTCTGGAGCTTGATTTTCTGATCAGTGCCCAGAGCCCTAAACCTTTCTCCTGGTTAAGGTCATCAGTCCAAAGTTTTTGAAAGAATCCATGCAGACACGAGGTTCAATGTTTCTGTAGACAGTCACCTGAACCCAGTTTGATGTGAACATAAATAAGATCAAGTTTTTGTTTTAGAATTATACACTATTAAACTAGATAGATAGATAGATAGATAGATAGATAGATAGATAGATAGATAGATAGATAGATAGATAGATAGATAGATTTTATTAATAAGCAATATTTTAATATCTTCTGAATAATATTGAACAGCATTTAACACTGAGGTCCTAGAGCTTGTTTATTTTATTTATTTATTGCCCCAGAAACTGGTCTAAGTTTTTTTTTTCTTAATTGTATTGTCAGACTTTTGTCAGCCATTTACGCAGGAACCCTAATTGTTATAAATGTGGTAGAACGAAAACTAAAAACTAAACAACAATTTGATAGTGTTTTAGAAAAATAATCCTTTTTATGGTGGAGAATTGGAGCTTAGCTTGAAATGTTACTGCTACTGTTACCACCTTAATTAAATACATTATTTTTATTTTTAGAGTATTAGATTTGTATTTATTAAATTTTTTTATAATGCGAAAAATACCAAAATGTCATTAAGTGATGAATATCATGTTTGATGATTTGTAATTGCATTTAATGTTATGTAACAGCCATGGAAATTTTATTCGTGTTATTTGTTGTATTAGTTATATAAAGAATAATTCTCTGAATTTTTTGACAAAAAGTATCTTATCATATTCCAGATGAGCAGCAGCAGAACACTGAGCCATGAGTTACAGCATCTTCTATACCAGTCCCAATGAATTGCTTGATTCTATACAAAAAAAAGTAATACTAACTTCTCACAGACTGTAAAAAAAACTGATCGACCGCTTCTGACCAATCAGAAACAGGAATTCAACAAAGGTCTATCATATCAGCAAAAGAGCCTTTAGGAACAGACTTTATTGTGAAGACGGCTAAACTGACCCGTGGTTTGATGATAGCGAACAAGTCGCGTCCGACCACCAGCTCCTGAGCGAATCCGTAATGCTCATTAGACTGGAAAACGATTCCAAACAGACCCACAATGCACGGGTGGCTGGACAGGCGGAGCGAGATACAGTACTCACGCAGAAATCCCTTCAGCTGTGTCGACGCTTTGGGTAGGACCTTCAGGGCCATGGGTGTCCCTGCCACAACCATGCCAGGCAAAAGAAACAGGAGACATCAGGATCACACAACACACACTTCAGCACATAATGTTCTACATGGGAATGAGATTTTTATTCTGATACCAATCTTTACAGCTGCCTCGATTTGTAGGACTAGCAAAGCAGCAAAGTGCAGCTACATGCATTACATGAATGACACTAATTTGCAGGTATTACATAGAACTTCATCAATGTCAGATTTAACTTTTACTGAGTAAATGGCTGCTTTACATGCAGACCTGCTTCATTGCACTTAATATAATCACAGTTTTATAGATAAAAATAAAGCTTTTAGATCTGAGTTCAGTTTGTAAGATTCACCTGATAGACTTGTGTCAAAGCGTCGGGAAATAACACACACCGCGTTACGGGACAAATTGATCCAATACCTAATAAACTGATCCAATACCTAATAATATCAAAACTAGTGTCCCGTTACCTTTAACATCATTTCTTGCGTTTCAAAAGTAATTTTTTTGAATTACCAGTGTTTTGATGCCTCACCACCTCCCTGAGATGATGACCACAATGAATTGATTATATAAAGTCATGTTGGAAGGGTGTTGAGTAAGTGAGAGAGAGAGAGAGAGAGAGAGAGAGATAGATAGATAGATAGATAGATAGATAGATAGATAGATAGATAGATAGATAGATAGATGGATAGATGGATAGATGGATAGATTTGTAATAACAGGATGTCCAGACATTATAAATGGGCTTATGGAGACAGAAAGAGACAGACACATTGATTGATTGATTGATTGATTGATTGATTGATTGATTGATTGATAACACAATGGGCAGCTGTTATAAATGGACTTATGGACTTATTTGGTCTTTATCCGGTCTTTAGACTGGGTTTAACTGGGTCAAGCATACTTAAAGACATGTAAAAAGATTATATGCTTAATTGGAATCATAAACTGCAGATTTATGCTCATGTGCAGAAAATAATGTAAAAAAAGCCAAAATGGAGAAAACATTCATCTTGTCATAGCAACATGTGAGGTGGTCATCAGGAAATTTGCAAGAATGGAATAAATGCTTGGTCCATCAATCCTGATTCTATTTATCAGCTCGCTGTCAGGTGTGATTTTGAGTAAAGGTTGTTTTTTTTAAATATGGACCGCTGTCCCCTTTCTGTCCAATATAGGAAACTAAATACACAAATGGCGATGCAGAACATTTCTTTTATTCCTGCTCAAACTAATGATTTGTTGATTTGATGAGGATCATTGAAAGCGTCATATTTTGCCATGTGGTGTTTGTACCTACCCCTGCAGCGGTGAGTAACTAGCAGCACACGCCCGTATTTCCCTCGCCCGATCTCCTTGATGACGTTAAAGTGCTCTGTAATCTCAAGGCGAGTCAGACTCTGCGCTGTGAGCTCCATCAGCTCCTCTATGGGGCTGCTGCCGTCCTTCACAGGGCCCAGCTCGATCATGGCTTTGCCTGGTACACCAGAAACACTCTTTACTCCGTATTTCATCTCAAGGGTAAATTCATCTCCTACCAGTTAATGAAGACCTTCTGGTGCACAAAGCAGCATTATTTAACTTTCATCTACATGAGATTCTGTTGGGATTTTGTTATAACTCCATGTAAAACATTGAATCGATACTTTTCGATAAAAACATTTATTAAAAATAGCATCTGTTATGACTTCCATTGAATACAGAACCTGTCAAAAGTGTGGAAAACACTGTGTGGAGTCTTTTATGGTTTTTGAGACACATGTGCATGTTCCTTTAGTTTCTGTTCAACAATACCAGTAGTTTTCGGATGAAATACATGTAGTATGTGATGTTCCACTTCACACATTTCTGTTTATAATAATAAGAGAACTCATTATATACATGCAGATCAAATGGTGAAAGGAATCCTGAACCACCGTGGCTCCCATTCCATATTTCAACACATATTCCATTTCATGGAACCACCTGCCCAGTCACTGCACCCAAATCCTATTGAACTGCTCTGAGATGAACTGAAGCACAGGTAGAAAGAAAGAACATCTTTGGAGAGTTTTACAAGAGTCACAGCGAAGTATTTCAGCTGAATGTTTGGAGAAACGAAGTTTCGAGTGGATGTAAAGCTGTTCTTCATGCTAAGGGAGGATTTTGCACTAAAAATAAACAGGCACTGTAATAACTAGCATTATGATAATTTTCAAGATTTGTTTTTGTCACAAACATTGTTATATACAATTTGTAGCAGAATGTAATCCTGATCAGAAATATGTGCATTAGATAAAATAGATTATAAATATAAAATAAGTGAAAAATATTTAAATAGGAGAAGAGAAGATATGAGGAAATAGATTGGATAACGATAAATTGGTAGTTAAAAAATTTGCACATAAGTTCAGCATCTAATAATGTATAACAATAACAGTGTAACAGTGACATGTTAGCCAATTTAGAAATAAATCAGCTGAAAAATAAACCACGATAGATGTGATGTTATGGAAATTTTAAATTATAAAAAATATCAAAAAATTTGAGAAATCGCAGTTTTTATCATATATAATTATATAGAATAGAATGTGATGTTTAATGGCCCGTATCTATAAAAGATCTCCAACAACTGAATCTCAGTCAGACATGTATTTATAAAGCACATTTATAAACTGTTGACTAAAGCGTCATGCAGAGTAATAATACATATAAAACCCCAATAAATTCATGAATTCAAGAATCATAAGCAAAAACTAATATGCTTTAAGATGTAACTTAAACTCGTCACGATTCTGTGAGGATTTGATGTGGTGCAGTGACTTGATCCAGCAACTGAGGGCACTTTATTACCCTTTTGTTTTTAATTGTGTCCTGGAGATTTTTTAAGCTATATGAGCACCTCGATGATCTGGACAAACGTTGAATGGAGATAAGATAAACAAAATGTTTTAAAAAGTGAGGCAGTTTCCAAAGCCTGTAAACTCTAATACATACATAAAATAATTGAATCTATATGAGACTGGGAGACAGTGACGTGACGTGACGTGACGTGACGTGACACAAGCACAGGAGCAAACGTTTCTAGTTCCAGTACAAAACCATGCAGCACCATTATGAACACATCTGTTCTACTTTATCTGACTTTATACATGCATTATCTCTATAATGCCGCTTTCAGTAAATGTCACTAATAAATGCGCTATACAAAAAAAATGAATTTAATTAAACCCAATTCATTACATCCAGTTAATTATTCAAATCAAATTACAAATACTGTAAGAAAGTTATTAAACAGGCCTTTTGATATGTTTATTAAATTGATTATAAAAAAAAACACTTCTGCATATACCTAACTGTAAAACAAATACATTATACATTAAACACTGTACAATATCTACATTTTTATTCTCACATTATTTTTTGCCTACATTAACCTTAATTACTGAAGTTTAGTCCTTAATTATATTTTGGATTTTTAATTATTTAACAAATGTTGAATCTATGGTTAGAACGAGGATTTTTATTTTAGTAATATTAATAATATTGCATAATCTTCAACTAACTTATTATAATTATTACAATTATTTTGACTATTATACTATATTTGTACTAACTAACTATAATACTACATTATTATTTAAATGCTTTAAATCAATATCACTATTAGTTTCACCTTGAATACTGTATCACTGTATTATTCTGATTCCTACTATCGCTGTGCTACACTACGACTACATTATAATTATAACAGTGAACACTACATGGAGGTGTTAGTTCTTCTCAGTATTAATAATACAATTATTTATATTCTCAATATTTATACATGTTACTTATTGCATACAATAAAGATGCAAAAAAAGTTTATATGATCACAACATTACACAACATAGAGTTCAAATAATTCAGAAATGGTCAAATTTCATGCAACAGTTCAATTCAATTCAATTCAATTTAATTCAATGCTTTAAAATTTGTCTTAAGAAATATAAAGCAGATCTGAAAGAATATACGTTTTTTTCTTTATAAAGAATGTTATAAATAATAAGTTTGTTTCTCATAATTGTGAATTTGTCCCTGTTGAAATGCTAAAACAATCATAATAAAATGTAATATATTTGTCCAGAACAATGTGCATAGCTGCAAATGTGGTTCTTATTCACAGCATTGGAAATAATCAAATATTTATGTAAAATTTATTGAATTCAGTACGAAATTCTCAACAAAAAAAAAATCGTCCAATCCAGGGTCATGATGATGTCATGTACGAGTTTTGAAACATGAGACCATTGATTTCAGTTTCAATTGCGAAATTAATCATTTGATCAAATTGCAAAAAAACAACCTACTACTATAATTTTTTGTAGTATGCTACTATTGTTATAAGAACTACAGTACAACTGATACTATCACAGTAATGATGCTGCTACCATCATGATACTCCTGAGACTATTATTATAACTGTACTACTGCTACTGTTGTTTCTAATATCATTCACTAACACTAGTAGTATGAATTCTATTTGATGTGTGCAGAATAATGTCCAGTGCTGAAACAAATAAAAGAAATTCACTGCATGGAGAATGATTTATTCCATTCGATTCAAAATTCTAGAACTTTTCATCCCGAGTCTATTTTGTTGGGGTGAAAAAAGGAATGACGGTATCATGAGTCCGTCTCTGAAAAAGGTTTTTGAGAAATGAGACTGATGATTGTCTGTTTCAATATTAAACTCTTTTTATGTTTCTCCAAATGACACTGCAGTCAGACTGCTACATGAGAGTCATACAGCACACAGAACTGAAGACAAAGCAGCCGTGATTTAAGATTTAAGACTGAAATATTCACCTGCATGTGTCACGTTACAGCATTTAACTGATATTATTATGCTTGCTTTGGTTTGCTATGACAAATACATACAGGATTTTATAAAGAAGCTTTTTTTATTTGGTTTGTGATTATATTTGATTAATTACATTGTAATTATAATTGAATCTTAACTTAAATCTTGCCAAAGCGTCTAAAACTCTGTAAAAGTCTGCTGCTACAGTGCATTTCTGTCCATTCTAAGAAAAATAAACACACTAAAGCGCACACACACACACACACACACACACACACACACACACACACACTTTGAATAGGCACAGGTTTATCTTACCTTACACAGTTCGCTGTGTCTGAGCGCTACAAGTCTTCCCTTTCATACCCTGTCTGTCTTTCTTTCTCTGGGTGTGAGATGAGGGAGGTGCTTCTCTGAAGCGTTGACTTTCTGAACCGGTGTAAACACTAAAGTAGCTGTAGCTGAAGGCTCACGTTGCCTCCTGCTGATTCCATGTAGATCCATGTTCTTTTTGTTAGTTAGAAATGGGTGGATTTTGCTACATAAAATGAATTGCATCATTTGAATTAATACAGAAGCAGGAACATCTCTCTGAACTTCAACACTGCCTTTAAGCACATGTCTCTCAGTATCTCCTCCTGGTAAAGTTCATGTCTACACTACAAAGCAGTGCTTTTAGGACACGAGCAGTGATTATACATTATTATTGAAGAGATACTGTAGATATTATACATCAGAAAGACCTATATTAAATATAAATTGGTTGCAAATATGATACTTAGATATTATAATTAATACCGAACGCTCATGTCATATTTATTTCATCCTCCTTTTGCTGATTCACTGATCCTTTTTTTAATCCTTAATTAATTTTATTCCACTGAAAATCCAGACAGACAGCTGTGTGCACAATACCAGACGGAAAGCAGATTATACATCACCAATGTATGACATTTACACCATGATAGAATTACTCATAAGTGACAGTAACACTGAGCTCTCAATCGCCGTCCTGAAGGGACATCGTCCACGGCGCCTGGTTTCCCTGGACACGTCCATCCATATAAACATACACGCACATGAACAGACTTACATTTCAGTGTTGACAGATGAACAGCCAGACAGGACTGCTGCAGCTGCAGGTTTATTTCCAATACATAATAAATACTGAGAGAACGAGAGAAATAAAGGGAGATGAATCATTTCTATTGGTACTACTATTAACACTAATACTACCACAGATACTACACTATACTGCTGCTGGTATACGACAGATATCTTTCCTTTGGTGTTAGTATTAGTGCATTAATACTCCTAGTTTAACTTTTACTACTACTGTTATTGCTACTACACTACTTCTACTACCATACTAAATATCCTATACTACACTACTTATTGTAATTCTTTTATAGTACAATACAACAACCAATACTACTGTATTTTAATTATTAATAATGCTATACTACTACTGCCTCCATTTATAGGACTATTACATTACTGATTCTACTAATACACGACTAGACTACTACCATTTCTAAATACTACTAAATAGTACTGATACTATAACGTACAACACCAAAGTCCAAAAAAGTGGGGACACTGTGTAAAAAAAAAAATAAAATGCAATGATTTGCCAATCTCATAAATTCATTTTCTATTCACAATAAAAAAAACATATCCAGTGATGTAACTCAAAACATTTTACGGCAGGGGTCTCCAATCTTTTCCAGAAAGGTCCGGTGTGGGTGCAGGTTTTCATTCCAACCAATCAATGGTCACACCTGATAGTCATTGAAAATGAAGATCATTAGATTTGAACAGGAAGGATTTGGTGTGGACTTGCTTGGTTGGAATGAAAACCTGCACCCACACCGGACTTTTCTGGGAAAGATTGGAGACCCCTGTTTTAAGGAATAGAAAAGGAATTTGGAATTTGATGGCTGCAACAGGTCAAAATAAAGTTGGGGAGCTGAGGAGAGCAGTTCCTGAAGCAGTTCCTGGGAGAGGAATGTTTTCTCCCATGTGTGTCTGACGCAGGATTGTAGCTGCTCAACAGTTCCAGGTTTCCTTTGTTGTGTTTTTTGTTTCATGTCTCCGCTGCAAGCAGGTCAGTTCAGCACCCGGACTGTTCTAATATCAAGTCATGCTACTGTAATCGATGCAGTATGCAGTTAGCCTTGTCTCGCTCAGGTATACAAGACCTTTCCTGAAAAAATTACTTTTTCTGGATGGAAGCATTTGTTGCTCTAAAACCTGTATATTGATGGACCCTTTTGAAATGTGCAACCTGCCCAGAGAGGATAGTGGTGTTTCTAGATCATGTTTACGCATACCTTCTTCTTTCTTTGCGTGATTTAACCTGCATTTGTGATTGACATGGAAACAGTGATTTCTGGAGGTGTTCATGAGCCCATGCAGTGAGGGCACGAAGATCACAAACATCCAACACTGATTTTTTTCTCTCCTGAACAGTTTTCTCCAGATTCTTTTAACTTTTAATAATATTACGTTCTGTAAATTATTCAATATTTAACTTTTTTGCAATTCGATGTTAAGGAACATTATTATAAAATTGTTCCACAGTTTGAAGATGTAGTCTTTCAAAGATTTATGAAGCTCCGCCCATCTTTAATTCTGAGAGACTCTGAAAGATACAGTATTTATACTCCAATCATCTCACTGACCTGCTGTTAATTAACATCATTAGTTACAAAACTGTATAATTAGAATAAAACGTACTTTTCCCAGACTTTTGTTGCCCCGGCACAAGTTTTTTGAGACGTCTTGCAGAAATCTGATAAAAAATAAAGCTTTTTTCTGTAAAATTGTAAATTTCCTCAGTTTTAACATTTGATATGTTTTCTGTGTTCTATTGTGTATAAAATATGTTTTTTTATAAGATTTGCAAATGACTGCATTCTGTTTTTATTTACATTTTACTCCGTGTCCCAACATTGGTGTTGTGGACTTGACCTGCTGGGGGTAAAGATGGCCAGTGTAGGGCATCATCCTGCCTCTGTGGACACATTTTTTGGTTTGAGAAGAGAGAAGAGCTTAATATAGTAGGCTTAATGACCAGGGATTTGAGAGAAGAAGTGTTTCCAAACTAGGATGAAAAAAGGTGATGAGTTTCTCGCAAAGGGATCAGATGATTCCGCCTTGTCTTTCAGCCTCGTGCGAGACTTTTCCGTTGACAAACAGCGGCTCAGCATATCCCTGTATAGCTCACATTCTGTCACTCTGCACAGACTGGCATACTGAGTGTGCCAGTCTTCTGACCTAATGACCATCTGGGCTCTTTCTATCCAGCTGGACCTGATTTTGCAATTAGAAGCAGAAGGTGAGAAAACAAATTAGCGCAGTCTCAGTCCGGGTCGTTGCATGGATTTTCATGCTGCCTAAATAAGGCATTGCGCCTCCACAGCGAAGCGCTTGATGTTCAGGCTCACGTCAAGGATTAAAAAATGACTCTCATTTGTGGGCAGAATCTTGTTTTCACCATGTAACCCAAGTCTCAGAGTAACTCCACAAACGCATGTGTGTGTGTGTGTGTGTGTGTGTGTGTGTGTGTGTGTGTGTGTGTGTGTGTGTGTGTGTGTGTGTGTGTTGGAGAGTCAAATCAGGAAGTGCAGTGTGAGAATGTCAGCTATGGTGTAACGGGATGACGAGGAAGGATCATGATGTTAAGATCATAGTAGACGTATAGATGCAATCTACACACTATCTCAGGCCTCCGTCTCACTGTCTCTCTCACCAGCCGAGTGTGCGGTAGCCGAGTGTTGGGTTACGGAGTGGACGCCAGCGGATTGCCAAGTGGGCTCGATCAGAGAGGAACGAGAGAGGTCTTCTGGTAGCTGCTGAACCTTAAACTTGTTTGTGAACTTTTCAGTATCAGGTTCCGGCCGCATAATTAAAGTTTAATGAACAGCATGTGTTTGAAGTCCACAAATCACTTTCTAAACTCGTCTGATGGAGATTTTAGAGAAGTTTATAACAATTACAACAATAACAACTGAAAAATACAGCATTATACAGAGATATTACAGTCGTCATCCGGATAATTATTTGTTACTATTACAGTAAAATTACAAATAAAAAATGTATTAAAATAACTTACACCAAGAATAAGTACATAATTGATGAGTAAACGATTATTTTTCTGATTAATTGCATTTTAATTGACTGTACCTCAAAATATTAATTTCAGAATAATAAAAAAATAAAAGAGCTCAAATTTACATGTTTTCCCTGAACATTTAATTTCATATAAAATAATTTTTTAATTTCTTTATTAAAAAAAAAAACAAATCTCTCTCTCTCTCTCTCTCTCTCATATATATATATATATAATGTGTGTGCAAATAGCAATTTAAGCACATCGCATTCCACATTTAGTCTCCATTTGCTCTAACAATAAGCTCCACTAGATGTTCTACAGGATTTTGAAGTTTGCTTGTGAAGATTCATTCAGCTATAATTTTGTTAGTAAAAGCAGGTAGTGATGTAGGTAAGAAGGTGAGGAGGTCTTGGGTGCAGTCAGTGTTCACATTCATTCATGTTCAATAGGGTTGGAGCTCTATAGCAGGAGATCTTTCACCAAATCCAACCCATGGAAAGCAGATCTTCCTGGAGCTGGCTTTGTGCACGTGCTGGAACAGGTTTGGGTCTCCAAGTTCAAGTCACTTTGTCTTTGCTTTAACAGTTTGACATTTCAGTGTCCATATTGTATACACACATGCCTTATGAATGTCATGTCATTTATTTAAACATGGTTGCGAATCCTAAAAAGAGACACTGATTAATGGCTCATCTCTCGGCCCTCATCGCACTCGTACCGTTTTCAGCGAGTGTGTGAAAGAGGAAATGATCTGAGCAGCTGCAGTCGAGGCCGAATTCATTTCACATACTGAAAATCTCCAACAGTAATTTAAGTTAATTCTAATTTTATTTTTAAGTAGACAAAGCCGAGCATAATAATTAATAATAAATAAATAATGGTTGAAAACTTTACGTTCTTCTTGGCAAGAAGATAAAAATTCCCAAAAGTAGACATCACGTCTCCCAGTTATCACAAACATGATTCTGCAGGTGCATGGGATACAGGAAATGCTGCGTCAAAACACTTGTTTAGAAACTTTTTAGCTAAACCAAATGCATCAGCACCAGAATTCACAATTTGATTAACTTTACAGCAATTTTTTAATTCTCCCCATTTCTTATTTTAGTTTTTACCAATTGAAGTCATTTCTGTTGATTATTTGTTTATTAAATCAATTTGTCATAAACATAGGAATCATGAAACCCAGACACAGGATTATATGATTGGCCTCTGTATGCGGAGTGAGTTTATATTGCCATCTAGTGGTAGCACTAATAAGTGCAGTGTGGCAATCGGAAAAGGTTTTATATTATTTATATTATTTAAATTTAATATAATATTATATAATATATAAATATTATTATAAATATTATAATATCAAATATAACGTTGTGCGGTGTAGTGGGCAGTTCAGTAGCGTGATGTTGGATGTCCATAAATCCAGACAGACAACTGAATACAAATATGCAGCAATAATATCAATAATAATGGTTTTGAAAGTGAAGAAGAAGAGGAGGAGAGTGAGGACTGAAAGAAGAATAAGATGGTGGAAACTGAAGGAGGAAGAGTGTGGTGTGAGGTTCAGGGAAGAGGTCAGACAGGAGCTCAGTAGTGGTGATGAGGTGCTGGATGACTGGGCATAAACTGCAGGAGTGATGAGGGAGGCAGCTAGAAAAGTACTTGGTGTGACATCTGGAAATAGAAAGGAAGACAAGGAGACGTGGTGGTGGAATTCTTAAAGGAACTCCAGTCACATGTCTTACCTCCATCCACTACCTTCTTAAAGGAACTCCAGTCACATGTCTTACCTCCATCCACTACCTTCTTAAAGGAACTCCAGTCACATGTCTTACCTCCATCCACTACCTTCTTAAAGGAACTCCAGTCACATGTCTTACCTCCATCCACTACCTTCTTAAAGGAACTCCAGTCACATGTCTTACCTCCATCCACTACCTTCTTAAAGGAACTCCAGTCACATGTCTTACCTCCATCCACTACCTTCTTAAAGGAACTCCAGTCACATGTCTTACCTCCATCCACTACCTTCTTAAAGGAACTCCAGTCACATGTCTTACCTCCATCCACTACCTTCTTAAAGGAACTCCAGTCACATGTCTTACCTCCATCCACTACCTTCTTAAAGGAACTCCAGTCACATGTCTTACCTCCATCCACTACCTTCTTAAAGGAACTCCAGTCACATGTCTTACCTCCATCCACTACCTTCTTAAAGGAACTCCAGTCACATGTCTTACCTCCATCCACTACCTTCTTAAAGGAACTCCAGTCACATGTCTTACCTCCATCCACTACCTTCTTAAAGGAACTCCAGTCACATGTCTTACCTCCATCCACTACCTTCTTAAAGGAACTCCAGTCACATGTCTTACCTCCATCCACTACCTTCTTAAAGGAACTCCAGTCACATGTCTTACCTCCATCCACTACCTTCTTAAAGGAACTCCAGTCACATGTCTTACCTCCATCCACTACCTTCTTAAAGGAACTCCAGTCACATGTCTTACCTCCATCCACTACCTTCTTAAAGGAACTCCAGTCACATGTCTTACCTCCATCCACTACCTTCTTAAAGGAACTCCAGTCACATGTCTTACCTCCATCCACTACCTTCTTAAAGGAACTCCAGTCACATGTCTTACCTCCATCCACTACCTTCTTAAAGGAACTCCAGTCACATGTCTTACCTCCATCCACTACCTTCTTAAAGGAACTCCAGTCACATGTCTTACCTCCATCCACTACCTTCTTAAAGGAACTCCAGTCACATGTCTTACCTCCATCCACTACCTTCTTAAAGGAACTCCAGTCACATGTCTTACCTCCATCCACTACCTTCTTAAAGGAACTCCAGTCACATGTCTTACCTCCATCCACTACCTTCTTAAAGGAACTCCAGTCACATGTCTTACCTCCATCCACTACCTTCTTAAAGGAACTCCAGTCACATGTCTTACCTCCATCCACTACCTTCTTAAAGGAACTCCAGTCACATGTCTTACCTCCATCCACTACCTTCTTAAAGGAACTCCAGTCACATGTCTTACCTCCATCCACTACCTTCTTAAAGGAACTCCAGTCACATGTCTTACCTCCATCCACTACCTTCTTAAAGGAACTCCAGTCACATGTCTTACCTCCATCCACTACCTTCTTAAAGGAACTCCAGTCACATGTCTTACCTCCATCCACTACCTTCTTAAAGGAACTCCAGTCACATGTCTTACCTCCATCCACTACCTTCTTAAAGGAACTCCAGTCACATGTCTTACCTCCATCCACTACCTTCTTAAAGGAACTCCAGTCACATGTCTTACCTCCATCCACTACCTTCTTAAAGGAACTCCAGTCACATGTCTTACCTCCATCCACTACCTTCTTAAAGGAACTCCAGTCACATGTCTTACCTCCATCCACTACCTTCTTAAAGGAACTCCAGTCACATGTCTTACCTCCATCCACTACCTTCTTAAAGGAACTCCAGTCACATGTCTTACCTCCATCCACTACCTTCTTAAAGGAACTCCAGTCACATGTCTTACCTCCATCCACTACCTTCTTAAAGGAACTCCAGTCACATGTCTTACCTCCATCCACTACCTTCTTAAAGGAACTCCAGTCACATGTCTTACCTCCATCCACTACCTTCTTAAAGGAACTCCAGTCACATGTCTTACCTCCATCCACTACCTTCTTAAAGGAACTCCAGTCACATGTCTTACCTCCATCCACTACCTTCTTAAAGGAACTCCAGTCACATGTCTTACCTCCATCCACTACCTTCTTAAAGGAACTCCAGTCACATGTCTTACCTCCATCCACTACCTTCTTAAAGGAACTCCAGTCACATGTCTTACCTCCATCCACTACCTTCTTAAAGGAACTCCAGTCACATGTCTTACCTCCATCCACTACCTTCTTAAAGGAACTCCAGTCACATGTCTTACCTCCATCCACTACCTTCTTAAAGGAACTCCAGTCACATGTCTTACCTCCATCCACTACCTTCTTAAAGGAACTCCAGTCACATGTCTTACCTCCATCCACTACCTTCTTAAAGGAACTCCAGTCACATGTCTTACCTCCATCCACTACCTTCTTAAAGGAACTCCAGTCACATGTCTTACCTCCATCCACTACCTTCTTAAAGGAACTCCAGTCACATGTCTTACCTCCATCCACTACCTTCTTAAAGGAACTCCAGTCACATGTCTTACCTCCATCCACTACCTTCTTAAAGGAACTCCAGTCACATGTCTTACCTCCATCCACTACCTTCTTAAAGGAACTCCAGTCACATGTCTTACCTCCATCCACTACCTTCTTAAAGGAACTCCAGTCACATGTCTTACCTCCATCCACTACCTTCTTAAAGGAACTCCAGTCACATGTCTTACCTCCATCCACTACCTTCTTAAAGGAACTCCAGTCACATGTCTTACCTCCATCCACTACCTTCTTAAAGGAACTCCAGTCACATGTCTTACCTCCATCCACTACCTTCTTAAAGGAACTCCAGTCACATGTCTTACCTCCATCCACTACCTTCTTAAAGGAACTCCAGTCACATGTCTTACCTCCATCCACTACCTTCTTAAAGGAACTCCAGTCACATGTCTTACCTCCATCCACTACCTTCTTAAAGGAACTCCAGTCACATGTCTTACCTCCATCCACTACCTTCTTAAAGGAACTCCAGTCACATGTCTTACCTCCATCCACTACCTTCTTAAAGGAACTCCAGTCACATGTCTTACCTCCATCCACTACCTTCTTAAAGGAACTCCAGTCACATGTCTTACCTCCATCCACTACCTTCTTAAAGGAACTCCAGTCACATGTCTTACCTCCATCCACTACCTTCTTAAAGGAACTCCAGTCACATGTCTTACCTCCATCCACTACCTTCTTAAAGGAACTCCAGTCACATGTCTTACCTCCATCCACTACCTTCTTAAAGGAACTCCAGTCACATGTCTTACCTCCATCCACTACCTTCTTAAAGGAACTCCAGTCACATGTCTTACCTCCATCCACTACCTTCTTAAAGGAACTCCAGTCACATGTCTTACCTCCATCCACTACCTTCTTAAAGGAACTCCAGTCACATGTCTTACCTCCATCCACTACCTTCTTAAAGGAACTCCAGTCACATGTCTTACCTCCATCCACTACCTTCTTAAAGGAACTCCAGTCACATGTCTTACCTCCATCCACTACCTTCTTAAAGGAACTCCAGTCACATGTCTTACCTCCATCCACTACCTTCTTAAAGGAACTCCAGTCACATGTCTTACCTCCATCCACTACCTTCTTAAAGGAACTCCAGTCACATGTCTTACCTCCATCCACTACCTTCTTAAAGGAACTCCAGTCACATGTCTTACCTCCATCCACTACCTTCTTAAAGGAACTCCAGTCACATGTCTTACCTCCATCCACTACCTTCTTAAAGGAACTCCAGTCACATGTCTTACCTCCATCCACTACCTTCTTAAAGGAACTCCAGTCACATGACTTACCTCCATCCACTACCTTCTTAAAGGAACTCCAGTCACATGTCTTACCTCCATCCACTACCTTCTTAAAGGAGCTCTGGTCGCTAACACATAATACATTACTGCTAAATTCAAACCCCCAAGAAAGAAAAATGAACAAACAACAACACAGTGATTTACGTTTATTATTATATTTAGAAAATACCAGTTTTACCAGTATACCAATACTAATACCAGTATCATTTTCCAACCCACATGCAGTTCCTCTCCAAACTGATACGAAGTTAGAAGCACACAATTGTTCCAGACGTCTTTGGATGCAGCAGCATGACATCTTCACAAACGTGTTCCAGCATCACGATGCCCCTGTGCACAAAGCCAGCACTATGAAGATCTACTTTCCATGGGTTGGAGTGGAAGATCTAATGTTATAGAGCTCTGACACTCACACCTTTGGGATACATGTGAACTGCACCCCAGGCCTTCTCACCTTCTCACCTTCTCACCTCCATCACTACCTGACTTTACTAACACATTTGTGTCTGAATGAATCTCCACAAGATGAAACCCATTCTAGGTGACAATCTTGTGAATCTGATGAGAGAACGCTAGGAGTTTACCAAGCTGGAAAAATGGAGATATCACAAATATAAAACATACTCTGGGTTCTGAGTTTTGTTTACTCCAGAATTCCATACGGGTTCCTTCATTATTAATGTACAATGTTAAAAACAATCAAAATTTTGAAATGAGTTTATTAGAGGGACAGATCATGTAGGAGATTTTGGAGACAAGGTGAGGGAGGTGAGATTGAGATGGTTTGGACATGTGCAGAGGAGGGACATGGGGTATATCAGTAGGAGAATTCTGAGGATGGAGACACCAGGAAGAAGGAAAAGAGGAAGACCAAGGAGGAGGTTTATGGATGTGGTGAGGGAAGAATTGCAGGTAGTTGGGGTGAAAGATGCAGATGTAGAGGACAGAGGGGTATGGAGACGGATGATCCGCTGTAGCGCCCCCTAGTGGAAGAAGCTGAAAGAAGAAGAAGAAGAAGAAGGAGAAGGAGAAGAAGAAGAATTTGGAAATGATCAAAATACAGAATAAACAATGGAGGAGAAGGTGTGTTCAAACTATTTATAACTCACACTTACAATGAGTCAGTGACTGAAACATGACCTGCGCAGGAAGTTTCACATCAGTGACCTCTGAGTTCTTTGTGTTTAAATGTTCTTTAACTCCGGTGTTCCTCACAAATCTGAAGTTTAGAAGTACATTCTAAGCTATAACACAGATCCTGAGTGTATACAGAAATGCTAGCACACACACACACACACACACTAATACATTACAATCCTGCATCCAATATCACAGTGTATTAGTGTTTTATTCTGCAAGAAAATATTTACAATTTAGGCAAATAATGATTGTGATGTGTGACACCATTATCAGAAATCCACCTTCTCCACCCATGTTTACAGTCTCTCCATTATTTACAGGCAGGCCTCTGGTTTTTAGTGTGGACAGAAAAAAAAAAAAAGAACAGCGTTGACATTTCAACATCTTTCCGATAATACGCACCAGCACACGCCCTCGTGGCCCCCCACTGCTGGGGCCTCATTCTTACACCAAGACCCTCTTTGGTGCCTCATGTGATGTGAAACATTTTGAAAACAGGAAACCCAGTGTGTGCAAGCCGTAGGCCAGTGACGGGAAAGTGAAATTTAGGGGTTCCGTTTTGCAAGAAAGAAGAACTTCACGTGTCGCTTTGCGGGAAAAAGAAATTGCCTGCTTCCTCTAACGTCGCCCTTCTACACTTCTCAAACAATAGCTGGTCTGACAGGCTCTAAACATAACGCCTGGCCGGAAACAGCCGGAAGGTCGCCTGGGTCAGAGCGTGTTGTTCTGAAAACGTGTAAACTCCCTCAACCCTTACAGCCTGCTCTACACTCAAATCTGAGTTTAAACGAAGCAGAAGAACTAAAAAGAATGCAAGTCAACAGAGACATGGCATGCTTGCAGCCGCCAGCAGGGGGAGCTATAAAGCAGTATATTTGTGCACCAGTGTATTTTAATTAGCTTGTATAAGCAAGAGAAAAATCTCACAGCTGTCACAGCAGATCTTAATCTCTCACTCAAAAGATAAATGCAAATAAACAATGTGAAAGCACCTGCATGATATCCCAGTTTCAGTGTTTAATTTTATAATCAGAGGTAAAGTCAGCTTGGTCTGACCCACTGCAGGACGCGCTAGTCCTTTGCTAGCTGGTAAGTTTTGTAAAGACATTTTTTTTACAACAGGTTTCTCAATTACAGATATCAATGAAAGATGAAAACTAGACAGCATTAAGACAGAAAAACACAAACATTTATTTACATTGAACGTCTGGAAAAAAAACCTGCCAAATGTCGTAAATGCTAATTATTTATTCGGGTGACAAGGAAGCTGCTGGAGAAGATGGTTGGTGTACCTGCTTATGTTTTGGTATCTGGTAGAAGATTTATTAAAATAATTATAATATAATAAAATAATCTGCATTTTATAGAGTGCCTTAAAAAAGTGCTTTTTAAACATCAGAGATGAAAAAATGAATAATAATAATGATAAATTGAACAATATTTAAATAAAATGAGTAAATAAACATCATCAGAAGAAATCACAAAAATGTATTTTAAAAAAATTACAAAGTGCTCTTTTTTAATTTTAATTTAAATTTAACATTTATGGCATTTTGGTAGAAACTTTTATCTCATTTACGTCTCATCCACATGAGCAGTTGTGGATAAAACACCTCATTAGCAGCTTGGTGCTGCTGAGATTTGACCACTGGATGATATGATCTTGTGAGTAAAGCAGCAGTTTTTTGTATTTTTGTGTAGATTGTGAGATGATTGTGCACCGGTTCCACCCTTCCATAAAGCGGATCTGCATCTTCCTAACCTCCAGCTTCTAGTGTACTAAATAAAGACATTTTTCGCTGTTGCTTTATTAAATATATTGAATGTTTTTTTTGTGCGTTCCCAACGCCGGCTGGTCTGGATGAATATCCAGAAGGATTAAAATCACACACCTGGGGCGATCTCGCATCTCCTGCTACTATGCCTCTAGCAGCTTGTGATGATCAGCTCTCGTTCCTTTTAAAGGTCATTCAGTGTTCATTCACAAAACCAAACAAAAACGCAGCTTGTCACATTATCTGCTTCCAACGCTTTGATCTCGATCTGCTTGAACAGCAAATGGATTGTGTGTGAAGTTTGGGGTTTTCCTGGTTCTAACACACCAGCTTGTGGATTATTATAAAGCTTCTCCTGATCTTGTGATCTGATTTGGGCGTGTCGGGGGAAAAAAAAACACTCAGGTGTGGATTTTTAAAAATTCCAGATTCATGCTCAACTCATGAGCATCCTCAAAGATCGAACATGTTACGTATTAACTCTTTGGACAAAAGTTTTTTGGACACCTGACCATAAGATTCATTCAGCCAGTTAGTAAAGTCAGGTACTGATGTAGGTGAGAAGATGAGGAGGCCTGAGGTGCATCAGCCTTCACATCCATGCAGGAGATCTTCCCCATCTGGAGTTTACCATATAAAACCGATCTTCATGGAGCTGGCTTTGTGCAGAGGAGCATTATCATGCTGGAACAGGTCTCCTAGTTTAACTGAAGGGGAAATTCTCACATCCAAAGATGTCTTATACGATTGTGTGACTTTAAGGGAACAGTTTGAGGAGGAACCTCATATGGATGGAAAAGTCAGGTGTCCCAATACTTTTGGGAATACTGTGTATATTAAATCAAGAAAAAGACACATATTTAGTTATAGGAATATATATTCAATACACATTCAAGACAATTATCTTCTAACAGCACACCATGTTCCACTTAATATAACTACTCGAGGTGGTACAAGGAAGAAACCATGAGAGGAACCAGGCTTAAAAGGAATCCCATCTTCAACATGGTACGTTTTATCCCTTGCTGATAAACATACTGCTATTTTTAACTACTAAGTGGGAGTGATAGTCAGGCGGTATTAAGGATTGTGTTATTATTTTACGTATAAATTATATAACACATCTCCTGAAGAACATCTCAGATGTTTACTCCATTTTATGGCAGTTGATTTTTATGACACGAGGCACTCGAGCAAAAAGCCCACGCTTTGATTTTTCTCCACGTGATCCCTCTCAGGTCAACAACAGACGCTGGTACACGCCAGACTGGAGTGTATGGTTCCCATAGCAACAGTGTGTAGCTGCTAGACACAACATGAGCAGATGGGGAGCAAAAATATGGAAAAGTGGTTCCATTACACAGGATGGTGTGATGTGTGTGTGTATATATATAAAAAAAAAAAACATAAAGAAAGACGATATTGACGATATCAGTCAATAGCAGTGTGTGTGTGTGTGTGTGTGTGTGTGTGTGTGTGTGTGTGTGTGTGTGTGTGTGTGTGTGTTTGACCTCAGTGGTTTGTTCAGTCAGCACATTGAGTTCAGAAGGTTATATCAGTGAGAAAGCAGGAGGAAATGGTTTAACACAAAGCATCATTCTGCTGAAACCTTCTGTCTTCTGTCTTCTGTCTTCTGTCTTTCTAGGAAAGACAATCGATCAGCACATAAAACATTCACACATCCGCCCTTTCGTGGAAACACGGTTTTTGGCTGTGCGGAAATAGAAAGTGTGTGTGTGTGTGTGTGTGTGTGTGTGTGTGTGTGTGTGTGTGTGTGTGTGTGTGTGGTTGAGATAAAGAGATAGAAACGTGAGAAAAAAGACCCTGGAAGGCAGAAAGACAGAGACAGACAGAGAGAAAGAGGAGAAATAAGGGACCGAAAGAGAGAAAGAGACACAGAGGAGAAAGAGTGAGCGCAAGAGGGGTGAGAATGAATGAGAGAGAGAGAGAGAGAGAGAGAGAGAGAGAGAGAGAGAGAGAGAAAGTGGAGAGTGGAAAAGGAAGACAGAGATAAAGAAAAAAGGAGAAAACGTGAGAGTGAGAGGGGAGAGAAAGAAGTGAGAGAGAGACAGTAAGAGAGAGAGAGAGAGAGAGAGAGAGAGAGAGAGAGAGAGAGATGACACTATAATAATGCTGACAGGTTTGGTTTATTGTTGTTGTGGTTGGTGTTTGGTTTCTGTCTTCTTCCTGAGAAAATTCCCAACTCGGCTTCTTCCCTGCACTCGTTCACCTCTCGGCCGTTTCACTCAGGATGCTTAAGATTCCCTGAACACTTCCTGATTCAAATACAAACAATCAGCATTTTATCTTCTCACAGAACTGTTGCTTACGCTTAGCATTACCTACAGACTGCAGCTAGCATGATTAGCCAGATCAGAGACTGTGAGAGATGTTGTGAAAACAATATAAAAAATTGGCAGGAATATTAAAATTGTACACAGTATGTGTAAAACTTACACAGAAAACACTCCATAGTGCTTCTTGTTAGTTTGTGATTGCATTCACGTTGCCAGATTCATTCAACATGTTTTAGGTTCCTCAAAAAAACCCACCACTTTTTAACTTCTTCCAAACTCAAAATCAAGACAAAATTTCAATTCAGTTTATTTTTATAAACGTTTTAATATTTTGTGGACCATAAGGTTGATATGTGCTTCTTTTTTAACCTCCAATTCCACATTTAATCACCATTTACTTTTATAATAAGCTTCACTCCTCTGGGAAGAAGTTCCACTAGATTGTTTTGGACATTTGTGGAGATTCATTGGTCCAGTTATTAAAGTCAGGTAGTGATGTAGGTGAGGTGAGGAGGCCTGGGGTGCAGTCACATTCCTTCATGTTCAAGGTTGAGGTCAGAGTTCTACAGCAGGAGATCTCTAAATCTTCATGGAGCTGGTTTTGATGTTCCCACCATCCATTTTGGCAGTTTCATTCATAAAGAAACTGAAAAAGCAGTGGCTGTGTGTGCTCTAATGAACAATACATCCCCTTATCTGTACTGGTGATAATGGGTATAATGGGAATTTTAATGTTGATTATGGAACCTTTAATGGATCTTAACTACTAGGAATTTTTTGCCTAATGGATACTATTAATGACCTACAGAACAACATGTAGAAGGGTTCAAGCTCAGTAATTAAGACATAGGAATTTGGATCAGAAGGTCACAAGTTCAAATCCCAGGTCTGCCACTGCTGGCCCTTGAGGAAGGCTTCTTAACCCTCAATTGCTCAGTTGTCAGTCTTTATGAATAAAGGTTTCTGCCTTCACGCCATAAATGTGTTTATTTTTAAGGGAAGTGGTACCTTAGTGGTGAAGGCATTGGACTTTGGCTCTGAAGCTTGTGAGTTCAAATCCCAGCCACCCCAAGCTGCCACTCCGGTGCCCCTGAGCAAGGCCCTTTACCCCCTTAACTTCTCACTTTTAGTATAAATGAGATAAATGTAAGTCACTCTGGAAAAGGGCGCTGGCCAAAAGCTTTAATTGTTATCTGTTGGACACCAGTAGAGACCATAAAGAACCTCACTGAGCATCCAGATTCCAGACATTTTCTACAATGGTTTTATAGGATTAATAAATACATTTAAAACACACTACATGATGGAAACTGTTTGTTTATGCTTTAACAGTTTGTTATGATATTTGTAGCGGCAACCATTATAATTTTTTCTTCTAATGTTCTTCTAGAAACACACAGGAATCCAGGCAGGACCAGATAATCCGATGTTCCAGATTCATCCATAATAAATAAAAAAATAGGTGTCATGACAATGACGTGTTTCGCAAACATCGTGCGTGTTACATGTACCGTATATTTTCTAGGAACTTTCCAGAATATTTGCGTCTACGGGACATAGTATGAACAATGTCCTAATCACGCTGACCTGCAAAACCATCATTACATCACATGTTTTCAAAACCTTGCAAGAACGTTATTTTTGTAACGTCACCGCTGTTGGAACCTGATGAATACATTCTGTTCTCAGGTTTTGGCTGATGACTGCATTAAAGCCTGTTTATGCACCAAAAACAAAAAACAAATCAATAATACAAGCAGTGACTCAGGGTTTCCCAGACCTCTGCTCACACGCTGCAGTGCATCGCATCTTTTCACTTTTTAAGAGTGTGTGTGTGTGTGTGTGAGAATCTGGAGCCAGGCCTCGTCCCGATTTCGGCACACAAACCGGGTCGTGTGAATCTGGCGCCGTGATAAAGCTCTAAATTAGCCTTTCACTCAGAGCCTGTTTGTGTCGCTGTGAAAAGAGCGATGCTGAGAAGGAAGCGAGAGTCTTAAAGGCATTGCTCGGTTGGTTACATCATTTCCCTTAATGTGCTTTTTGTTTCTTGTACTCATTGGAGCTTTGTTCATATGAAACCCATTAAACATCTACAAAAGTCCTGGGACACCTGATGTTTACAGCCGTATGTGGTTCTTCACCAAACAGTTACCATGAAGATGGAGACGCACAATTGTACAGGACGTCTGTGGATGCAGGAGCATGAAATATTCCCTTTAATTAATAATAACTGGGGGACTCAAACCCATGACAATGCGTCTGTGCACAAAGCCAGCTCCGTGAAGATCTGCTTTACATGGGTTGGAGTGGAAGATCTTCAGTGGCCTTGCGATATCGTCTGTTGGAATGAGGTGGTGGGAGGTGGTAACTCAGTGGTTAAAGCGTTGGACTCTGGATCAGAAGGTTTTAAGTTCTAATCCCACCAATCTTTGAGCAAAGCCCTTCACTCACAGCTGCTGAGATCTGATCCTCAACCCTATTAAACACCTTCGAGGTGGAAATTTCACACTGACTGATGGCTCCACACCTAACTAATATCAGTACCTGATTATGGATGAATCTTCACAGACACACTCCAAAATCTAGTGGAACATCTTCCCAGAAGAGTGGAGCTTTTTATAAGAGTAAAAGATCACTCAATGTTAAATGAGATGTTCGAAAAGAAACTGTTATGCATTTGGCAGACCCCCTCATCCAGACTGACTTATTATCCCATTCATACGACTGTACAGTTAAGGGCCTTGCTCAAGGGCCCAACAGTGGCAGTTCAGTGGTGCTGGGATTTGAACTCACGACCATTTGATCAGAAATCCAACATCCCTGAGCACATACTGATCTTATCAATAAATTAATTCAAAAACATATTTGTTGTACTGCAACACGCCGGCTTTAAAAATGATCCCTTCTGTGCGGTTTGCCTTTTTCTTCTCTGGTGTCCTGTCATTATTATGTGCTGATGCATCCAGTTAGTCAAGTTTCACCTGGAACCAAAATCATCTCCGTGTTTTTATGAAGGCTCGTGTGTTTACAATATTAATTGTATAACTACTAATGAGTGCCATTGTGGTGCTTTTAAATGATTTTTTTGAAGAATGCTCATGAAGTTCTTGATGATGAGATGGATGGGTTTTTATATATTAAAAGACTAAAACAAATGAAATTCAATTAGAAACTGATACATGATGTTTGTTTTAAAGGAATCTGGAAATGAAATATAAAGACATACACTGATATGCAAAAAACCAAAAACATTTATTTAATAATATTTAAAAAAATTGGAGACATATCAAGCTTAAAATATTAAAGAGCTTTCAATGGACAATAATATTCATGAAGAGGTTCAATGATGGAATATTTGTTTGTAGTTGGTCGTATTATAATCCTATAATGAGAAACACTAGATAAATTATATATAATAATAATAAGATACATATCCAGACCATTTACAAGCTATTTTTATTTGCTAAAATGTTTTAATTCATTTTGGAGCACAGTTATAATATACAGGTCCCTGGATCATGAACTTCTGTTCAACCTAACAATGATCTACAGGTGGTCTCCTGTCCCTCGTTAGCCCTGATGGAGGCTCCACGCCGTTCCGGGGTGACCCAGATTTCCTCTTGCGTGCTCTCCCTTCTTTTGGAAAGTCCCATCAGTCATAATCAGCTCTGATGTTTTTCCCATTCTCAAAAAGCATGTGAGCAAGTTGCATTGTGGGATCTCGTGACTATAGAGGCCATGGGAAGAAGACAGAGGAGTGAAGGCCAAGCATGCAGTCACTCTTCTCTTCCCCTCCCTCCCTTGGTCTCGCTTTCTCTCTTTCGCCCCCCTCCCTTCATCCTAATGTCCTGAAACACTCCTAGAGCACCACTGCCCCCGCCACTGCAACTTGGCCCCCATTAGGAATCCCACCAGGTCATTGTGGGGGAGATCAGACGAGGGTCAGAGCCAAGGAAACTAAAGAGGAAGTTTTCACAAGAGTTTAGCTTTCTGCTAGCACTGCTTTTTCAAAACGGCTAAAGGAGATCCTCCTACACCACCGTGGATTCACTGGAGTGGACACTGTGGGGTTTCAAAGAGAGAGAGAGAGAGAGAGAGAGAGAGAGAGAGAGAGAGAGGGAGAAGGCACTCAATCATGGCTTTGGCTACTAGTATGTTGGAATGTGTCGCAAATTATTAATACACAATACTATCAATAATCTTTTAGATTTCATACTGTGCACAACACATACTTTAAATATGTATATATGTATATGAATATTGATTTTTCTTAAATGGCAGCACTGTATTTTATAACTGAATACATATGCAGCCTTTTCTTCTGAATGAAAAGATACAAATATAAAGATGATGATGATTTTTATTTAGTTTTTTGGAAAAATCGCAAAGATGAAAGTTGAATTCTAGACGAGAAACCAATAATGGGATGGAAATATCTTATACACAGCTGATACACACCAACACACAGAACATTACATTGCAGGGAATTCTTATTGTATGTTAATAATCTTTTCATTCTGTCTGCCCTGATCATTTCCCTTTACAATTACATTATGCATTAGATGAATATTTCTCTGATCAGCTTCAAATTCATAAACAGCTGTTGTTCATTATGAAAATTGCGTTATGATTTTTATCTCAGCGCCACTGAGAGTCCGGCGTGTCCCCCGTCTCCTGCTGTCTGTATGTGGCATGGCGGCAAACTGGTCCTCCTTCTTCTTGGGAGGCCTTTGTGCGCCATCCAAAAAGGGAAAGCTCACGGAGCCGCGAAAAAAAGAAAAAAAAAAGGATTGAAAGAGAAAACGACCATCAAAGGCCATCTCTACATTCTCCTGGCTGCTGCGTGCTAATGCATTCTGACCTCAATAGACAACAGGGTGAATAAAGTGCTAGAGAGAGAAATAAAATCATGGCTGTCAGAGCTTTCTGGAATAGCATTCACCAAATAGATTTAGAAGGGGAGAATAGTAAATAAATAAATAAATAAATAAAATAAAATAAAATAATAAATACATAAATACATATAATGCATAAATAATTATATAATAA